>CM032233.1:125310000-125580000 GCA_019009955.1 Riptortus pedestris
TTAATAACTCTAATTTTAGTAGTTCAGGAACTAAAGAAGGGTGTCAACAGAACCTATTTGCATATATCTCACAAAGTAAAAGCTTACACGAGTCTCTAAATCAATTTCACGGGAGCCGACCAGTTACGGAAACGGCCGAACTAACTTTCGACTAATATCATCTCGTCCATAATACCCACACACTTAATAAAAATGCAAATATCTCGGGTAATATTCAAGATAGAGAATAAATGTATATAACAATATTTATAGTAAATGTAATTTCCAATAAGATTGGTTCTATACCTTTTTACGGTCCAACATATTGTAGCGGAGATATTTCGAATTTTCAAAATTTTCTAAACCCCGCCTTCCCCCGTTCCGTTTTCAGCGATTAACGAACTTGATATTTCTTTTTACACAAAACGACTAAATATCCAGTTTGGTAACGATAAAATAATAATTGCGACCGCTAGAGTGGTAACAGACAAATAAATAGCCAGATAGGCAAATATATGTGTTTATATAGTGAAGACCTCATTTTCGTCATCTCCTAGGTAGGATCGATTGACATTTGAAGAAAAATCTCAAAAATCGCATCATGAGTATGACCTCAATAGCTGATTTCTCTTAAGGGATATCTGCTAAAACAGATTAATTTACTACAGTTAATGAAGGTATTCTTACTACATAACTCTTCTCCTCCTTAAAAATCCTCCCGCAGGGATGAAGAAAATACCCTGAGGCCACGAGGAACTTAATTAGGTCTGGAAAAGTATTTTCTTTAAAATTTCGTGTTGAGGAAATCTGAGATTGTACATACTTCTGGCCTTGTTGTAAAAAAGTCCGTCACGCAGGGGCTGCGTAAACTAAGCAGATTTCCCCTGTGAAATTTTACAATAGAGAAATCTGCATACTGGTAACACAATACCACCGTGATTAGATAATGAGAAATCTTTCAGTTAATTAAAATAAATACCCAACTGAAACGGCTTCTGAATTGTAAGAATAATTTATATTTTAATAACTCAAATTTTAGTAGTCCAAGAACTAAAGAAGGGGGGGGGGCGGATGAACAAAACGTATTTGCATAAATCTCACAAAGTAAGGAAGGTAAGGTAAGGTTAAAAAAACCAGGTTAGAAGAAGCTTCCGCCTGAGCCGAGAAATGACGAAGATGGCCGACATAATCCGAATTATACCCCACCACAGACTTCATAAAAATGCAAATATCTCGGTTAATATTCAAGATAGAGAATAAATGTGTATAACAATATTTATAGTAAATTTAATTTGCAATAAGATTGCTTCTGTACAATTTTTCGATCCGATGCATTGTAACGGAGATATTTTGGATTTTCGAAAATCCCCCCCCTCTAAACCCCCCCTCCCTCTGGTCCGATTTCAGCCATTAACGAACTTGATCTGTCTTTTTACATAAAACGGTTAAATATCAAGTTTCGTAACGATCAAACAAAAATTGCGACCACTAGAGAGTTAACAGACAAATATATATATATATATAGATATATATATAGATATATATATAGATATATATATATATATATATATATATATATAGATATATATATATAATTTTGAACGGACCTCATTTTCGTCATCTCCTGGGTAGGATCGATGGACATTTGAAGAAAATTTTCGAAAATCGCGTCATGAGTACGACCTCAATAGCTGATTTCCCTTAAGGGAAATCTGCTAAAAAGCAATACCCTAACAAATGTTCTCCTGTTCACTTCAACTTAAAATTTTTGGCAGGTTCGATAAAAAAGATCTTTCTAGGAGATAATTATGAGGCATTGCTGTTTGAGCAATACGTACACGAGTCAGTACGACTTCATCGTGCCAGTTTCTTGTGGATGAAGTTTCCCATTTCCGAAAGCTGGTTTATTTTTACTAAATTCCAATTTGGTAATAACCATCTTGTGTTCCACTCATGATTCAGTATTCTTCGAACATATTTTTTTTTACGTCTTTTGGAGATACTGTATCGACGGTTGTACTGTTAGTAGAATTGTGAACATTATTGGCTTCTTCAACTGCTTTCACACGGATTTTAATATCTTTATGAGATGACGCCCACATGAAAATTATTACTTTATCACTCATTTTGTGACTCAAGTTATGTATAGCATGGATTACAGGATTTTGAGAGTCAATGTTTTAATTAGCCATTTATTTATTTATTTCCTGGATGAAGTAACCCTTCAGAGAGGGAGTATATTTCCTACATTTCCCGTACAATATAGTACATTACATGTATTTGTAGACTAATAACAAATTTTAAACAATATATACAATTTTTGTTTTTTTCTGAATGATATAAATATAAATAATTAATCTTAACTCCAATATATAAATTAGAACATTATTGAAGAAAAGTAAAATGGAATTTTTAATAAATGTATATTATCAATTTACCCATAATAGCTATTCCAATAACTTATTTTCGGGTATAACACTTCTATAAATTTCCTCAGTACTTTACTCCACTCATAGAATAAAATTCTATCCTCAACCGGCTTATTTATTTATTATATTCATTACTGTTTCTTTTAAAAGGTACCTTTCGTTTGAAAGCAGTGTACAGTGATATATATATATATATATATATATATATATATATATATATATATATATATATATATATATAATGTATAAAAGTTAGACCCGATCCCATTTTCCTCATCTCCGGGGTATCGTCCCGATCCGTGAGGATCCATGAACATTGAGGAATTTTTTTTTCTAAAATCGCGTCATCAGTACAACCTGAATAGCTGATTTCCCTTAAGGTAAATCTGTTAAAATATAATTAATTCTGTTTATTTTGGAGAGGTCACAGAACAAAAATTAGCCTGAGTTGCAAAAAGTGGACGTTAATAAATAATAATAAAAATTGTTGAAGAACCTCGGAAAATTAATAGAGATTTCTTCATTATTCAAAGAGAAGGTTTTTAGACATCGTGTGATTTAGGTGACAGAATTTTTAGAAAAAAATAGGTCCATAATAGATAATTACGCCTGACGACCGGTTAGGTTCGCCAGCTTCAGCGGTCAAACATTCTGATGGTGAAGTAGGAAATGGACCTACCGCGGGTCAAATCGAATTTGGGATGAAATCATCAACGTCATATTGCAGTAGATGGAAAATCCCTCCCATTGATCGAAATCGACTAACAGAGGTCAAGGGTTTATAGGGGCCGAAGTAAAACATTGCAAATTTATTTGTACGTTGAAATAAAAAAATATTACCTGGAACCATTTTCAACCTGGAAAAAAAATCAATGTACAGACAGAGGTTACAATTTTATATATATATATATATAAATATACCCGTATACATCATGCGTCATGAGTACAATCTCAATAGCTGATTTCCCTTAGGGGAAATCTGCTAAAACGAAAGCTTTCGTTCTTCAGTGTGTGGTTACTTTTGATTTTTTTTTTATTTAACATATCAAGTGAACCGTCGTGACGATGGACGAGAAGACCAACCAGAACTACTGGCCCAAACCTACCAGATAGTTTCGGGAGCTTTATGTCTGCTACTGACTTTCTATAAAAGTCCGTCACGCAGGAGCTGTGTTAACTAAGCAGATTTCCCACATGCGTTACATATATGCATTTATCTCAAGACGTAATAGTTCAATGAGAACAATATTTGGTACTAAGGCAGCAAATAAAGAGCTTCATAATATAACATCTTATTGTTAATATCGCATGAGTAGAAGTGGGGGTTTACAGAAGGCTGGAAACTAAAAAAATGCAAATATCTCGTTTAATATTAAAGATAGTGAAAAATCACATATAATATACATTTATAGAACATTACACTTGCAATAAAATTAGTTCTATACAATATTTCGTTCCGAAGCATAATAACGGAGATTATGCGTCCGATTTCATCCGTTAACGAACGTGATCTTTATTTTATCATTAAACATTTAAATATCGAGTTTAGTAACGATCAAAGAAAAATTACGACCGCTAGAGCGTTAACAGGCAAATATATAAATATATATATATATATATATATATATATATATATATATATATATAATTGTGTTGATGTTTTCGACCAGGTTATATTTATATATGGTGTTGTTATTCTTTTTGGAGTTTTGGTCAATGTTGGTAAAAAAATATTAGTTTATGCCGATATTTTGAGAATCTTTATTTTCTCTTCTTCAGGGCTGTAAAATTGCAGGTACTAATTTATAATATTGCACATTGTTATTAAACTAGAATGTAAAAGGGGGTGTTTTTTCTATTATTACTTACCAAGACTAAAGATACTTAAAAATCTATAATCTATATATAATATAATAAAAATCTCTCTCTCTCTCTCTCTCTCTCTCTCTATATATATATATATATATATATATATAAAATTTTGATCGGACCTCATTTTCGTAATTTCCTAGGTAGGATCGATGGACAATGGAGGAAATTTTTCGATAATCGCGTCATGAGAACGACCTCAATAGCTGATTTCCCTAAAAGCGATATCTGCTAAAACGAACCCAAAACTCTTAGGCCAAATTCATTCCAGAAAGTAGGTCCAATAAAAAAGAAGTCCATTGTTGCCTTCGAAAGCGTTATAAAAAAAAGGAAGGATACCAATTTCCTCGTGTAAAAATAATAAGAGCTTTCCAACAAGTTTGTGAAATAAGCGCCGGTGCATTTGCCGTGCGGAGGCGCGCCCGGCCCGAGAAACTAGGATAACTTTTCCCTGTCCTCGTGAAAGAGTTGGGCTCTCAACAATAAGATTGGGGGAGGGAGACTGGATCTAAGGAAAATTTACTAGACACAAACCGGTCCAAACTCCATTTGCCCTGAAAGCATATTCACCTATGTCTCCCCTTTCCCTTCGTCAATAGTTATTTCACTCGAATTGGATTGAGGAACACATTCTAATCACACTGTCAAACACACATTATCACATACCTCCTAGCTACAAATACGAAATTTGAATGCGATTTGATACAATTTGGAAATACGGGATTCCTCGTATAATTAAATACAGTAGAGCGTCGATTTTCCGAACTAATGTTGTCAAAGGTGGTTCGGATAATCAAAATTTTTATTTATTTTGTGTTTATTTATTTTCTTATAAATAATAAGGAAAAGGGAGATCTAAAATAACTTTGTAAAAAAAAAAACAAGTTTGTTTATTTATTTAAACATAGTATGTATGAGCATAGTGAAGAAACGAGTGTTATGAAATACATACATACATATGTATAAGTTGTCTATTTGATCTACATGTACAATACAAATACAGTGTACACCTCACAAAGAACGGTTTGAAACTGAAAGTAAGCTATCCACAACCAGTTATATGAACGGAAAGGGTTTCACAGAATCTAATGCAATGAACAAATTAGGTAGTGCATACAGTTCTAAGTAAACCAATGCGTATTCAAGGTCTAATTTCATTGAACACACATTGAACCAGATACAAATATGTAACGAATCAGTTTCTGAGAAATAATTAATGATGGCTTCCGTTATAGACGTTATGAGAAAAATAATTTTATTTTAGTTCAATTTTATTCAAAGTAACAATAATTATAACATACCAATAAGTAAATTAAATGATCAGTTTAATTAAAATTACACATAAAAAAAAAAAAAAAAAACTGGTTCCGATAATCGAACGTTCGGATAATCAACGCTCCACTGTACTTGCTTAATATTTCAGTTGCGAGAAAAATGCATAGTGCAACTATTGTAGTGCAGCAATATTTTAAGAAGATTGGTTCAATAATATTTTTCCAACTAACTCCTAAGAACGGACATATTAGCATATTTCCTTTAATTGAAATCAGCTATTGAAGTCGTACTCATAAGGCGATATTCAAACGTTTTATGTAAAACTAAAGATGATGACTGAAATACGACTAGTAGGAGGGGATATCTCCGTTATTATGCATTGGATCGTAATATTCTGTAGAACCAAACTTACTGCGCATGCAATGTACTATAACTGTTATTAGGTAAGTTTTTAGCAGATTTCCCTTAAGGGAAATCAGCTATTGAGGTTGTACTCATGACGGAATTTTTCTTCAAATGTCCATCGATTCTACCTAGTAGATGACGAAAATGAGGTCCGTTCAAAACTGTATATCTCTCTCACTCTCTCTCTCTCTCTCTCTCTCTGTCTCTCTCTATATATATATATATATATATATATATATATATATATATATATAATGTTTTCGAACCCTAGTCATAGTGCAATAAGAATGTATACTAGTCTATAAACATATTTAGTCTTGCCCTGAGGAAGAGAAAATAAAAATTCTCGAAATATTGGCATAAACTAAGATTCATTTCACCAACATTGACCAAAGCTCCGAAAAGAACAACACACCTCATATATATATATATATATATATATATATATATATATATATATATATCTATATATATATATATATATATATATAGATCTATCTATCTATCTATCTATATATTTGTCTGTTACCGCTCTAGCGGTCGTAATTTTTGTTTGATCGTTACCAAACTCGATATTTAGTCGTTTTATGTAAAAAGAAAGATCAAGTTCGTTAACGGCTGACATCGGACTAGTGGGAGGGGGGGTTTAGAGTGGAGGATTTTCGAAAATTCGAAATATCTCCGTTACTATACGTCGCATCGAAAAATTGTACAGAAACAATCTTATTCCAAATTAAATTTACTATAAATATTGATATACACATTTATTCCCTATCTTGAATATTAACCGAGATATTGGCATTGTTATTAAATTTGGGCCGATAACGGATTTTTGAATTTCCCGCCAAAAGCTAGTTCGGCCCTTTGCCGTAACTGTTCGGCTCTCGTATTCTCTATTGTATAACTTCACGTGGGAAATCTGCTTAGTTTACGCAGCCCCTGCGTGACGGACTTTTTCACTATCCTGATTACTAACCGAGATGTTTGCATTTTTTAGTTTTTGGCTTACAGTAAACCCCACTCCTACTCATGTTATATTAACAATAAGCTCTTATATTATGAAGCCCATTTTTTAAAGCCCAAATACCAAATGTTGTCCTCATTGAACTTTCACGGTTTGAGACAAATGCGAATACGTGACGCACGAGGGATATCTGCTTAGTTAACGCGGGCACTGCGTGACTGTCTTTTATTGAATTTTCGAAATCCTCACTATTCCATGCCCAATTTCAGCCAAGAAAAAAAATATGATGTTCAGTTTTGACTGAAACTGTTAAATACCAAGTATGATTTTTTTTAATATCAAATAAACATTTTCGACATAAGAAGGTAAAATCTTCATTAATGACGTCATCTAACATAGAATCTGAATGTGTCTCACTTGATAAAGGTTTCATGAAAACGGTTTGTACTGAGTTATTTGTCCGTTAGTCAGTAGGTTTTAGCAGATTTCCCTTAAGGGAAATCAGCTATTGAGGTTGTACTCATGACGGAATTTTCGAGATTTTTCTTCAAATGTCCATCGATCCTACCTAGTAGATGACGAAAATGAGGTCCGTTCAAAATTATATATATATATTTGTCTGTTACCGCTCTAGCGGTCACAATTTTTGTTTGATCGTTACCAAACTCGATATTTAGTCGTTTCATGTAATAAGAAAGATTACGTTCGTTAATGGCTGGAATCGGACCAGTGGGAGGGGGGGTTTAGAGGGGAGGATTTCTAAAATTTGAAATATTTCCGTTACTATACGTCGGATCGAAATATTGTATAGAATCAATCTTATTGCAAATTAAATTTACTATAAATATTGTTATATACATTTATTCTCTATCTTGCATATTAACCGAGATATTTGTAATTTTATGAAATCGGGGCGGATAACGGATGAGTGAGTTTCCCGCCAAAAGCTAGGTCGGCCGTTTTCTTAACTCTTCGGCTCTCGTGAAATTTCTCTATTGTAAAACTACACGTGGGAAATCTGCTTGGTTTACGCAGCCCCTGCGTGGCGGGCTTTTTATAAGTGTCTGTTCCCCGTATTGGGTTACTTACTTTTTAGTCCGGGTATGTTTACTTACATCATTGGTCTGTAAAACGAAGGGAGGTTTTAGCTTGTGTACAGGTAAATTGTTTTCGCGTAGTTGGTCGTTGTCCGCATCCGTAGGAGAATGTTTACGTTTTTAGTGTTTTATTTGTGTTGAGGTCTGGTATAGTTGCTTGTGTGGAAGTATAGGTTTAATGCAATGTTACGATTATATGGGTAATACATCACGGCTCATGTTACGTAATTAAAATGGAATCTGGATCTATGAGCGTCATCGTTTCGGCTGTTGGTATTCGTGCTTGTGTCCGTCAGTTGGCGTCTTCCGTTTGAGTAGTTGCAATGGTCTGAATATCGTGTCTGAGATGTTCGTTGATAATGTCTCTGTTGAATGCCCGTTGTTTGTAAATCTCCATGATCTCTAGTTCGTCCGATCTCCATCTTTTTGTTTGTTATTATTATTTATTAACGTCCACTTTTTGCAACTTATGCTAATTGGGACGGGGTATCTACAGGTTACCACCCTTTTCTAGCCATGGTGGGATACCTCTTGTTTGTCTGGGGAGGAGTTTCATGCTGCCGGCTATATTTGTAGGGTCGTGACAGTGATCGTTCAAATGGTTGGCGAAGTTAGAGTCTCGTTTGTTTAGTCTGAATGAGCGTATGTGTTCTGTGTATCGCGTTTTCAGTCTCCTCCCAGTTAGTCCAATGTACGTGTTGTTGCAACTGCGCGTTATTTTGTATGCTCCGTTCAATTTGTAAATGCCCTTGTTCTTGATGTCATTTGCCAGCTTTTGTCTTAGTGTATTGTTGGTTCTGAAAGTAGTGTGGAGACCTTCTTTTTGTAGTACGTTGGTAATTTTATATGTGCCAGGTCCTGTGTACGTGATGGCGTGGCGTTTCGTGATTGTTGATTAATTTCTTGAGTACTTTGTCAATGGTGTGTCGTTTGTAACCGTTGCTGTTTACTATCTCGTATATTGTCTTCAACTCCTTAGTCATAGTTGTCCCTTGAGAGCGATAGCGTATTCAGTCCGTGTAGCATGTGTCGGAATGCAATGAGTTTATGTTGAGTTGGGTGATTTGAAGTGGCGTGTATAGTTGTGTCTGTGGATGTGGATTTTCTGTATATTCCGTATTACTTCTCTGTCGGTGTGTCTGGTAATTGTGAGGTCGAGGAAGTTGAGTGTTCTGCTATTTTCGGTCTCCATTGCGAACCACTTTCATGAAAACAATGTTTCGTGTTCGTGATAATGAGTCGGAGCAAACTTTTTCATAGAATTAATCTTATTGTTATATAAAATTATTCAATACATCGATTATTAATCGAGATATTTGCATTTTTTTTAGCTTTCAGGCTTTATTAAACCCATCTCTTAGTCATTTTTATTAACAATGAGCTGTTATATCATGAACCACTTTATTCAAAACATAAATGCAAAATATTTTTTTTCTTTGGGCTTTTATTGTGAGAAATATAGTGTGATGATGTTATCAATTAACATTTGTTGCCTCGAATAGTAAATGTTTATCTGATTTATACAATAATTCAAAATATCTCCGAAGAGCGTCATGTGAACCCGTGAGAAATCTGCTTGGTTCGCGCAGCGCTTGCGTGACTGACTTTCTTCTCTATATTTTTGTGTAATCTCATCTCCTGGGTTATTTTATTCGTAGCTGAGTTTGGACATTAATTCCTTTGATCTAGGAGTTGCAGAATCTTATTTGTAATAGAGGGTTTTCCGAGAAATGGTTCCGTTTCGCCTCAGATCTCGTCTGCTGGGACTTTTAATTCTGCCTCTCCCAGTTGCTGGGAATATCTTCTGACAAGGTTTCCGTGAACTCCTCTTCTAGTTCCTTCATTTTTTTTAAACTCTCAACGAAAAGAAGGATAGACTGTATAATATTTTTTTCTTTTGCCTTTTGTATATTTCTTTATTTGGCTAGATATATAGGTTAACTCCTCGCTTGATTCCATCTCTCTCTCTCTCTCTCTTTCTCTCTCTCTCTCTCTCTCTCTCTATATATATATATATATATATATATATATATATATATATATATATATAGGGTATAAGAATAAGTTTTAATTTTTTTTTAATGTTGAAATTGTTATCTCTTACATCTTATCTAATCTTCCATACCCCCCCCCCTCCCACTGGTCCGATTTCAGCCGTTAAGGAACTTGATCTTTTACAGTTTTGAACGGACCTCATTTTCGTCATCTACTAGGTAGGATCGATGGACATTTGAAGAAACATTTCGAAAATTCCGTCATGAGTAAAACCTCAATAACTGATTTCCCTCAAGAGAAATCTGCTAAAAGGCATAAATACCTGCATAAATAAATTTTCGATTCCCGCCTGGGTAAATAGGAATATATTTAGTGACGAACTTATAATAAATTGTCATAGTGGAAGCGCAGCCAATTTTTTCATCCTACCTACATTAGAATTTACTTCCATCTGCCAGAATACCAACTCAGAATATGGAAGCTCGGCAAGCTCAACCTGTCATCACCTACTGGCACACTGTCACCCGGCACTGACGATGATACACAGCATCGAAAGAGCCCTGCCGTTTTAATAAATTGTCATAGTGGAAGCGTAGCCAATTTTTTCATCCTACCTACATTAGAAGTCACTTCCACCTGCCAGAATACCAACTCAAAATCCTTAATCCCACCCTGGCTTGAAGGGTGGTAGCCTTTAGATAACCCGTCCGGTCTGGAGACGGCTGAAATCGGACCAGTGGGAGGGGGAGGGTTTAGAGGGGAGGATTTTCGAAAATACGAAATATCTCCGTTACTATACGTCGGATCGGAAAATTGTACTATAAATATTGTTATACATATTTATTCTCTATCTTGAATATTAACCGAGATATTTGCATTTTTACTAAATCTGGGCCGCTAACGGCTACCCAGTCACCCGACTATCCCGTCAAAAGCTAGTTCGGCCGTTTCCTTAATTGCTCGACTCTCGTGAAATTTCTCAATTGTAAAACTTCACGTGGGAAATTTGCTTAGTTTACGCAGCCCCTGCGTGACCAACTTTTTTAATTTACAGTCGGGTGGTAACTTGTAGACAACTCGTCCCAATTTGCCTAGCAGCATAAAGTGGACTTTAATAAATAAATAAAATAAAATAATTTACAGTCTTTAGCGATCGTACTTTAACAATAAGTGAATATATCGTGAAACGTTTTCTTTTAAATACCAAATACGATTTTCATCAGTTCTTTACCTGATGAGATATATTCAAATACGTTGAGTGATGATGTCATAAATCTAATATATAAAATTTCCATGTCACAATGTTAGTAAGCGTACTCCTCCGAAACGGCTATACCGATTTTTACCAAATTTTATACGCGTATTCAGTAGGTCTGAGAATCACCTACTATCTATTTGTCATACCCCTAATTGATAAGGGTTGTTCACCCTTAACATTTTTTTTTTAAATTTTTGGACGAAATTTTTTGTTTTTATATTTTTATAATGTGGCATTAAAAAATACATGCAACCCTAAATTGTTACTTTTTTATCACCAACCCCTATTTTTTTATAGCCATTTTGGTAATTTAATCATTATCATCCCGCTCGATAACTGATCAATTATAGTGTTTTTAACTGTACTTCGATTAAAATTTCAATTTACAATGACAATCAACAAATCCCAAGGCCAAACGATGTCTATTTGTGGCTTAGATTTGAGTACACCATGTTTTTCACACGGGCAATTGTACGTATCTCGAGTGGGTAAACCATCCAGTTTGTTTGTGCTCGCTAAAGATGGGCTAACATAAAATATTTTTCACGCTATAGCATTAAAGATTGATGTTGTTTGTTAGTGTTACTGTCGTAATTAATATGTGATATGTAATTTTAAGAAATAAACTATAATAACTTAAAAACAATATTGTTTGGCGTTTGTTATTTTTATATTCCCTTATCGTTCGTGCATATACCACATACACACTTATAATGAGTAAGTTACTTTTTGTCTACACTAGAATTTATCTAGAAACTAGAAATAATTTATATGGCAAAACAACGCTTGCCGGGTTATCTAGTGATTATATACAAATTTGAATGAACGATATTTACAAGGAAAAATCAGAAGTCCTTTAAAGATTTTTTTTTTGTAAACGTACGTCATGAGTCGCAAAACAACTGATTTTCCTTAAGGAAAATCTGCTTATGCGGGGTTTATTGATGAGGAAAATTATTCATATATTGAAAGCATATGTTGGTCACATTGTTGGGATATTTTAATTAAATTGTTGCTTTAATCAAATCCAATTTAAATATAATGAAGGGAGAGTGGCTTATGGAAGAAGAGACAGGGGGGGGGGGTTAGGAATAAATTCTCTACTGTCAGAGGCTTACCAGGATTGGGAGGTGGGGGTTGGGGGATAGATTGATGGTGTGGAGTTTTTCCCTCGCTTAGGACCTCCAACCCCCCCCCCACATATAAATTAGCAATGCATATGGTTATTTTAAGTGCTTTCCGAAGTACCCCGCATTACATCAAATTTTTTCTCCTTTCTTCAAATCCTCCGCCACAAGGGAAGTTGGCCCCTCCCTCCTCGGGGGATTAGTATACTTTCTACAATATTGCATTGTAAACAGAAATCACTTCAATTCATTTTCGACTTATTTACTACTATTTCCAGGGATCATTGAGAAGTGATTGGCCGGATGAGAAACTGACAACACTTCTGATTGCATTTGCAAAATTGAATCCAATTTCAGCAGGTTTCCGTTAAGGGAAATCAATTATTGAGGTCGTACTCATGACGCGATTTTCGAAAAATTTCTTCAAGTGTCCATCGATCCTACCCAGGAGATGACGAAAATGAGGTCCGTTCAAAATTATATATATAGACACACATATATATATATACACATACATATATATTTGTCTGTTAACGCTCTAACGGTCGTAATTTTTATTTGATCGTTAACAAACTTCATATTTACGTTTTATGTAAAAAGGAAGATCAAGTTCGTTAATGGCTGAAATTGGAGCAGTGGGAGGGGGGAATTTTTAAATATCTCCGTTATTATGCATCGGATCGAAAAATTGTATAGAACCAATCTTATTGTAAATTAAATTTACTATAAATATTGTCATATACACTTTTTCTCTTTCTTCAATATTAACCGAGATATTTGCATTTTTATTAAGTGAGTGTTACGGCTATTGTCGTAAGCTTCCGGATTAGTTCGGCCGTTTCCGTAACTGTTCGGCACTCGTGTAACCTAACCGTTCTTCTCTTCTAACCTTTTACTTCGTGAGATATATGCAAATACGTTCTGTTGATTCCCTATTTGTTTACAATTCATAAGCCATTTCCGTTGGGAGCTTATTAAAATTAACTGAACGATTTCTGATTACCGTTTGTATTTACTCACGGTGGTGTAAAGTGCAGTATGCAGAGTTTTCTATTGTAAAACTTCACGTGGGAAATCTGCTTAGTTTACGCAGCCCCTGGGTGACGGACTTTTATTTTTACTCCCAATAGACCTACATGATTTACATGACTGAATAAATAGATTACTCTAAACAGAAATTCAGCGGGCCAATCACCTTTGATATGGTGCATAAATAAAAAAAAAATAAGATCATACTGTATACCTCAGTTAAGACCAATTTCCTGTTTACCTCCTTATGGTTTTTGTTTTAGCAGATTTCCCTCAAGGGAAATCAGCTATTGAGGTTGTACTCATGACGGAATTTTCGAACTTTTTCTTCAAATGTCCATCGATCCTACCTAGTAGATGACGAAAATGATGTCCGTTCAAAACTGTATGTATATATATATATATATATATATTTGTCTGTTACCGCTCTAGCGGTCGCAATTTGTGTTTGATCGTTACCAAACTCGATATTAAGTCGTTTTATGTAAAAAGAAAGATCAAGTTTGTTAACGGCTGAAATCGGACCAGGGGGAGGAGGGTTAAAAGGAGAGGATTTTCGAAAATTCGAAATATCTCCGTTACTATACGTCGGATCCAAATATTGTACAGAATCAATCTTATTAAAAATTAAATTTACTATAAATATTGTTATATACATTTATTCTCTATCCTGAATATTAACCGAGATATTAGCATTTTTATTAAATCCTTGGCGGCTAACGGACGAAGTGTCTTTCCCGCCAAAAGCTAGCTCGGCCGTTTCATTAACTGCTCGGCTCTCGTGAAATTTCTCTATTGTAAAACTTCACGTGGGAAATCTGCTTAGTTTACGCAGCCCCTGCGTGATGGACTTTTTTCATTTATCGTAACTCTAGTCTGTTTGTATATTTATATAATTTTTGTTTAAAGTCGAATCGCTATTGTAGTGGCATCTTCAATAACTAAATTATAAATTAGCTCATGCAGCCCCCTATTATTTAGTTTGTTTTTTTTAAAAAAAGGAATTGGTCTATTAAAATTCCTCATTGAAGCAGTCTAATTTTGAGTAATTTTGTCGAATAAGACATTATCCTGTTCTACTTAAAAGAACCATTTAGGCTCAATAACAGATTTTATGAAACCTTTTATCGCTTTTAAACCTTCAAGGAAAGAGAAAGGATGTGAATAGTTGTGGAATGAAAAGTAATTATTTTGATAATAAAGTCCGTCACGGTATGGTAACACTAATATGAATACTAAGTGGATAAATACAAACGGCAATGAGAAATATTTGAGCCAATTTTAATAACCTCCAACGGAAAGCGACTGAATTGTAAACAAACAGGTCTGCCAACAACTCAGAGCTCAACAGATAGATAGAAATATTCTTCACTGGGGGGAAAAAACAATTACTGAAATATGTCTGAATATAACATATTTATTTTCTCAGGTAAGAAAAACCGCCTCTTTCCTTCACTGTTCTTTATTCGTTGTGACAGAGCGCTTTCAGAGCATATGCTCCATCATCAGTGCCCTGCTCTTCACAATGATGTGACAGGAACCAAGGACTCCCTGCGACTTCCCTTAAGTTTAGGATTCCCTGTCACATCATTGTGAAGAGCAGGGCACTGATGATGGAGCGTATGCTCTGAAAGCGCTCTGTCGCAACGAATAAAGAACAGTGAAGGAAAGAGGCGTTTTTTCTTACCTGAGATAATAATTCCTTCACCATCCAGCACCTCAAAAAAATGGATATTTATTTTATTGAAAACTATTTATTATATCTAGTACTGTAATTTATAATGAATACGAATAATTTTTATCTCAATCATTCTAATTGTAGTAGTTCAAGAATAAAAGAACTCAAGAACGAAGGCAAAGAAAGAAGAACAGAACGTATTTGCACGTATCTCGCATTATAAACAAGGTCTCTAAAAAAACATTATTTGGTGTTCGAATAAAGTGATTTATTATATAACAGAGTACTGTTTATGTGACAGGAGTAGAAGTGGGGGTTTGCTCAAGGCTGAAAACTGAAAACCTCAAATACCTCGGTTAATACTCAAGATAGAGAATAAATGTGTATAGCAACATTTATAGGACACTCAATTTTCAAGATAAGAGTATTAAGATAAAAATGGTTCTTTACAACTTTCCAATCCAACATATCATGAGGTTACAAGTGAAATACACCAAGTCATAAAATATGATTTTGAGAAAACGCTCTTCAAACATCTTTTTTTTTAACATTATGGATACTAACGTTATTAAATCAAATTAGCTGGAACTACTGGTGACTTGGAACTAATGGTGAATAATTTATGGTATAACACTGACAGTAAACTTAGAGAAATCAAATCAAACACGCTCAACTGGACTTCAAGTAATAGACGCTCTAGAAGAGAAGAAATTGTACTCACACGCCTACGCACAGGACACACTAGACCAACACATTCATATCTAATGAGCAGACAAGATGAACCTATATGTCGCTACTGCAACAGAACGCTGACTGTAAAACACATACTAACTGACTGCACACAAGTGAAAACGTACCCATGGCCCACAAATGTATGCGAACTACTGGCCGACAGTAGCCAATTTATAGATGATGTTTTTAAGTATTTAAGAAATAATGGATTATTTCATGAAATATAAAAGCTATTATCTACAATTATGAAAGTTATATATAGCAAGCACTGTGGAATATAAGTTTTGCCTTCTTTCAGT
Organism: Riptortus pedestris; assembly: GCA_019009955.1. Lineage (NCBI taxonomy): Eukaryota > Metazoa > Arthropoda > Insecta > Hemiptera > Alydidae > Riptortus > Riptortus pedestris. Next base: position 125,326,137 of record CM032233.1, read on the forward strand.
TTAACTATTTACAGTTTTTCTTTTAGTTTTTTTTTGTTTTTTTTCTTTTGTTGTAAATATAGTAACAATTTATATTTAGTTTTGTCCATTTTATACATTTGTAAATGTTAGCTGTGTAAAAATTTTAATATTTATTTAATTTTGTGAAATTATATTTTAGCATGTTAAAAATCGCCATTTTGTACATTTTCGTCTATTTTGTATATTTAAAACATTTAGCGTTGTAAAATCTTTAATATTTGTCTAATTTTGTAAAATTATATTTCAATATGTCAAAAGATTAATCGCCAGTGTAGCGGCTTCTCAAATAAATAAATAAAATGGTGACTTGGGACCAATAGAATCTCTTATTTCTTGCCAAGATGCAATAAAAATCCGAAAATCGATAATTTTGACTTAAAGTGTTTCACTTGTAACCCCACGATATAGTGACGGAGATATGTTGAATTTTCGAAATTCCCCCCGAACTCGATCTTCCTTTTTACATAAAACGATTTAATACCAAGTTCGGTGACGATTAAACAAAAATTGCGACCGCGGTAACAAACATATATATATATATATATATATATATATATATATATATATATATATATATATGTATATATATAGTTTTGAACGGACCTCGTTTTCGTCATCTTCTGGGTAGGATCGATAGACATTTGAAGAAATTTTTCGAAGATCGCGTCATGAATATAACCTCAATAGCTGATTTCCGTTTGGGGAAGTGACATAGAAGGTGAGATGATGTTATTAGCAGATTTCCCTTAAGGGAAATCAGCTATTGAGGTCGTACTCATGACGCGATTTTCGAAAAATTTCTTCAAACGTCCATCGATCCTACTAAAAATTATATGTAAATATCATATGTGGCAAATTTGTACAGACATTTTATAAAAGCGGCTGTATATGTATTTACTATATTTTGTACATAGTCTTTTATTTTCCATTAATAATTTTTAATAAAATAATTTTCAATTAGGTTTTTAGCAGATTTCCTTAAAGGATATCAGCTATTGAGGTCGTACTCATGACGCGATTTTCGAAACATTTCTTCAAACGTCCATCGATCCTACCCAGGAGATGACGAAAATTAGGTTTGTTCAAAAATATATATATATATATATATATATATTTGTCTGTTAACACTCTAGCGGTCGCAAGTTTTGGTTTAATCGTCAAAAAACTCGGTATTTAATCGTTTTATGTAAAAAGGAAGATCAAGTTCGTTAACGGCTGAAATCGTACCAGAGGGAGGGGGGTTTAGAGAGGGGATTTTCAAAAATTCGAAATATCTCCGTTATTATGCAGCGGATCGAAAACTTGTATACCCGTAGAACCAATCTTATTGCAAATTAAATTTACTATAAATATTGTTATATACACTTATTCTCTATCTTGAATATTAACCGAGATATTTGCATTTTTATGAAGTCTGTGGTCGGGTGTTGTTCGGGTTAGTTCGGCCGTTTTCGTAAGTCTCGGCCCTGGTGGAAGCTTCTAACCTAACCTGTCATTTCTAACCTTCGTTACTTTGTGAGATTTATGCAAATACGTTCTGTTCATCCGCCCCCCCCCCTTCTTTAGTTCTTGGACTACTAAAATTTGAGTTATTAAAATATTAATTATTCTTACAATTCAGAAGCCGTTTCAGTTGGGAGTTTATTAAAATTAACTGAAAGATTTCTCATTACCGTTTGCATTTACTTATGGTGGTGTTGTGTTACCAGTATGCAGATTTCTCTATTGCTAAACTTCACACAAGAAATCTGCTTAGTTTACGCAGCCCCTGGGTGACGGACTTTTCTTGAGCTTTGGAAACCTGCTTAGCATAGAAAACGGCAGTGCAACTCGTGAGTGTCTTTTGTAACCGGTTTAATCATGGAAATAAATCATATTTCCTTTGAAGGGGTCGGTATTGGAGCCTTCATATTCAGGACTGTAAAAAAAACCCACGGTTGAGATGGGCGGTCGGAACCCTAGCTGGCAAAGTTGGTGTTCGATTAGAGCGAGAGGGGAGGCATTAGGAGGGCGACACGTCAGCTGTTTGACAGGCCCCTTTCTCTAGCGGCACTTGGCACCTACTGGCCAAGGAAAAGAGGCCGATAACGTATCGACAGATTGAGTTACACAGGACATTGTCCGCTCTTGCCCATTCAAACAATTCTCTATGACAAGTTAGGCCGCGATAAGTTTGTTCAGTCTACCAGTAACTGCAGAGAATCCTACCATCGCCGGCCCAAAACTCCAGCTCCTCCCTTATCGTCGGGAATAATTTATATTTTACTCTGTTTCTCACTCTCTCTCTATTTGCACTCGCTAGGAGTAACCTTTTTTAACCTGCTAATCGACAATTGTTGTCCCTCTCAACTCGATCGTCTATGGTTCTCGCAATTGGACAGTCTGCCGTCGTGGACAAGGTAGGGGTAGCTAAATATATTGGGTTGTAAAATAAGTTCGTAGCATTTTAGCAGATTTTCCTTAAGGAAAATCTGCTATTGAGGTCGTACTCATGACACGATTTTCGAAAACCGATTTAATTTCGAACGGACCTCATTTTCGTCATCTCCTGGGAAGGATCGATGGACATTTGAAGAAAGTTTTCGAAAATCGTGTCATGAGTACGACCCTTAAGGGAAATCAGCTATTGAGGTCGTACTCATGACACGATTTTCGAAAACTTTCTTCAAATGACCATCGATCCTACCCAGGAGATGACGAAAATGAGGTCCATTCAAAAATATATATATGTCTTTTGCCGCTCTAGCGGTCCCAAATTTTTTTTTATCGTTACCAAACTCGATATTTAAACGTTTTATGAAAAATAACAGATCATGATCGTTAATGGCTGAAATCAGACCAGTGGGAGGGGGGCGGGTTTAAAGGTGGGGATTTTCGAAAATTCGAAATATCTCCGTTGCCATACGTCGGAGCAAATAATTGTATAAAATCAATCATATTGCAAATTAAATTTACTATAAATATTTGTTCTATATATTTATTCTCTATCTTGAATATTAACCGAGATATTTGCATTTTTATTAATTGTAACGGACGAAATGAGATCGGTTAACTTCGGGTCTAGTCGTAAGTTTCCGTCAAAAACTAGTTCGGCCGTTTCCGTAACTGTTCGACTCTCTTGAAATTTCTCTATTGCAAAACTTCACTTGGGAAATCAGCTTAGTTTACGCAGCCACTGCGTGATGGGCTTTTTTACTGGTGATTTCAATAAAAGCTTCAGATTCTTGTAAATATTTTTAATCAGTTACATATGACCCATTTTGATCTATTATATGTTGCCATCTTTCAGGTAATTCTTTAATTTGTCCTCTCAAAACTTCTCTATGTGAGTTCTCGAGCAGTCCTCGAGCGAATTAAAATGTTTCCCGTTGAGAGAGTTCCGAAGTGCCCCAAAATAAGTGAAAATCTGTTGGGGTAATGTCTGGTGAATAGGGTGGGTGGGATGGGGGATCACATCCCAGCCAAACTCCAATAATTTCCGCCGTGTCTGGAAAGACACGTGAGGACGGGCGTTATTGTGATGAGAAACTACGCTTTTAATTTTCTCATCTATTTCTAGCAAGCATACGACTTAATTATAAGGAATCTCGGTTGAAAATGATGCAGTAAAGCAAATCAACTAATCCTTTTTTAGAATATGTAAACATCATTGACCAGCTAAACATGTTTTTATAAACGAAGAGAGGATTATATTGTAATATTGATAAACGCTATGAACTTATTTTGCGATCCAATATATTTTCCAATTAATTAAATACAGTGTTGTGTTTCGAACAAATTTTTTTACTTGAAGAATGAACGTTAAAGTGGTGACACCCTATGTGATTTTAACAAGCACAACGCGATATCGTAAGTAAAAAAATAAAGTATGTCCTTCATCCAGCGTACGAACGTTTCTCGTTGAGAGAGTTTTGAAGTGCCCGAAATAAGTGAAAATCTGTTGGGGCAAGGTCTGGTGAATAGGGTGGGTGGGGATCACATTACCAATAAGAAACTCCAATAACAAGTCTGCGACTAAAAAACTGTAAAGAATTTTGTAACATTTTCTTATAGATTTCACCTGCCAAAAACAGTAAAAATATTCGAAAAATTCTATCACATACGTTTGCAGTATTTATGTGCTATGATGTGGAAGGACTCATGCACTACTTTGATACAAAGTATGACTCATCTGAATGGCTCCTATTCATTGATTCATCCAAAACTAGCCTTATAGTAGTATTATTGCACAATGGAAATAAATTTGCATCCATTCCGATGGGGCATTCTGTGCATGTGGAAGAAAACTATAACGATTAGGCCATTATCCTGGAAAACATGAAATATCAGGACCATCAATGGATGGCTTCTGGGGACTTCAAAATACTCACGATGCTTTTGGGTGAGCACAGGCAGGCTTTACTAAATACCCATGCTTCATATGCTTGTGGGATAGTAGAGCCAGAGAACAGCACTCGACTAAAAGTGATTGGTCACCCTTAGAAATTTAAAACCTGGAGAGAATACTACTTTGGTACCACCGGAAAAGGTTTTGTTGCCCCCTCTCCATATCGAATTGGGGTTGATGAAACAATTTGTAAAATCGCTATTAAAGGATGGGGACTGCTTTAAATATCTATGTACAAAATTCCCGAAGCTGTCAGAAGGAAAGTTGAAAGAGGGAGTTTTCACTAGCCCCGACATAAGAAAACGTTCAGCCGACGCCCTCTTTGTGGAAAGTATGAAGGAGAAGGAAAAAGAAGCTTGGGTGTCGTTCAAGGATTTATTGAGAAAGTTTTTGGAAAATACTAAGGATCATAACTACAAAACCATTGTTCAATGGATGCTAGCAGCATACAAAGCTCAAGGCTGCAACATGAGCGTGAAGGTCAATTTTTGTACAATCCCGCATAGACTATTTTCCTAAAAACCCGGGAGCTTACAGTGAAGAACAGGGGTGGCTTCACCAGGATGCCCGTGATATCTAGAGACGGTACCAAGGAAGATGGGATGTCACTATGCTACTGCAGACTATTCTTGAATGCTTAAGCGGGAAACTAAAGACGGAAATCGGAAAAGGACTCGTCGAAGTATCAAGAAAAAGAAGAAAAGGTATCTTAAAAAAACACGAATACGTATAATATTGTTACTACACGTCTCACCTTTTTTAGAATATATAAACATTATTGACCAAGTAAACATGATTTTATATACACAGAGACGATTAAATTGAAATATTGATAAACGCTTCGAACTTAGTATACAACCAAGTATATAACATAAATAGGAGGAGGCTATTATGGTCATCATTTTCAGTCAGTAAGTAAAGTAAATTTATTTTCAGCAAATAACATTACAATTATTTCAAGAATACATAATAATTTGCAAAGTGCTTGTGATATACCATTAGTACGAGTTACGCATGACACAGTATATAATAAAACATTCTTCTATATAGGATCTAAAGTCTGTCATGCTGGTATAACACACTACTAAGATGCTGATGAATGAAAAGTCCGTCATGCAGGGGTATTTCAAATTTTCAAAATTATGCTTTAATCAACCCCCCCCCCCCTTGGTCCCATTTCAGCCTTTAACGAACTCGATCTCTCTTTTTACAAAAAAACGATTATACATCTAGTTTGGTAACGATAAGACAAAAATTACTACCAAGAGCGTAACATACAAATATATATAAAGTCCGTCACGCAGGGGCTGCGTTTATTAAGCAGATTTCCCACGTGCCCCACATATTTGCATTTGTCGCAAAAGTATTCCTGAATGGATCCAAAAAATGTTTACTTCAAAGAACGTCAAAACAACAAAAAAAAAAGTTTGTAGAATTAATTTAATGAAAACTAATTATGTAGGAAGAAATACATTTTTTCGCCTGCATAGCTTCATGATAAAAAAAATGATGCGTGAAATTCCTGGGAATAATCATCGGCCCATATCTTTTATAAAACAGGAAATGGTACAGTCTTCAATCCATTCTTAAATTTTGAGTTTTTTTAACTAAATAGAAGATCTACTAGGTAGGATCGATGGACATTTGAGGAAAGTTTTCTCAATAGCTGATTTTCCTCAAGGAAAATCTGCTAAAATCACAAAAATCTCTAACAGTGTACTGGTCGTGTTCTTTTCCCGGCATTGCACTTACACATTAAGTGGATTTAATTGTGGTTCGGTTAATTACTGACAGTTGACATTTGAGTGGTTTGGGGGAAGGAGGAGAGGTTGAGGTGGAGGGAGAGTGGCTGACATATAACAAGCTTCTGCTATTTACTCCACCACCACAGTGTATAGCTAGCTCATTCTGGCATTACTTCCCTACTGCTGACCTACCTCACCCATTCATAGCAACGAACAACCAAATGGATCGGCTTCTTCCATCTTTTAAAATGAACAGCCCTTGCTGAGATATTTTTCCTTCAAAATATGTTTACAGTTGTCCTTATATATTATATATAGTGTTGCGAAAATTAAATACATGAAAAATTAAACAGTGATAGTCACGTATTTGGGAAGTACGAAGGAGATTAAAGGAGCCGACCGAGGAAGGGCTATTGGCGCCTGTAGCCGGGATTGATCCAGACTAAAGAGTCCAGTACGTTCGAGGCAGATTCCTTTGATGTTGCCGCTCCTCTATATTAAGCTTGTACAACTCGCCCGACAGTTTTAGTTTATTCTCAGCTGTCTTCAAGTGATCATCAGTGCGTTCAGTGCGACTTAGTTACAGTGAGGTAAATTGTTTTATGTGAAGAACAGTGCTGTGACTCTGTAAGTAACAGTTTAGTACCGTGTTTAAGGCAGTGCAGTGCCGTCTTTTTGTGAACTTCAGTAACCGTGAGTGAATAATTGGACTGTGTAATAACAAGAACACTGACGCTATCTGTGCACTCTGTTAGTAGTAATTAAGAATAATTAACCAAGTGCATTGGGAATTGTTAAATAAATTGTGCCCTCAAGGGAAATCAGTTATTGAGGTCGTACTCATGACGCGATTTTTGAAATTTTTCTTCAAATCTACATCGATCCTACGCAGGAGATGACGAAAATGAGGTCCGTTCGATACACATATATATATATATATATATATATCTATATATCTATATATATATATATATATTTGTCTGTTACCGTTCTAGCGGTCCCAATTTTTGTCTTATCGTTACCAAACTTGATATATAATCGTTATATGTAAAAAGAAAGATCAAGTTCGTTACCGGGAGAAATAGGACAAGGGAGAGGGGGGGGGGGTTAGAGGGGGAGAATTTCTAAAATTCTTAATATCACCGTTAATATGCGTCGGATCTAACAATTGCGTAGAGCTAATCTTATTGCAAATGTAATAAGACTATAAATGTTGTTATGTACATTTCTGCACTATCTGGATTATTAACTGAGATATTTGCACTTTTTAGTTTTCGGTCTTCAGTAAACCCCTACTCTTATTCATCTCATATTGACAACATTCTATTATGTTATGAAGCACTTTATTTGAAGCTTAAATACCAAATATTGTTCTCATTGAACTTTTAAGCTTTGAAATAAATACAAATACATGGGAAATCTACTTAGTTAACGCAGCCCCTGCGTGACGGACATTTTATTCCTCAACACGTTTTGCGTCCATACGACACCTCATATATATATATATATATATATATATATATATATATATATATATATATATATATATATATAGTAAAGTAAAGTAAAAGTAGTAAAGTAAATTTATTTTCCTAAGTTTTTTTATTAATGTGAATGTGAAACTAATAAAATAATTTTTAATTATTTAATTTTCGTTCTGAAAATAAATAAAAATATTAGTATTTTGTCTGTTTTTTTTTTTTAAAAAGTGGAAAATATATTTGACATCGATTTAACAGATTAGAAACTATTGATTGACCTATTCATCAGACAAATCACAGACTAATAAAGCAATCAGTGAATAATTAATCACTTCCAGGAGATACTTTTAAATAATAACTATTTATTCAGCTTCACTGAGTTCGTAACAAGCTATTTACTTTCTATTATGAATAATGAAACAGATTCAGTACTGACTAATAATTAATTGGTTCCGACTAACCATAGTTATTTAGTAGTTCCAGATAGGGATTTCATTATTTTCAACAAGCAGGTAGAAGAGACGTACATGGGCACAATATTTCTTGAGAGGAAGTGCTGAAGGGCCCCTTGGACGTGGGGCCACTCTCGTCTGGCTCACCATTTCAATTTTGAACAACAGGGAGAAAAAAAAATTATTCGTAAAAAGCAAGTGAGAAATGGAGACAAATAAATATAGTGGGAACAATGGAGGGAGAGAGAGCTGATCATATATATCATAGTGTTGGGGTAGCGAGGGACAATGGGCCCTGTTCTAGCTGGTGGGGAGGAGGGCAGAAATATGCAGATCGCCAAGGTAAATACCCTCGCCCCCCTTCCCGTCACCAGCTCTATCCACCAATATACCCTACATACTCACAAATATGCCAATACTCTACAACTGAGCACATACCCCAGGCCTAATCTCCAAAATCTGTTCCCTATTTCTATCTTAGCCAGTGTAGTGTTCTCTTGCCATTTCTTGTACTCCGTATACTTCTGATTCCCCCGACAACCCTATATACCGTTATACAGGGCCATTCAAAAAGAATGAACTGGTTTCATGAACTGAGTTTTATGGTGCTTTACACCAGCATCGCAGGTGTTCTGCTGCGATAACGGTATATAGGGTTGTCGGGGGAATCAGAAGTATACGGAGTACAAGAAATGGCAACAGAACACTACACTGGCTAAGGACGAACAGAAGTACTGGCAACAAACTGCCAACTATTAAGAACACTATGTGCAACTCTAGGAGTGATTTACCCTCCGACGTTCCATTTGCCCTCCAGTTACACTCAATAACGCACTAATTCCTCAAAAATCACAAATTAGGTATCTAGGACTCACATTAGACAAGCGACTAACTTGGAAACCCCACATCACATTAAAAAGACAAGAAGTGAGTCGACGGTACAGACTTCTACTTAGACTGCTTGACAACAGATCTAAACTATCACTACACAACAAACAACTGATTTATACGACAGTACTCCGACCAATATGGACGTACGGACTTGAACTTTGGGGTTCCACCAAACCTTCAAATTCCTACAAAATCCAAACCCTCCAATCCAGAATACTCCGCAAAATTACAGATTCCCCATTTTACGTATCCAATTTAACTCTCCATAACGACCTCAACTTTTGTCCATACCCTCGCCAAATCCCGATATCAGAAATTCCACTCTCTCCTTCCCGCACATCCTAATCCTTTAGTCGAATCACTTTCATCTACTCATATTCCAGAAAACCCAAGACGGCGTCTGAAGCGTAAGTGGCCAAGAGATCTTCTCGTGTAGTGTTTCAGTTTAACTCCATAAACAACCCATTGTTCCCTCCATTGTGGGTATTGTCAATGGACAACTTCCCACCTCAAGTCAATAGTCAAGTCACTTTTTTCAAACATATCATTTGCTTGTAATATTTAATTATGTTGTTGCAAATAAACGAATAAATATTAAATAAAAAAAAAAAAAAAAAAAAAAAAAAAAAAAAAAAAAAAAGGAGTGAAGAAGTAGTTCTCTCGAGACTTAGAATTATCCACACAAAATTAACACACTCATACTTAATGACACAGAGAGACAAACCCATTTTTAGCAGATTTCCCTTAAAAGAAATAAGCTATAGAGGTCGTAATTATGACGCGGCCTTCGAAAAATTTCTTCAAATGCCCATCGATCCAACCCAGGAGATGACGAAAAAAAAATCCGTTCAAATTTTTATATTTACTTCACTGTTAACGCTCTAGCGGTCGCAATTTTTGTTTGATCGTTGCCAAACTCCATATTTAAACGTTTTATGTAAAAAGAAAGGTTTTTTTTTTTTGCATTATCCCCTCATTTCAAATTAGGTTATAATCACATGATTTTAGAAATACCAGAGATAAAACTCTTACTAATAAACTATTATAAACATTAATAAAAGAATGTTTTAAGAGAAACTGAACCAGTTTATTACAAATATAAAATTTTAAAAAATAATATTATTTTCATGGCCAATAAACCCTCATACTTGATAATATTGCATTAAATAAGTCATCGTTTTGATGCCTTCTTTGCCAGACGAACTTACATATGTAGGAGTCTACTATTGTATTGTTCTCCTTGTTCCACATTCACGTTTATTTCTACGTTTTAGTGAGGACCACAATGATTCCACGCGTTGTGTATGCGCCCACCTTATATTTCATTCCTCGTACTTTTTTTTAATAAATTGTTAACAGTTATTAATCTAATATCTTAAAATTATTTCTAAAACCATGTGATTATAACCTAATTTGAAATGCGGGGCTAATGTAAAGTAGACCAAAAGGAAGATGTTCATTAACCCTAGAATGGTAGTGATATTATTTCCCGCTTAATGGTATTGATACGTAAATTTTACGTGTGCAACTGGTAATTGGTGAAATTATTCAAAATTTGTTAATGTTTGTGACTATTTTTTTATTTTATTAAAACATACACTTATTTTTAACTTATATCTACGTTAATATCTAATAATGTGCACGGCATTCCTTTCAGGCGCTTTGTTCGAAACACGTTCCGGAGGTTGTGTGCTTCATTCATACCAAGCACAACCACACCTTCTACATTTATTGTGACTAATCTGTCAATATTGTGTGGTTGAGAGATTTTAAGTTTTTTTTTCCTCTGTGTTTGTTCTCTTTCTTCGATTGCCTTGATGTCTTCTAAAATTTTCTCACTCTCATCGCTATCTAGCCCACTCTGTGTAGCAATTATTTCCGAAGGCTCAGCCTCCTCATCACTTGGAGAATACTCCGGATCATCATTGCTGTCCTATCCATATCCATCTATTTCATAATTGTCATTTTCCCCATCTGAGTCATCGGAGAGTTCTTTCAACAAATTTCTGATTTCTTCATCCAATGAATATTTTTTCTCCATTTTTCCGAAACTATAAACAGATTATTTATATTCTTTCTATACATCTTTGTCTTTTTTATATTCAAAAATAAAAGTTAAAAACATTAAGAGAAAATAAATTATAATATAAAAAATAAATTGGAAGAAAATAAATTGAGAATAACATTAACTAAGTTATGGCATAAAAACCGGTTGTTAGAAGCGATACGTAAATTTTACGTGCCAAAAAGTTGCGGTTAATGGTATTGATACGTAAATATTACGTGTCGTTTTTATTTCAAAAAATAGTATTGGATGAGTGTGAAGGTTGACTTAGCTGCATTTTGCGGAGGTGAAGGCCGAACTGTCTGGAGGGCTCATAGCTGAAGGATGGGGGTGGTGGGGTCCTTAACGGCCCTTTGATAACAGTTCAAAACAGATCATACGTAATTTTTACGTTCACTACCATTCTAGGGTTAATGACTGAAATCGGACTAGTGGGACGGGGGGGGGGTTAGAGGAGGCATTTTGAAATATCTGTGTTGCTATATGTCGCATTGAATAACTGTACAGAACCAATCTTATTCCAAATTGAATTAAATATAAATATTGTTCTATACATATTTTCTGAATGATGAATATTAACCAAGATATTTGGATTTCATAGTTTTTGGCGATTAGTAAATCCCCACTCAGCTATATATATATATTTATATACTAGCTCAGATACCCGGCTTCGCCCGGGAATTGATTTGAGGCTGAATGGTGATGGCAAGGCTTTACTTTGGTCACTATTTTGACATTTACCCGTCCCAGTGTTTAGGGTTTATACCCGTCGTTGGTATTTGTTAATAATAAAATTAATTTTTTATGTAAGACTTCACTGTCCTCCATATTGTCAAATATCCCGTCTCCTGGGCATAGATTTCAGTTATTAAGGACAAAATATTAACGTAGATTTGAATTAATTTTTCCAGGTGAGGTACCTGTTAGTTCAAATTGGATTGAATTGTTGAGCATATCAATATTTCTACGCAAATTACTTGCTCCACACATTGTTCCTGGAGAACTGTATAAAACAAAAGTTAATCTAAATAACAAAGTAAACAACTTTTGTTATGTGCATGTTTTTCGAAAAACTAATAGACAATGAAATATCGCGAATTTTTATTTCAGGCCTCCCTTATATCCCCCCCCCACTCCCGTTCTAACCTAAAAATTTTAATATAGCTTATAATCATGGAAGAATTAATGCTAATTGACATACCGAGTTTTGTTAAGTTCGGTTCAATCGTTATCGCCCAATAAAATAGTTGACTCCCGCTTTAGTTTATAGTGTAAATCTCGTTTATACTTTGTTAAAAGACAGAAGTGAATATCACGAAAGTTACTCTAAATAACAAATTAACAACTTTTGTTATGTTCATATTTGCCGAAAAACGAAATACCGCTATTTTTAAACTCAGGCCTCCCTTACAACCCCCACTCCTGCCCGTCCCTAGAAATGTTGGTATGGCTTATTATAATGAAAGCGTTAGTGCTAATACACATACCGAGTTTTATTTATTTCGGTTGGGTCTTTTATCCCAAATAAAATTGTTCACTTCCACCATAGGTTTTAGCGTATATCTCATTTATAGTTCGGTATACGAAAAAGGTGTATATAACAAAAGTTACTCCAAATAACAAAATAAACAACTTTTGTTATGTTCATATTTGCCGAAAAACCAATAGGAAACGAAATATCGCTATTTTTAATTTCTGGCTTTCCTTATAACCCCCACTCCTGTTTGTCTCAGAGGACATTAATATAGCCTAAAGTCTAAGATGGGTTAGTAGTAATATACATACCAAATTTCATAAAATTTGGTTCAGCCGTTTATTCGTGAAAAGGTAACAAACAAACAGACAACAAAGAAACAAAATGCAGTTATGGTGTCTATGACATGTGAAACGAAAAGTTATCTAGAAATCAATGTACAGACAGAGGTTACAATTTTATGTATATATAGATATACAACCGCTACCCTGGCTGAGGACATTACGACAATCAATAGCAAAAGTACCATTTTCAGCAATTCATCACCATCAAATCTATTTTGTAGCTTCCGCAATTTCAGTTCGATTGTTGCTTTAAAACTTTATTGACTTAAACACTTTACTGGCGAAACTGGTTTAATTCTGTACATTAGGTGATCGCATTGGTTGTGTGTGTTGAGCCTATGGTGGCTGCATATGGGAGGAGTCGAGTAGAGGCCTCTCATTAACATCTCCAATTTATAGGCACTTGAGAGAGTAGTTGGCGACAGGTTTCTACTCCAGCCTAACTACTCCATACTCCCATCACTGCTAATAGCCCAGCCCAGGCAAATCATGCTGAAATGAAGTCGTCCTTAGCTCTGTACGTCTCTCTCAAATTCCGTAGCGATATTTGTTATTATCAGCTGAAACTCTGAAATCAGAAAAGAATGGGCAAATATTTCGGCCAACTGAAAGTGATTTTCTTCTCCTCCAAACCTATGGACCTCAATTTCGACATTTTATGGGCAATAGTCGATACCCACGCCAAAAGTGCCTCTAAAAGTAGCGAAGAGGTAATTTAAAATAGAATTGCTCCAACTGTGTTAAAATCTATACTGTGAGAAAAAGTCCATCTCGCAGGGGCTGCGTAAACCTAGCAGATTTCCCACGTGAAGTTATGCAATAGAGAAATCTCCATACGATAGCCGAGTAGTTACGGAAACGGCCGAACTAGCTCTTGGCGGGACACTCACTCACGCTTTTTCCGCCCACATTTAATAAAAATGCAAATATCTCGGTTAATATTCAAGATAGAGAATAAATTTATAAAACAATATTTATAGTAAATTTAATTTGCAATAAGATTGGTTCTATACAATTTTTTGATCCGACGTATGGTAACTGATATATTTCGAATTTTCGAAAGTCCCCCCCCCTCTAAACCCTTCCTCCTACTTGTCCGATTTCAGCCATTAACCAACTTGATCTGTCTTTTTGCATAAAACCTTTAAATATCGAGTTTGGTAACGATCAGACAAAAATTCCCTATATAATTTTGAGCGCACCTCATTTTCGTCATCTCCTGGGTAGGATCGATGGACATTTGAAGAAATATTTCGAAAATCGCGTTTTGAGTACGACTTCAATAGCTGATTTTCCTTAATGGAAATCGGCTGAAATGTATTAATTTGTGGCAATAGCGGTAGAATAAAACAGACAAAGGATTACATCTAAAATCATATATCCCTGTTTTAAAAACCTTACCTGTAAAAATATCTTACTTACACAACATACATTTTATCTAACACAATTACTAACTGGACAAGGACATACAAACTCATACTTTCAGACATTCAAACTTACTGACTCAAATATTTTTAAATGCGACATTTACACTGAACAGACATTCACCCACCTGATTTATGAATGTAGACTGACTCAAGACATACGAAGACAGTTAAAGACTAATATTCCCGCATGGCCTATCAGTCCCGAATTTTTATTTTAAATACACCTAAATTTATTAAAAACAATAGCCCATACTCTTAATCCGAGGGAGGAAACAATAATGTAATTTAATGTATTTTTTTATTATTTATATTAATTGTATTCCTTAATTGTTCATATTTAATGGGTTTTTTTGTAAAGTTAAATTTTCAAGTTCTTATTTACATTTTTTAGTATGTATATTTTTTATTATATAAAAATTGTTTAAGAGTTTGGCAAAATGCACATATGCATTGGGTGTGCAGAATAATAAAATCCCTCCGCGTAGAGATACTATGTTGAGGAAATAAAAAATACAAAAGAAAAACTAAAATTTAAAACTACATTTTGTCATTCAAATAAATTCTAGAAGTGTTATTTTAAATAATAAAGTGATTACCTTTTAATTATGATTAATAATCGTCTTTAAATGGATGGCCTCCCGATAATCGATGAGTACCTAAAAAAGTCCGTCACGCAGGTGCTGCGTAACTTAAGCAGATTTCCAACGTGCGTCATGCATTAGCATTTATCTCAAAACGTAAAAGTTCAATAAGAACAATATTTGGAATTCAGGCTTCAAATGAAGTGCTTCATAATATAACAGCTTATTGTTAATATGAAATGAGTAGGAGTGGGAGTTTACCGAAGACCGAAAACTAAGAAATGCAAATATCTTGGTTAATAATCAATATACCGAAAAAAAAGTATATGACAATATTTATTGTTATATAGAATTATTATAGAAAATTACAGTTGTTAGAAGATTGATTCTACAAAATTGTTCTATCTAACGTTTACAAACGGAGATATTTCGAATGTTCAAACTTCTCCCTGATCTAATCCCCTACACGTCCGATTTTAGCCGTTAACGAACATGATCTGCCTTTTGATGTAAAACGTTTAAATATCGAGTTTAGTAAGGATCAGACAAAAATTGCGACCGCTAGAGCGTAAATATATATATATAAAATTTTGAACGGACGTCATTTTCGTCATCTCCTGGGTAGAATCGATGGACATTTGAAATTTTTTTTCGAAAATCGCGTCATGAGTACGACCTCAATAGCTGATTTCCCTAAGGGGAAATATGCTAAGAATTTGAACGGACCTCATTTTCGTCATCTACTAGGTAGGATCGATGGACGTTTGAAGAAATTTCGAAAATTTCGTTATGCGTACAACATCAATAGCTGATTTCCCTTAAGGGATAATGTCACATAAACAATGCTCTGTTATATAATAAACCAAATTATTCGAAGCTTAAATACTAAATATTGTTTTCAAGAGACCTTTATTATACGAGATAAATGCAAATATGTTCCTGTTTGTTCATATTTGAGACCCTTTCCGCCGGGAGGGGAAAGATTTCTCATTACCGTTTGTATTTATTCACTTGATATTCACGGTGGTATTGTGTTAGCATTATGTAGGTTTATTTATTATTAAAATTCAGGGAAATCTGCTTAGTTTATCTATATATATATATATATATATATATATAATATAATTTTGAACGGACCTCCATTTTCCTTATCTCCTGGATAGGATCGATGGATATTTGAAGACATTTTTTCGAAAATCCCTTCATGAGTACAACCTCAATAGCTGATTTCCTCTAAGGGAAATCTGAAAAAAAAAAAAAAAATAAACACACTTAACTGCACTTGTACTCGTCTAATTTACACAATAAACTAATATATTACGGATCCTTTCATTTATTTATTCGCAGCCCAAATCCCACTACCATTTAAAGGGCATTTGCCGAGGAAAGAAACATGGAATTAATGGTGACATATATCAGGAAGCTGTCGTCACCTGTGGCCCCAAAGCTTTTGGTGTTGTGAATGCATCAAGGCTATTTATTGTAGAATTGTACACGGGAAAACACTTTTCATTCGCCCAGCCCCACCATCACTACCTTTTATCACGTTTCCCTTAAAGCCAATCAAATATTCATCAGTACATCATTTTAGAAAAAGGTTTTAGCAGATTCCCGTTAAGGGAAATCAAGTGTTAAGTTTGAATTGTAATGACCCGAATTTCGAATATATCTATCCGAAAATCCTACCTGAAGACCATGAAAATGAAGTTCATTTCAATTCAATTTATTTATTAATTAATGGACACCACATCGAAGGTGATTTGCCCTTTCAAAAGTAATAACAGGTAACAATAACAAAAAAACATACCTTAACAGCAAGTAACAATAATTAATACCTTAACAATAAATAATAACAAAAAATACCTTAACAGCAAGTAACAATAATAAATACCTTAGCAACAAGTAATAATAACAAATACCTTAGCAAAAAGTAATAATAACAAATACATTAACAACAAGGGACAATAATAAATACCTAAACAACAAGTAATAATAACATATACCTTAACAACAAGTAATAATAACATATACCTTAACAACAAGCAACAATAACAAATACCTTAGCAACAAGTAATAGTAACACATAACTTAGCAATAATACTAAAAAAAAAAAAAAAAAAAAAAATATACATATACAGTTGGTGGATGATTAATGCATGTTAAATGTTATCATATATTTCAATTTTGTGTAAGTATGAGAATATATTGTTAATGTGTGGGCTGCCTTCCGTCAATAGTTCTTGTAAGTCGTAGGGGATTCCTGGTGTTGTCGTTTTCGGCATTCTGTCAGTATATGTCTTATCGTCAAGGGAGTGTTACAAGTTGAGCAAGTAGGTCTGTCAGTCATTTGAAATACAGTGTGTGGGTATTTCAATATATATACAGTGTGTGTGTGTGTGTGTGTGTGTGTGTGTGTGTGTGTGTCTGTGTGTTTGTAAATACAGCTTTGAACGGTCCTGATTTTCGTCCTCTCTATGCAGTATTGACATTGACATTTTTGGAATATCATGAGTACGACCTCAATAGGTGATTTCCTTTAAGGGAAATCTGCTTGAATGGCAAACAGGATCATTCCATTGAAGTCTGATTTCTAATTTATTTACTTCGTACAAAGAAGTATAGTCCATCACGCAGGGGCTGCGTTAACTAAGCAGATTTCCCACGTGCGACACGTTTTTGCATTTATCTCAAAAATTAAAAGTTCAATGAGAACAATATTTGGTAGTTAAGCTTTAAATAAAGTGCTTCATAACATAATAGAATATTGTTAATATGAAATGAGCAGGAGTGGGGATTTACTCAGGACCGAAAACTAAAAAATGCGAATATCTCAGTTAGTAATCAAGATTATGAAAACATGTACATAAAAACATTTATAGAACATTAAATTTTCAATACGAATGGTTCTATACACTTTTTCGATCCGACGCATACTAACGGACATATTAAGAAATTTCGAAATTCTCCCCCTCTAAACCCCCCTCCCCCTCGTCCGATTTCAGCCGTTAACGAACTTGATCTGTATTTTGTATAAAACGATTATATATCAAGTTTGGTAACAATAAGACAAAAATTGCGACCGCTAGAGCGGTAACAGACAAATATATATATATATATATATATATATATATATATATATATATATATATATATATATATATATATATATATATATATATATATATATATATATATGCAGTTTTGAACAGACCACATTTTCGTCATCTCCTGAGTAGGATCGATGGACATTTGAAGAAAAATTTCGAAAATCGCGACCTCAGACCTCAGTAGCTGATTTCCCTTAAGCGAAATCTGCTAAAAACATCGACCTAATTTATCTGGAGCGGTTGCAGAGATAGCAGCTTAGAGAGAGTGCATATTTGGCTGTGTGTGTTTGGGTAATAGTTGGACTCGGGCTGGTGAAGTATATTAATGTGTGGGTGTTAGTTGAGGGTGGGGGTGGTTGAAGATGGTAGGAGAGGGCAGATATTGCCCAGGGCTAGGAATGCCTCCCCCAGTTAGATTTCTGAGAGTGGCTTCCAAAGGGAAACTTATCCTAATGGGGCAAGTCACAGCCCTATCTCCTTGCTAGCTCTGACCTCCCTCCCCCGCTCAACCTCAATATCATAACCCTACAATCTACAAACCACTTATAATTATCCACCACTATTCCCACGCCCCAAATCATACACTCACTCCTCTAATTCCACGTAAGGAGAAAATTTGGAGAAGTAATATAAAAAGTCCGTCACGCAGGGGTTGCGTATACTAAGCAGATTTCCCACGTGAAGTTATACAATAGAGAAATCTGAATACGAGAGCCCAACAGTAACGGCCGAACTAGCTTTTGGCGGGAAACTCACTCGCCCGTTACACTTAATAAAAATGCAAATATCTCGGTTAATATTCAAGATAGAGAATAAATGTATAGAACAATATTTATAGTAAATTTAATTTACAATAAAATTGGTTCTATGCAATATTTTGATCCGACGTATGGTAAACCCCCCCTTCCAGTGGTCCGATTTCAGCCATGAACGAACTTTTTGCATAAAACGTTAAAATATGAGTTTGGTAACGATCGAACAAAAATTGCGACCGCTAGAGCTTTATATATATAATTTTGAACGGACCTCATTTTCGTCATCTCCTGGGTAGGATCGGTGGACATTTGAAGAAATTTTTCGAAAATCGCGTCATGAGTACGACCTCAATAGCTGATTTCCCTCAAGGGAAATCTGCTAAAATGAATAGTGATTACTTACTGAAAAAGCTAATAAACAGTACACGAAGACTTAATGGAAAGTGGCCATACCAGGTACATTCATATTTTTGGGAAATATAATAGCCCATAAACTTATGCGGAACATATTTACACTGGAGTTGAAAGGTGAAATATTTATTAAAATTGATGAATTTAGTATAAACGGGTATTAAAAATATTAAATCGTCTACCATGTACCAAATTATGTTTTACAATTATTATTAATTATCTACTTTATTGGCAGAATTCCCTTAAGGGAAATCAACTTTTGAGGTCGTACTCATGACACGATTTTCAAAAAATTTCTTCAAACCATCGATCCTACCCAGGAGATGACGAAAATGAGGTCTGTTCAAAATTATATATATATATATTTGTCTGTTAACGCACTAGCGGTCGCTATTTTTGTTTGATCGTTACGAAACTCGATATTTAACCGTTTTATGCAAAAAGACAGATCAAGTTCGTTAATGGCTGAAATCGGACTAGAGGGAGGGGAGGTTTAGAGGGGGGATTTTCGAAAATTCAAAATATCTCCGTTATTATGCATCGGATCGAAAAATTGTATAAAACCTATGTTATTGAAAATTAAAATTTATTCTCTATCTTGAATATTAACCGAGATATTTGCATTTTTATGATGTCTGTGGTCGGTCATGTCCGTAACTGCTCGGCTCAGGTGGAAGCTTCTTCTAACCTTTCCTGTCGTTTCTATCCTTTCCTGTCGTTTCTAACCTTACCTTACCTTCGTTACTTTGTGAGATTTATGCAAATACGTTCTGTTCATCCGTCCCCCCTTCTTTAGTTCTTGGACTACTAAAATTTGAGTTATTAAAATATAAATTATTCTTACAATTCAGAAGCCATTTCAGTTGGGAATTTATTTTAATTAACTGAAAGATTTCTCATTACCGTTTGTATTTAATCACGGTGGTGTTGTGTTACCAGTATGCAGATTTCTCTGTAGTAAAACTGCACATGGGAAATCTGCTTAGTTTACGCAGCCCCTGCGTGACGGACTTTTCTTTATAATTTACTAATTTTGTTTCGTTTCACGTTATTCTTTATCTTCATATCTTCTTAAAATGAATTTGAATTGAATTGAATTATATTTAATTTTATTTAAATATTAAGTAGCAATGTGTAGTTAAATTTAATAAATATATCATGTATGTAGGCACTTATTAATGTAGTATCTAGCAAAGAATTATCACTGGTTTTCTTTAAATAATGGATGAAGGGATGGCCCCTGAAGAGGTGGTATTTAAGCCGCGAAACATATAGTGTGGTGTGAATGGAGTTTGCGCGGAGAAAATGTTTTTTGTTATTTGCCCTTGCCATTAAACTATGAATAACATATAAAAAATTGGATCCAGAATAAGAATTATAATTATTACAAATGCAGTAATAAAAATTCACGTGATATGTTCATTTACTTTGGGCATGCCGATTGAGAAAAGGGCCACCTAACTAGAGTATTGTAAGAATACATAGGCTAAATTTCTTCAGGGATAACTGATAATTGTTATGATGTTTTTACGAACTCATTTGGAGAATTAGTATGGAAATTAATAGTGATCAATTTATTAATTAATAATAGATTAAACATGTGAATTATGTATATTTTAATTTATTAGAAACTCTGAAGTAAATCTTGTTCAATTATAAATTTATCCTTTACTATTTAGACTACACGTCTTCAGGGATAATCGATATTTGTCATGTCGTTTTAACGTATTCATTTGGAGAATTAATATGACCACAAATAGCGATTAATGTATCAATTAATAATAGATAGATTAAACATCTGAATTATGTTCATTTTTATTTATTAGAACCTCTGAAGTAAGTCTTGTTCAATTATAAATTTATCCTTAAATATTTAGGCTACGAGCCTTCAGACATAATCGATATTCGGTATGTTGTTTTTACGTATTCATTTGGAGAATTAGTATGAAAATTAATAGTAAATTATTTATTAATTAATAATAGATTGTGAATTAAGTTCATTTTAATTTATTAGAAACTATGTTGTATATCTTGTTCAATTATAAATTTATCCTTTAGTATTTAGACTACGAGCCTTCAGGGATAATCGACATTTGATATGTTGTTTTTATGTATTCATTTGGAGAATTAGTTTGAAAATTAATAGTAAATTATTTATTAATTAATAATAGATTGTGAATTAAGTTCATTTTAATTTATTAGAAACTATGTTGTATATCTTGTTCAATTATAAATTTATCCTTTAGTATTTAGACTACGAGCCTTCAGGGATAATCGACATTTGATATGTTGTTTTTATGTATTCATTTGAGAAAAGGGCCACCTAACTAGAGTATTGTAAGAATACATAGGCTAAATTTCTTCAGGGATAACTGATAATTGTTATGATGTTTTTACGAACTCATTAGGAGAATTAGTTTGAAAATTAATAGTAAATTATTTATTAATTAATAATAGATTATACATGTGAATTATGTTCATTTTAATTTATTAGAAACTCTGGAGTAAGTCTTGTTCAATTATAAATTTATCCTTTAGTATTTAAACTACAAGCCTTCAGTTATAATCGATATTTGATATGTTGTTTTTACGTATTCATTTGGAGAATTAGTATGAAAATTAATAGTGAATTATTTATTAATTAATAATAGATTATACATGTGCATTATGTTCATTTTAATTTATTAGAAACTCTGAAGTAAATCTTGTTCAATTATAAATTTATCCAATAGTATTTAGACTACACTTCTTCGGGGATAATCGACATTTGTTATGTTGTTTCAACGTATTCCTTTGAAGAATTAATATGAAAATCAATAGTTATTAATTTATCAATTTATTATAAATTAAACGTGAGAATTATTTATATTTTAATTTATTGGAAACTATGAAGTAAGTTTTGTTCAATTATAAATTTATCGTCTAGTATGTAGACTTTACTAGTAAGTAGAGTTATACTTCTTCAGGGATAATCGATATTTGTTATGTTGTTTTCAAGTGGTCATTTGAAGCATTAGTATGAAAATTAATAGAGATTAATGTATTAATTAATAATATATTAAAAATGTGAATTATGTTCATTTTAGCAGATTTCCCTTAAGGGAAATCAGCTATTGACGTTGTACTCATGACGGAATTTTCGAAATTTTTCTTCAAATGTCCATCGATCCTACCTAGTAGATGACGAAAATGAGGTCCGTTCAGAACTGTATGTATGTATATATATAATCTCTATCGGTCGCAATTTTTTTTTAATCGTTACCAATATTTAGTCGTTTTATGTAAAAAGAAAGATCAAGTTCGTTAACGGCTGAAATCGGACAAGTGGGAGGGGGGGTTTAGAGGGGAGGATTTTCGAAAATTCGAAATATCTCCGTTACTATACGTCGAATCGAAAAATTGTACAGAACCAATCTTATTCCAAATTAAATTTACTATAAATACTGTCATATACATTGTTTCTCTAGCTTGAATATTAACCGAGATATTTGCATTTTTATTAAATCGGGGTGCCTAACGGACGAGAGTTACTTTCCCGCCAAAAGCTAGTTCGGCCATTTCCTTCACTGGCTAGGCTCTCGTGAAATTTCTCTATTGTAAAACTTCACGAGGGAAATCTGCTTAGTTTACGCTGCGCCTGCGTGACGGACTTTTAATTTATTAGAAACTCTGAAGTAAATCTTGTTCAATTATAAATTTATCCTTTAATATTTAGACTACACTTCGAAAAGTAAGTACTCATTAAAATTTACTTGATAATAGCATACTAATAAAAGTTTTTTTTTCCCAATAAAAAAATATATATATTCTCCCCATATAATTTTTTTTCATATAAAAATATATTACTGAGATGGTTATAATTATTGCTCCTGATAGTTACTTTTTTAGAAAAGAGAAGATTTTCTAGGTTGTTCCCAACTAGGGGAACAGTTAGTCCATGCTGCATCCTGGACACAACATGGAGAAGAAATAGTGCTGGCCGAAGAAAGTACTTTTTATTTGAACTATCTGAGAGTTTAGTAAAATTGTGTGTTGCTGAAAGGAGTGAAAATCTTCACTCCTTGGGCATTTCTAGATCTTCAGTGAAGGCCATGGAGCCTGTTCTAGGGCGAGAACTGATTTATCCCCATTTGGAGGGACAAGGTTCATCAAGTGGAAGTCAAAGGTGTTTCACTTGTGTTAGAGAAGCCAAATCAAAAAAAGAAAAATACAACAACCTATCAAAATCTAAGCAGCGTTGCTTCAAATGTAAACGTTCAGTGTATAACAAACACTCGAAAAAAAAAATATTGTGCAAAAGCACCGATAATTGCAATTACGAATCTGATAATTAGATTTTCTTAAATTATTATTCTATTATAATGTTATAATAACTTAGATATAGATAACTTTTTATTCTAACAATGTTTAGATATGTTCCTCTAGTAGAATAAAATTACATTTAATTTAAAGTCATCCTTTTTTCCCCATCCGAACGTTTTTTTTTTTAATTTTTGTATTTAATTTTTTTTTTTCCACAGGTGTCATAAGAAATGTTCATTAAACATAATCCAATAGAAATAAAAATTTTAAAAAAATTATAGAACCAAAATAAAAGGTTTTTAAGGTTGTGGGCTCAAAGAGCCCCCCCCCCCTGGTAATCCATGCGGCCTGGGAGAGGTCAGTAATACTAGGGTTAACTGAGATATTTGCATTTTTCAGTTTTCAGCCTTTAGCAAACACCCACGTTACATAAACAATAAACCACATCATTCGAAGCTTAAATACCAAATATTGTGTTCAAGAGAGTTATTTTTGCATTGAGATAAATTAAATTATTTTTAAATTTTAACAATGTGATATTTTTCAACTGAAATCTTAATTATAGGACGTATGAATTCTCTAGTTTATTCAAATAAATTATGAAACAAAACATCGCTGAATTTTCATAGAAATCGGGCACGGACGTTCTGGGAATTACGCTAACATTTAAAGCAGTGTGAGATGGCTGGTTGAAATTGAAATGGTTTCCCTTCGGAATATTATGATGCGATTATTCCTTGCACAAAACCAAGTTCATTTTCATCTCATAACGCAAATGTTATTTAACATGAACATGTCCTTCAGTTATAATATCCGTTAAGTGACAATTGGACGAATTTATATTCAGAATTGGCGTTATCCGTAAATAAATTGAAATTATAATAGTTTCTCGTCGAAATATAAAGAATGTATAATGTATAATCAAAATATATAGAATGAATAACTCACTTTATTTTTTAAAATAAACTAAACATACATAACATACTAACATATAAACATACAAACATACAAAACATATAACCATATAAACATACTAAACATACAAAACATACTAAACATACAAAACATATAAACATACAAAACATACTAAACATACAAAACATATAAACATACAAAACATACTAAACATACAAAACATATAAACATACTAAACAATATGGAATCAATTTTTTAAAACATTTCCTGTGATACCGATCAAGTTTCAATAGTAATTGAAAAATTACAAAGTCCTGAGAAGTGGGCCAGTGAGCATCTAGATGAAGACATTTTGTTAGGTCTTTGCTAAATCTAGAAAGCTGAAATTTAATCCATTCTTGGACGCCGATCCTGTTGTTTATGGTGTAGCCCACACGGTGGAAAACGCACTTTTCCCACTACTGAAGTGGAAAGGAATGTACGGGATGAATGAGAATGAAGATCGAGGATCCTTAATGGGTGTTGCTAGAAAATTAGAGGAAATAGTCTGCGACATTTTACGAGATTATTTCATATAGTCTATTTCATGTTTGCTTTATTACATCACGCTTCACATTATGTGTATGGTTCCTGTTGGAAGTGTATCACCAATATTAGCTAGTGCCTCGACCGGACAACTTCAGAAAGTTTTATTTTTAATTAGTTTTGACCTTGAAGATTATCAGTCCTACTGTACTGTAAAATTTACTACTGTAGTAAATGAATGCTAAAAAAGCATTTAAAAATTAAAAAAGCTGCTTCTTAAGTTGTTCATATGCACGAAAATCTAATTAATTCTGTATTAAAAAAGTATATCTCCTATAGAAATGACTCTGGAGAAAGTTGTAAACCTGCAAACACCAAATACAGGCACGGAGCCTGCTGTGCATAGATGAAAAATTGAAGCGTCTGCGGTTTAGTGTCATAGACAACAAGAGTGTGATGCTCTTCATCATGCATTACAAGAAGGTTATAGTCCTAAACCAGCTCCTGAACCACCTACAATAACGCCTCTTTCTTCAAACAATAGTTTTATTGAATCACTAAGAAGAACAGAATGTATATATATATATATATATATATGTGTGTGTGTGTGTGTGTGTGTTAACGCTCTAGCGGTCGCAATTTTTATTTGATTGTTACCAAACTCGATATTTAAACGTTTTATGTAAAAAGACAGATCAAGTTCGTTAATGGCTGAAATCGGACCAGTGGGAGGGGGGGATTTTCGAAAATTCGAAATATCTCCGTTACTATACGTCGGATCGAAAAAGTGTATAGAACCAATCTTATTACACATTAAATTACCTATAAATATTGCCATAAAGGTTTATTCTCTATCTTGAATATTAAGCGAAATATTTGCATTTTTCCCTCAGTAAACCTCTACTCCTACTCATGTCATATTAACAAGCTGATGATATATCATTACCCACTTCATTCTAAGCTTAAACACCAAATATTGGCTTCAAGAGACCATTATTATTCGAATTAAATGCAAATTCGTTGAGTGATGGCGTCATCAATTAGATGTTTATTTGATCTATACCATACTCGATATTTAACTGTTTCAATCAACACTAAATATCATATTTATAATTGGCTGATGTTTGATCTGGAATAGTTGGGGTTTAGAGGGGGGGGGGCTCGAAAACCGTCGATATTATTGGTCGGATCGTAAAATGATATAGGCCCAATAATGTTAGCCTTTTGTTGCGCTATTCATTTTTTCGTAACTCGAGTATTCAGCAAGTAATTCGTACGGGAATTTTTCTGCCTTCAGGAACCCCCCCCCCGCCATTTACTAATCAGTATTTTATATAGAAATGGGGAATGTGTTGCGATATGAGATCAAAACTCTGTTAATCTAGATCATGGAAAATCTGCTTATTTTTCGCGGTCCCTGCGTCACAGGCTTTATTTCCTTTTCGTTGAGCCTCTCCCATAAGATTAGTTATGTAGGCTTAGTTTTGGAGGGCTGCTGTGCTGCGGACATCTATCAGGAGAGAAATAAGGTTTGTAGAGTATGGCTGGCGTACCTGGGAGCATTTAGGTCAAAGCTTGTCCAGATCAATGGGCGCCAGGAGCCCTCTAGAACAATGCCTATTGTACCCATGTCATCCCCCATTCCCCGACAATACTTCATAACGGCCAAATTAAATCTCACAAACTTGTTAAGATACTATAACAACTTCTAGTAACTATATTTTCATTTCCTTTCCCAGGCCAATTCATTGATTTTTTTTTCCGTTTTCACTTCTTTGTTTTTACATACTAAAGCCTAGTATCTTTTAATGCAAGGGAGCCAAATCGTGACTATAACTAAAAACCTCGCCGCTTCTAATTTTGTTAAAAACCACTTATGATCCCATGAAATTAATTAAAAAGTCCGTCACGCAGGGGCTGCGTAAACTAAGTAGATTTTCCACGCGAAGGTTTACAATAGATAAATATGCATACAGGTAACACTACCGTGAATGCTAGGTGAATAAATACAAACAGTAATGAGAAATCATTTAGTCCTAACCAAAATCATTTTTCCGCCAAAAGCCGTTAGTGCCCAATGAAATTGTAGAATCCCATTTTTTAGTTTTAATTTAACTCGTATCTCCTTTGTACTCCGTTATTTGCCAAAAGTGCATATAACAAAATGTAGTCTAAGAAACAAAACAAAAAACTTTTGTTTTGTGCACGTCTGCTAAAAAAACTAATAGAAAACGAAATATCGCGATTTTTCATTTCAGGCCTTCTCTTAAAACTCCTGTTCGTCCCTAGAAATGTTAATACAGCTTATAACCATGGAAGAGCTAATTTTAATTCACATACCGAGTTTTGTTTAGTTCGGTTAAGTCATTAGTTACCAATAAAATTGTTGACACCCAGTTTAGTTGTTAGCGTATATCTCGTTTATACATCGTTAAACGACAAAAGTTCATATAAAAAAAGATACTCTAAAAACAAAATAAACACCTTCTGTTATGTGCAAATTTGCCAAAAAAACAAACAAATAGGAAACGAAATATAGTGAATTTCTTTTTGACTCTTCCCTTATAACCCCCACTTTTATTCGTCTCTGAGAATATTGGTACAGCGTACAGTCTAAGTTGGGTTTGAAGTATCTAATATACGCCAGACATTGCAGAGATCGTGTCAATGACATCGAAAAAGTATCGTGAAATTTCAAGAGAAAAAAAAATCAATGTACAGGCAGAGGTTACAATTTTATATATATATACTAGCTCAGATACCCGGCTTCGCCCGGGAATTGATTTGAGGCTGAATGGTGATGGTATTTTTTTGGCAAGGCTTTACTTTGCACAATATTTAGACATTTACCCGTCCCAGTGTTTAGGGTTAATACCCGTTGTTGGCATTTGTTAATAATAAAATTAATTTTTTTTGTAAGTCTTCACTGTCCTCCAAATTGTCATATTTCCCGTCTCATGTGCATTATGCATAGATTTCAGTTATTAAGGACAAAATATTAACATAGATTTGAATTAATTTTTCCAGGTGAGGTACCTCATAGTTCAATTTGGAATGAATTGTTGAGCATATCAATATTTCTACGCAAATTACTTGCTCCACACATTGTTCCAGGAGAAATGTATAAAACAAAAGTTAATCTAAATAACAAAGTAAACAACTTTTGTTATGTGAATGTTTGTTGAAAAACAAATAGACAATGAAATATCCCGAATTTTTATTTCAGGCCTCACTTATAACCCCCACTCCCGTTCTAACCTAAAAATTTTAATATAGCTTATAATTATGGAATTAATGCTAATTGACATACCGAGTTTTTTTTAAGTTCGGTCTAATCGTTAGCGCCCAATGAAATAGTTGACTCCCGCTTTTGTTTATAGTGTATATCACGTTTATTAAAACAAACAAACAGACACGAAAAAAACAAAATGCAGTTATGGTGTCTATGACATGTGAAACGAAACGTTATCGTGAAATTTCGCGAAAAAAAATCAATGTACAGACAGAGGTTACAATTATATATATATATATATATATATATATATATATATATATATATATATATATATATAATTCGAAATATCTCTGTTACCATACATCGGATCGAAAAATTGTAAAAAACAATCTTATTGAAAATTAAATGTACTATAAATATTTTTATATACATTTATTCTCTATCTTGAATATTGACCGATATATTTGCATTTTTCAGTTTTGAGCCTTCAGCACACTCCCACTTCTACTCATGTCATATTAACAATAAGCTGTTATATCATGAACCACTTCATTACAAGGTTAAATACCAAATATTGTTTTCATTGGACTTTTACTTTGTGAGATATATGCAAATACGCTCTCTGAACTCACCCCCCTTCTTTTGTTCTTGGATTACTAAAATTTGAGTGATTGAGATAAAACTGATTCTGATTCATTACAAATTACAGCACTAGGTTTAGTAAATTGTTTTAAATAAAATTAACGCGGTATATTCAGATATATTTTATTAATTGTTTGTCTTTCCGAGTCAATCTATCTATTTCCGTTGCAGCTTTCCGTTGTAGAGATTATTAACTTGTAAATTGACTGAAGTATTTCTCATTGCCGTTTGTATTTATTCACTTAACATTCACGGTAGTGTTACCTCTATGTATATTTAGCTATTGTAAACCCAATCGCGTCATGCGTACAACATCAATAGCTGATTTCCCTTAAGGGATAATGCCACATAAACAATACTCTGTTATAAAATAAACCAAATTATTCGAAGCTTAAATACTAAATATTGTTTTCAAGAGACCTTTATTATACGAGATACATGCAAATATGTTCCTGTTTGTTCATATTTATGGATATTCACGGTGGTGTTGTGTTAGCATTATGTAGGTTTATTTATTATTAAACTTCACGAGGGAAATCTGCTTAGTTTACGCAGCCCCTGCGTGAAGGACTTTTCTAGTAGTTGCTTTGGCTAGCTGGTCTACTTCAGAGATGAGTCCAATGTCTTCATGTCCTAGTTGCCGTACCATTGTGGTGTATTCGCAGTGTGTTCCAATAATTGTTCATATTTTTGAGTAATTGCTAATTTTCCTAACATTTCCCTACTTCCGAGTACGGCTGGTCCCCGCATGAAGTTAGACCATTCCCCCCCGTGTAGGGGAGGCCTACAGATTGAAATACACATGTAAAAAGGGCTTAGATCTATTGTAAATCTTATCCTGGGAATAGGTGCCTTTGGGGGTGCGAGGGGGTGGGTTTGGAGGAGGAGAGCTTCTTCAAACGGAGCCCGCCTGAAAGATGAGACATCTCTGTGCAACTTAATTTAGTGGCTTGGTTAGGATTGTTGGCGAGTGGGTGGGTGATGATGACATCGGTACAATAGGCATTGTTCTACATAGCCTCCTGCCTCTCATTGATCTGGACAAGCTTTGACCTAATTGCTCCCAGGTACACCAGCCGTCCCCGTCCCCACTCCACGGTTCTGCTCCAATTATAAAAGTCAGTCACGCAGGGGCTGCGTAAACTAAGCAGATTCCCACGTGAAGTTTTACAATAGAGAAATCTGCCTAATAACAACTGTAGTAGTAAGAAACGTCTAAATCTATTTACGAGGGACGAATAGTTACGGAAACGGCCGCCAGAGCTCACGGCGGAAAGTCCGAACATAGCCGACTCCTGCCAACCACACACAGAATACAAATGCAAATATCTCGGTTAATATTCAAGTTATAGAATAGCTGTATAGAACAATATTTATAGTAAATTTAATTTTCAATAAGATTGATTCTATACAATTTTTCGATCCGGCGTATAGTAACGGAGATATTTCGAATGTTCGAAAATCCTCCCCTCTAAACCCCCCTCCCACTGGTCCGATTTCAACAGTTAACGAACTTGATCTTTCTTTTTACATAAAACGACTAAATATCGAGTTTCGTAACGATCAAACAAAAATTGCGACCGCTAGAGCGGTAACAGACAAATATATATATATATATATATATATATATATATATATATATATATATATATATATATATACAGTTTTGAACGGAGCCCCACGTCAGTGGTGTGTTAAGGTGGACTCTGCTTTAGTAAACATTTATATTGCATTACCAAATGTTTTTTGTTTCCAATTTTTATCAATCTGCTGTTGTTTAGGTGAGATATTCTTTAAATAACATGGTTGTCACTTCGTAAAAAGAATCTAAAAAAACTTTTATTTGACTTACTGTGAAAAGATGAGGTTGTTAGCGAGGCTTTAACCCCCCTTTGAAGTATTACATTTTTCCTCTCTCCTCTCAGAGATGTTATTAATTATTCCTATATGTGTATTGTTTTTATTGGCAGATAGGGGAAATTGTGAGCGGCAACAAAGCCCTTGTTGGCAACTCCATCCATAATAAATCATAGTTAATGAAAAACTGATAATGCACAGCTCTCTACATAAAACCAGTCCTATGTATACCAAATAAAAAAAACGGTCAACAGATCTAAAACTCTTCCATAAAAATAAAAATGCGGTAAAAGCACTTCTAAAATTAGATTTAATGTGTTTATCCCCACATGGAAATGTGGAAGTGGTTTGAACCAGTGAACTGAAATTCATTTGCTTCTTGATTTGCGGATGTTCCTTGTGGCATATCGTCGATAATGCTATTTAAAATTTCCATTTTTTTTTCATAAGGTCGTCATTATGTATTTTGTATTAGAGTGGTTTTAGTGAAAAGGGATAAAACGTAACTGGAAATTGCAAAGTGGGTACTTAATAATCATTTCTTATATTTTATATTTCCAACCACTTATATTTGCACAGTGGTGCGAAGCCGGCAAAAACCTATTTCAGCAAAAGTTGAAATTTGGTTTTGAGAATTTGATTTCTTTATAGTTTAGTGGTTGTACCTTTGTGTTTGGGTGGACTTTTTAATTAATATGATTTCAATTGCCAATAGAATAACATTTAAATCGACATTCATGTTTTTCACTAAATAATCCAACTTCTAAGCCAAATTTAAAAGATAAATTCTGACCCTTAAGACTGTCTATTGACAAATTTCATTCTGGCAACGTTAATACTGTATGTTTCAAGTTTTTTGTTGGTTTCTAATTTGTTTTTAATCCGTTACGTATAAGCCCTTAAAACGAGTTCTAACAAAATAGAGATAAATTCCTAAATTTCTTTCTTCGTATAAGGTTTCAAAAAAAGCTCCAAAAAGCTCCAAGCTCTAACTTATATTTTCTTCAAGATTAAGCCTATGAGTAACTATTTTATAAATATCTCATCCACCTTCGTCCACTTTTGTGAGAAATTGAGGTTTAAAGGAAATTTACCAACAATAAATACCGGGCATTAGGCGCTCTGTTTATTCAGGATGTTTACTAAATGGAATTATAGGATCGAGGATTTATTTATTACTCGTATTTTACTTTTTCAGTTCATGTTTCGAAGTGCTTGGGCGAACTTATAAAGTAATTTTTAAGGTGTTTAAAATATTTTAAAATGTCGGATTTTACAGTTCCTAACAGTGTTTTATCTAATGTGCTTTTTAAAACGAGCCAATCTTTAGACCTCTTCGTTCAGGAAAAGTACCAGCATTTGCCCGACGAAGGTATTTCGCAAATTATAGCTGAAATTAAAAAAAGATTCGTACCTCATTTTCAACAGCGACTGAGGCAAGAGGCGACAAGAAGTCGACATTTTTAGAAAAATGTATTGATTTATTTATTTAGTGAATTATGAATTTCAATAAATAAAATAATTGAATAAAAAAATGTAAATAAATTGTTCATATTGAAGGAAGAATCTTTTTATTTTTTCATTCGAAATAATTTTTTGTGTAAATTTTACTTGGATTGATTATAATTAATCAATTTCGTTATAATTTTTGCGATATCTGAAAATTTGTACATTATCCTTAACGAGTAGAGGTTTTGAAACGTATTCATGTTTAGTTCTTTGTTTAATTCTATTACAAAACAACATTTTCAACAACGTCAAAATATATTATAAATATTACAAAGCATTTTTTAAAGTAGTTTCAAAGTTAATAGGTTTTTGCCGTTTATTGTGGCTTTTGGACCACTGTGCATTGCCCCCATAACCTTTATCAATCCATATCCAATATCGGCCATTAATACTTTACCTCCTTTTCTCACTTTCATAATGGGCCAGCTCAACCTAGCATCCATTTATCAGATTTTTCTTAAGGGAAATCGGCTATCAGGGCTGTGCTCATGACACGAAAAAAAAAGTGCGTATGAAGAAGTATATTCAAAATTAAATTCAAAAATAACATCCAATAAAATAAGTAATATCATTGTATGTATGTATATATTTGTCTTTTACTGCTCTAGCGCTCCCAATTATTGTTTATCGTTACCAAAGACGATAATTAGTCGTTTTGTGTAAAAAGAAATATCATGTTCGTTAACGGCTAAAATCGGACTAGGTGGAGGGGGGTTTAGAGGGGGAGTATTTTAAAAATTCGATGTAGCTCTGTTACTATACGTCGGATCGAAAAAGTGTATAGAACCAAACGTATTTTACATTAAATTTCCTATAAATATTGTTATATATCTCTCTTTAGCCAAAAAACTAGTGCACAAATTTAAAACCCTGGTAGATTTCAAACCCAGTTTTTCCTTGAAAAACACTTCCGACTTGATTAAGAAAATTAATAATCCGAACATCAAATTTCCCTCCAACCGGTTTTTGGCATCATTGGATGCACAGAACATGTTTTCTAACATTCCCCCAAGGACGTGATGAGGGTTTTTGATTTGTTTTTCAAAATAAAGAAACTCAACCCAGTAATAGCCAAAGAGTTCCTAGATCTTTTTCAGTTATGTTTAGGCCAAAAATTTTTCAAATTTCAGGGACGTTTTTATGCCCTGGAAAACGCTCTTGTGATGGGATCTGCGATTAGCCCGCTAGATGCGGAATTGTTTATGGATTATTTGGAATGCAAATATTTGATGTCTAATCGCAACCCATACCGAAATCATATCAATGTCTGGGGCGTTATATTGATGACATCATCATAAGTTATTCGGGAGCGGAGAATGATATGAGGGGTCTTATGGACTACGTCAACAGTTGCCATAGGCAGTTAAAGTTTACTTTGGAGATGGAGAATGAGGGGAAGTTGAGTTTCCAAGATTTGGTTATTTCAAGGAAAGGGCCGTCTCACTCCTTCAACATTTATAGGAAGCCTACCGCCACTTCCATCATAATCCCTTCTGATTCTTACCACCATCCTCAATATAAAACTTCAGGCATCACGTACTTGATAAACCGACTCCTGAGTATCCCGTTGGCAGATGAGGATTTTCAAAACGAGTTTAAGTACATAAAACTAATCGCAACAGCCAATGGGTACGATGGGAGAATGGTGGATAAAGTCATGGAACGCCGATTCACAAAGATGGTCCAAGATGAGTTGAAACAAGGCGAGAGAGAGACTCGAAATCCTGTGGGCCAACTCAGCATCCCATACCTAGGGAAATATTCCGAGAAGATAGGACGCATGCTGGAAAAGGTTGGCCTTCGTACTTCCTATCGAAGTCTAAGCTCCCTAAAACATATGCTCCCAAGGATTAAGGATGCGGTCGATCCACTGGATAGATCTGGTGTGTATCGGGTTGCTTGCCTGACTTGCGGAAGCTCATATGTGGAGCAAAGTGGAAGGAAGCTAAGGAGCAGATTAAAAGAGCACCTTTCCACCAAGACATCGGAGGTTCGTAAACATATGATAAATGAAGGCCATGAAGCAAATGCCGTTGAGTTCGAGGTGCTCGACCACCTTGGCAAAGGGAAGAAAATGGATATAGTAGAGCAGTTATGGATCAGGATGGACATGCTGGAGGAGAAGAATATTAATATTAGGGGGGAGGGGGGCGTGGTCAGGCATGTTCCGTCCTCTGCAGTATCTGCCCTGGCCCGTGTAGGCTCCCAGTCTCACCGGAGATGTTGGCTCAACTCTAGGTCAGTTCCTCTCCATCTCCTAGTTATTTTGTTATTTGTTGCTTTTAATATTTATTTGTAACGTTTTAGTCATAAATGTTGCATTGAGTTTTATATATTTGTTTGTTTTTTTAAATGTTTTTAATATTCGACTACCTTTGTTGAGTTTTACATTTATTTATTTATTTATTCATATATACTCGTATTACATGTTTTTGAAAGTATAAATGTTGTGTCACAGAGCACTGATGATGGGACGGTTCGCCCCGAAAGTACTTTGCCTGTAATAAAGAAGAATTAAGAGTGGAGGTGTTTGACCTTTTTGATCCTTCCGTTGATTGTTATATATATTTATCCTTTATTTTGAATATTAACCGCGATATTAGCATTTTTCGATTTTCAGACTTCAGCAAATCCCCACTTCTACTCATGTCACATAAACAATACTCTGTTATATAATAAACCACTTTATTTGAAGCTTAAACACCAAATATTGTTTTCAAGAGTCCTTTATTATATGTGATACATGTAAATATGTTCTGTTGATCCACCTCCCCAGTCTTAATATTATAAATTATAAGCTGTTATATTATTACAAAGTTGAATACCAAATATAGTTTTCATTTAACTTTTACTTTGTGAGATATATGCAAATACGTTCTGTTAATGCCCCCTCCGGTCTTTGGTCCTTGGACTACTAATATTTGAATAACTGAGATAAAAATTATTCTGATTCTTCATAAATTACAGCAATAGATATAGTGAATAGTTTTTAATACAATTAATATGTTATATTCAGATATATTTCAGTAACTGTTATTCTTTCCGGTGAAGAATATTTCTATGTATTTGTTCAGCTCTGAGAGGTTGGCAGACCTGTTTGTTTACCATTCAGACGCTTTCCGTTGGAATATTATTAAAATTGACTGTAAGATTTCTCATTGCCGTTTGTATTTGTTCACTTAATCTTCAAGGTGATGGTAAGTGTTACCAGTACTTAGATTTATCTAATGCAAAACTTAACGAGGGAAATCTGCCTTGCGCAACGGACTTTTTCTATTGGATAACTGAGTCACTAAGCTCGGAGTGTTTTGATTCGGGATTATATAGGCTTTTTTAGGGGAGAAATAGAAAATTGATGCAGGGTTGAGATGATGAGAGAGCATCATATTCTAGCTCGTGGGAAATATGCTTAGTTGTCGCAGCCCCTGCGTAGCGGAGTTTTCTTCTTCAAATTCATCCCATTAATGATCCCTGCGATAGGCAATTAGATTATATAATCGGTGGAATAATATAGGAGTTGAAAGGGGGAGGGAGAGAGAGATGGAAGGAGGGGAGGGGTGGGGGAATTATCTGCCCCTTGATCCGTATCCCGAGCAACGGCAAAATAAGTCCCAATAAATATTTACGAACAGTGTTGAGAATTTAGCAATTCAGGCCCGGATTAAAAAGTGACTCCCTTTCCCAAACCACCCTCGCCCAATTCCAGATCTTTAATCTTAACTGATAACTTATTCCATTTGGCACTTAGGGCCAACTTTTCAATTTCCAATTAGTAATGCAAATCTCGTGAGTGACACCGTATTATTCAATTACTTAATTATTATTTATTAAAATTTAAAACAATTTAAAAAGTCTTACGCAGCCACTGCTACTAAGCAGATTTCTCGCGTGAAGTTTAACAATAGATTAACATGTAAGGCTGTGACCAAATAAGCAATATTCGTTTTGTAATTAGTTTCTTTCTCATCTCAACACTGACTGTAAAACACATACTAACTGACTGTACACAAGTGAAAACGTAGCCATGGCCCACAAATGTATGCGAACTACTGGCCGACAGTAGCCAATTTATAGATGATGTTTTTAAGTATTTAAGAAATAATGGATTATTTGATGAAATATAAAACCTATTATCTACAATTATGAAAGTTATATATAGCAAGCACTGTGGAATATAAGTTTTGCCTCCTTCCAGTTTAACTATTTATAGTTTTTCTTTTTGAAATACATCTGAATATAACGTGAATCAGAATAATTTTTATCTCAATCAATCAAATTTGAGTAGTCCATAAATTTATGACGGGGGTGGGTGGGGGTCACCAGAACATATTTGCATATATCTCGTATAATAAAGGTCTCTTGAAAAGAATATTAGGTATTTAAGCTTCGAATATTGTGGTTTATTACATAACCTTGTATTGTTTATGTAACATGAGTAGAAGTGGGTGTTTGCTGTGGCTGAAAACAGAACAATGCAAATATCTCGGTTAATATTCAAGATAGAGAAGAAATGTATATAACAATAATTATAGTACCTTTCATTTACAGTAAGATTGGTTCTATACTCTTTTTCGATCACATGTATAGTAAAGGAGATATTTCGAATTGACAGGTATTGACGCGCTCATCGCTCGATTTTCGAAAAGTTTTCTCAAATGTCCATCGAGACTACCCAGGAGATGATGGAAATAATGGCCCAAATATATATATATATTACTGTCTGTTATCGCTCTAGCGGTCGCAATATTTGCCATATCGCTACCATACGAGTGTTTTTTTAGCAACGATCCTACCTACTTTCGTTGTTTACAATAATTCCAAATTTTACTATTTAATTATAATGCTGTACCTACTTTTAGCAGATTTCCCTTGAGGGAAATCAGCTATTGAGGTCGTACTCATGACGCGAGTTTCGAAAAATTTCTTCAAATGTCCATCGATCCTACCCAGGAGATGACGAAAATGAGGTCCGTTCAAAATTATATATATATATATATATATATATATATATATATATATATATATATATATATATATATATTTGTCTGTTAACGCTCTAGCGGTCGCAATTTTTGTTTGATCGTTACCAAACTCGATATTTAAACGTTTTATGTAAAAAGAAAGATCAAGTTCGTTAATGGTTGAAATCGGACCAGTGGGAGGGGGGATTTTCAAAAATTCAAAATATCTCCGTTACTATACGTCGGATCGAAAAATTCTATAAAATCAATCTTATTGCAAATTAAATTTACTATAAATATTGTTATATACATTTATTCTCTATCATGAATATTAACCGAGATATTTGCATTTTTATTGAATGTGGGTGCATAACGGACGAAGTGAGTTTCCCGTCAAAAGCTAGTTCGGCCGTTTCCGTAACTTTTCGGCACTCGTATGGAGATTTCTCTATCGTATAACTTTACGTGGGAAATCTGCTTAGTTTACGCATCCCCTGCGTGACGGCGTTTTTTTACTATAGATGAAGTGTGTTCTATAGATGAACAGTTAAAATTGGACTGGTCGGAGTGGGGAGGGGGTTAGAAAGAATATAAATAATAATAATAAAGACATAGCAAAAGGGCAATGCTGAGAGATTGCCTTTTAATGAAAGAGTGAGCGATGGCGATTAATCTTGTCTCTAAACCCAAACGAGTCCATCTCAGATTTATTGACTTCTATTAAATATTTTACGTTCCGCGATTCAATCTCTAAACATGCGGTGTAAAATTGAATTGTATTAATTGTAATCCTGATTAAGTATATTTCATTAATTCTCAAACGATAAATTTATCCCCTAAGCCGTTGAGCAGGAAAGTGGATTATATAACCAACATATTTATTAAGCAATCTTGCCGGGCTTATCAACAGGAGTAATATAACATTCCGCTCAAAAGGATTTCCTCCACAAAAGAATTCGAGCTGGGAATATGATAAAATTAATAAAAACCACTTGTCATAAAAAGAATATATGAAAAAAATAATAATGTTTATATTCCTACAAAATTAAAATTAAAAAAAGCTTTAATCTGTTTACAGATTTTCCTTAAAGGGTATTTGCTAATAAAAACATTGGTGAAGGGTTGAATATGGATTCTCGACCTCCTTCTTTCATAACTTCAAATAAATCCGTCACGAAGAAATATGTTCCTAGGTTTAATTAAAACCTTTAAAAGTAGTGTACTAGGAAAACTTTGAAATATAAAATGTACTTTAGCTTTTATGCCAGAATTGCTATCGATCAAAATATTGTTACGTTTATTACAAAACTAATAAAGGTTGGTCATTAGTGTTCTTTTGAACAAACTTTACCGTTTTCATCAGTTCACAGTTATAATTTGACGATCTCTACTTTCATTTACACACTTGTTAACCGATTTTTCCATAACGAACGGTTAAATGTCCAGTATGGTATAGATTAGGTTTGGGCAACCTTTGACGTGTAGGCCAAACTTTAGTGTGCAAATACTTACCCGGGTCGCTTTTAAAAATAGTGCATTCTAAAGTAGTGTTCATAATTTTTTGCACGATAGATATCAGACATGAAATTATAACGACAATGTAATTTATTAAAGTAACAAAATGAAATGAAAAAAGTAGGTACACCATTATAATTAAATCGTAAAATTTGGAATTATTGCAAACAACGAAAGTTAAATAGCGACACCGAAATCAATAAGACACTTGAGTTGAATTTGGGAAACTCATCCATCGATGTTTAGATTAATTCCTCTGATACAAAGACAAATTATCGTCAGTCAGCCTTGTACGATATTTTGATTTATTAACTTTCGTCATTGACAACAACTGTTGGCATTTACAACTACTGCCAAACGCACAAATCTCTCCTAATCTTCGTCATTTAGAGCAAGTAGTGTAATATTGTTGTTTAATTGGGTTTTTCAAAATGTCTCGTGGGCCGGAGCAAATCTTACAGCGGGCCGCATCCGGCCACGTGAGGTATATATCATAGACATTTTCGAGTAAAGTAGGAATAATCTTAATTGATGACATTACATATCATGTATATCACAAAGCTCTATGAAAACCATATTTAACTATGGAATTAAGTGTTTCATGATATAACACCTTATTGTTAATATGAAATGAGTAGCAGTTGGGGTTTATTGATGGCCAAAAACTAAAATATGGAAAAATCTCGTTTATAGATAACACCACGTTAAGGTAACATTTGAACAACATTACATTAGTATTATGATTGATTCTATACAATCTTTCGATTCGGTGCATAATAACAGAGATATTTTGAATTTTCGAGATTCTTCTCTCCAATCCGCCTTTCCACTGGTTGTATTCGAGCTATTAACTTGATCTTCCGTTTTACGTAACCATTTTTTCCAGTGCTTTTCCACTCAGTAGTTAGGAGTTTCTTTTTTTTCTTTTTCTCTCTTAAAAAAACAGCTAATTGTTTTGAAACAGGAAATTTTCAAAAAAATTTCTTCAAATGTCCATCGATTCAACATAGGAAATGTCGGAAATGAGATTCGTTTAATAATATAAAAATAGATACACTCATGTCAGCCTATAACGTTTCTAGCGCCCGTAGTATTTTTTTGTAGAAATATAAAGACTTGATATTTCAACGTTTTATGTAAAAAAAAGTCCGTCACACAGGGACAGCGTAAACTAAGCAGATTTCCCACGTGAGGGTTTACAATAGAGAAATCTAAACCTATTCACGAGGGACGAATAGTTACGAAAACGGCCGGACTAGCTCTCGGCGGAAAGTGCCGAAAATCCTCCTGCCGACCACACACACAATACAAATGCAAATATCCTCGGTTTAACTATTCAAGATACAGAAAAAACTGGTATAGAACAATATAGTTAAATGTAAATTTGCAATAAGACATTAGATTCTTTACAATTTTGTCGATCCGACGCATATAACGGAGATATTTCGAATTTTCAAAAATTCCCCCCCTTCCCAATGAGTCCGACTTTCAGCCATTAACGAACTTGATCTTTCTTTTTACATATAAGCGATTCTAAATATGAACTTTGGTATATGAATCAAACATAAATAGCGACCGGAGCTAGAGCGTTAACAGGCAAATATATGTAATATATATATATATATATATAAATATAATATATATATAGTACATGACTAGTCTCAGATACCCGGGCTTCGCTCGGGAATTCATTTGAGGCTGAATGGTGATGAGATATTTTTTTGGGAATGACAATATGTTGACATTCCCCGTCCCTGTGTGTTAAGGTTTTATACCCGTCTTTGCTATGGATTTGGTTAATAATAAAAATTAATTTTTTATGTAAGACTTCAACTGTCTTCCATATTGTCGAAGAATTCTCGTATACCTGAACATTTGGCAATAGATTTGAATTAATTAAGGACACAGTATCTACATGAGATTTGAATTAATTATTTTCCAGGTAAGGTACCTGGTAGTTCCCTATTGAACAGCATTGTTTTGAGCACATCAATATTGTCTACGCAAATTAATTGCTTCATAAATGTAAAAAATAAACGTTACCTGCTAAATAGCAAAAGTAAACATACTTTCGTTATGTGCAGGTTTGTCGAAAAACAAATAAACAATGAAAATAATATTCACGAATTTTTTGTCTCTCCAGTGCCTCTCCATATTAGCCCCCCCCCCTCTCTGTTCGAACCTAAAAATATTAATGTAGCTTATACTAATAGAAGAATTAATGCTAATTGACATACTGAGTATTTGTTAAGTTCGGTTCAATCGTTAGTGAACAATAAAATTGTTGGGTCCCGCTCAAGTTTTTAGTGTTCAATAAGCTCGTTTATACTTGTTTATAACACAAAAATTTTTTATAACAAAAGTTACTCTAAATAACAAAATAAACAACGTTTGTCATGTGTATATTTGCAGAAAAACCAACAGAAAACGAAATACAGCTATTTTTTTAATTCAGGCCTTTCTTACAACCCCCACTCCTGCCCGTCCCTGGAAATGTTGGTATGGCTTATTATAATGAAGGCATTAGTGCTAATACACATACCTAGTTTTATTTAGTTCGGCTGAGCCCTTTGTGCCAAATAAAACTGTTCACTTCCGCTATAGGTTTTAGCGTAGATCTCGTTTATAATTTATACGAAAAAGTGTATATAACAAAAGTTACTCTAAATAACAAAATAAACAACTTCTGTTAAGTTTATATTTGCCGAAAAACCAATAGGAAACGAAATACAGCTATTTTTAAATTCAGGCCTCCCTTACAACCCCCACTCCTGCCCGTCCCTAGAAATGTTGGTATGGCTTATTATAACGAAGGAGTTAGTGCTAATACACATACCTAGTTTTATTTAGTTCGGTTGAGCCCTTTGTGCCAAATAAAATTTTTGACTCCCGCTATACTTTTTAGCGTAGATCTCGTTTATAATTAGGTTTAAAAAAAGTGTATATAACGAAAGTTACTCTAAATAACAAAATAAACAACTTTTGTTATGTTCATATTTGCCAAAAAAACCAAATATCGTCATTTTTAATTACAGGCTTCCCTTATAACCCCCACTCCTGTTCGTTTCAGAGAATAATACTATAGCCTAAAGTCTAAGTTGTGTTAGTGGTAATATACAGACCAAGTTTCATAAAATTCGGTTCAGCCGTTTATGCGTGAAAAGATAACTAACAAACAAACAGACACGAAAGAAACAAAATGCAGTTATGGTCTATGACATGTGAAACGAAAAGTTATCGTGAAATTTCGTGAAAAAAATCAATGTACAGACAGATGTTACAATTTTATATATATATATATATATATATAATTTGGAACAGACCTCATTTTCGTCATCTCCTGGGTAGGATCGATGGACATTTGAGGAAATTTTTCGAAACTCGCGTCATGAGTACGACCTCAATAGCTGATTTCCCTCAAGGGAAATCTGCTAATACAGTACAAGTATATTCATAGTTGAAATCAGAAT
The DNA here is from genome assembly GCA_019009955.1 of Riptortus pedestris. Lineage (NCBI taxonomy): Eukaryota > Metazoa > Arthropoda > Insecta > Hemiptera > Alydidae > Riptortus > Riptortus pedestris. Next base: position 125,368,209 of record CM032233.1, read on the forward strand.
AAAGGGTAGGGTAGTTTAGTGGGGAGACTTTGTAAAATTCAAAATATCTCCATTATGAGACGGTTCGAAACACTCTAGACAGCCAGTTTTGTTTTAAATATAATTTCCCCATAATGTTGTCTATACATCGTTTTCGTATGAAAGGAGATATTTGGATTTTTAATAGCAGATTTTGAGGTTCATGGCGTGATTTTCGAAAAAGAAATGTTCAAATGTCCATCGGTTCTATCCAGGAGATCCGTTAAATATATCTATATACTCGTATATATAAAATTGTAACCTCTGTCTGTACATTGATTTTTTTCTCGAATATTCACGATAACTTTTGGTTTCACATGTCTTAAGACACCATATTTGAATTTTGTTTCTTTCGTATCTGTTTGTATGTTTGTTACCTTTTCACGCATAAACGGCTGAACCGAATTTTATGAAACTTTACTACTAACCCAACTTAGACTTTAGGCTATGTTATTATTCTCTGAGACGAACAGGAGTGGGGGTTATAAGGGAGGCCTGAAATTAAAAATAGCTATATTTCGTTTCCTATTGGGGTTTCGACAAATATGCACATTACAAAAGTTGTTTATTTTGTTATTTAGAGAAACTTTTGTTATATACACTATCATCGTATACCTAAGTATAAAGGCATTATACGCTAAAAATGATAGCGGGAGTCAACAATTTTATTTGGCACAAAAGACTCAACCGAACTAAATAAAACGCTTGGTATATGTATTAGCACTAACGCCTTCCTTATAATAACCCATACCAACATTTCTAGGGACTGGCAGGAGTGGGGGTTATAAGGGAGGCCTGAAATTAAAAATAGTGATATGTATTTCGTTTCCTATTGGGGTTTCGGCAAATATGCAAATAACAAAAGTTGTTTATTTTGCTATTTAGAGAAAGTTGCTTAACAATTCTTTTCAATATGAACTACCATGTACCTCACCTGGTAATTTTTCCAATTAAAATCTATGTTTATATTTTTCCTAAATAATTCAAATCTATACATAATGCACAGGAAACGGGAAATATGACAATATGGAGGACAGTGAAGTCTTAAAAAAAATTAATTTTATTATTAACAAATCCACAGAAAAGACGGGTATTAACCCTAAACACTGGGACGGCTAAATGTCAAAATATTGTGCAAAGTAAAGCCTTGCCAAAGAAAATACCATCACCATTCAGCCTCAAATGAATTCCCGAGCGAAGCTGGGTATCTGAGCTAGTATATATATATATATATATTCTCTGTTTTGAACGGACATCATTTTCGTCATCTTCTGGCTAGGATCGATGGACATTTGAGGAAATATTTCGAAAATAGCGTCATGAGTACGACCTCAATAGCTGAACCTTAAGGAAAATCTGCAAAATGGTATGCAGGCTCATCAATCACACTGATTGTTTTTCCTTTATTTTGCGATTTTATTGTTGTTGTTTTTTTTTTTTCAAAACATAATTACCTACTTAAATACTTTTACTTAACTTGTATTAATAATTATTAATTACACTTGTTATTTACATATATATATATATATGTGTGTGTGTGTGTGTGTGTGTGTGTGTGTGTGTTAACGCTTTAGTGGTCGCAATTGTTGTTTAATCGTTATCAAACTTGTTATTTAATCGTTTTATGTACAAATAAAGATCAAGTTCGTTAATGGCCAAAATCAATCCAGCAGAAGGGGGTTCAAAATATTTTCGAAAATTCGAAATATTTTCGTTACTAGACGCTGGATCGAAAAAGTGTATAGAACCAATCTTATTCCAAATTGAGGTGATCAAGAATGTAATTCTATAAATATTTTCGGTAAAATGAATATTAGTTTTTATATCATGAATCACTTCGTGAAAAGGTTAAATACCAAATATTGTTTCCATTGAAGTTTTACTTTGTGAGATATATGCAAATACATTCTGTTTATCCCCCGTCCTTTTGTTTTTGGTGTACTAAAATTTAAGAAGTTGAGATAAAAAATATTCTCATTCATTATAAATTACAGCCCTAGCTATAGTTAATAGTTTTAGATAAATTGAATATGTTATATTTCATTAATGGTATTTCTTTCCGGTCTAGAATATTTCCATCTATTCAGCAATGTTGGCAGACAATTCAGACGCTTTTCGTTGTTGAGATTATTAACTTGTAAATTGATTGAATGATTTCTCATTACCGTTTGTATTTATTCACTTATATCCGCGGTGGTGTTATCAGTATGTAGATTTATCTACTGTAAACTTTCATGTGTGAAATCTCCATAGTTTACGCAGCTCCTGTGTGACGGACTTTTAGTAATCAGTCTTAGTTAGGCTAATGTATCATGAATCGTCATCTTTTGGAAAGGATCAAAGGACATTTTCAGAAAATCGCGTCATGAGTACGATCTCAGTTGCTTATTTCCACTCAGGGAAATCTGCTAAAAAGTCCGTCACGCAGGGGCTGCGTTAGCTAAGCAGATTTCCCACGTGCGTCACGTATTTGCATTTATCTCAAAAATTAAAAGTTCAATGAGAACAATATTTGGTATTTAAGCTTCAAATAAAGTGTTTCATAACATAATAGAATATTGTTAATATGAGATGAGTAGGAGTGGGGCTTTACTGAAGACCGAAAACTAATTATTTTTATTATTATTATTTATTAACGTCCACTTTTTGCAACTCAGGCTAATTGGGGCGGGTTATCTACAGGTTACCACCCTTTTCTAGCCAGAGTGGGACTTAGGATGTTATTTAATGAATTTCGTCACTAAATAATTTCCTTTGCCCAGGCAAGAATCGAACTCGTCACTCTAGGTCAACTAGGATTACCATGTGAGATTAAGCTCAACGCTTTAACTCACATGGTTAACCTGAGCCCCCACCGAAAACTAAAAAATGCAAATATCTCAGTTAATAAACAAGATAGTGAAAACATTTACATAACAAACTTTATAGAACATTAAATTTAAATTTAATAAGAAAGGTTTTATACAATTTGTCGATCCGACGCATAATAACGGACATGTTCAGATTTTCGAAATTCTCTCCCTCTAACCCCCCCCCCCCTGGTACGATTTCAGCCGTTAACGAACTTGATCATTCATTTTGTATAAAACGATTATGTATCAAGTCTGGTAAAGATAAAACAAAAATAGCGACCGCTAGAGCGGTAACAGACAAATATATATATATATATATATATATATATATATATATATATATATATATATATATATATATATATATAGTTTTGAACTGACCTCATTTTAGTCATCTCCTGGGTAGGATCGATGGACATTTGAAGAAAAATTTCGAAAATCGCGTCATGAGTACGACCTCAATAGCTGATTTCCCTTAAGGGAAATCTGCTAAAATGAATGACTATTTACGGAGCGGAGTTATAATGCTCCCACTACAATTCAATAAATACGGAGAGCTATCATAAGTGTAAGAGCCTCTATAATGTGTTGCTGATGAGAGAGGGACATTGAGAATGGTAACATAGAGGCCTATAAGGGAAAGTTGCCCGTAGGGGGGGGGGGGGGGGGTTATAGGCTAGAAGAAATATGGGCGATGAATTGGAATGAGATCATTACAATTTCCATACTGCTTCCCGTTTATCGACATTTCGACGGTTCTGCAGCTATTAACAATGACTTATGGTCGGGAAATTCGGGGCAGATGAGAAAGCACCTATACCCCCCCGGGACCAACCAGAACCCACCCCTTTCACTAAGCCCCCATATTCATTACTGTATTTTTCGCTCCCTCCCAACTCATAGCCACTAAATTGAAAACATTAGCCTCAACAATGCTAATGCCTCCAATTGTTTCACTACTAATTCAATTTCTTTGCCGGCTTATAGACCGTTTGAACGTTATAAAGCTACAATGGTGATCTCATGTCGCCATCTATTTTCTATTTCTTCCACAGTAAGAAGCCTACGTGAAAAAAAAAAAGTCGGTCACGCAGGAGCTGCGTAAATTAATCAGATTTCCCTCGTGAAGTTTAACAATAGAGAAATCTGCATACTGGTAACACTTAACACCACCGTGATTAAATACAAACGTTATTGAGAAATCATTCTGTTAATTTTAATAAGCTCCCAACGGAAACGGCTTCTGAACAAAAAAGTCTGCCAACCATATCAAAACTGAACAGAATAGATAGACATAACTTTCACCGGAAAGAATCACATTTACTTAAACATTTCTGAATACAACATATTAAATTTAATGTCATCTATTTAGTATATATAGTGCTGCAATTTATAATGAATAATTGCATATATCTCACGAAGTAGAAGCTCACACAAGTCTCTAAACCAATTTCACGAGAGCCGAACAGTTAAAAAAATGGCCGAGCTAATTATCGGCGGAATCTCACTATCAAAATCGACACAAGAGCCGAACAGAACCTACAATAGCCGATCTCATCTCGTCCGTTATAAGCACACACTTAATAAAAATCCAAATATCTCGGCTAATATTCAAGAGAGAATAAATGTATATAACAATATTTATAGTAAATTTAGTTTGCAATAAGGTTGATTCATTACAATTTCTCGATCTGACTTATAGTAACGGAAATATTTCAAATTTTCAAAAATCCCCCTCTTAACCCTCCCTCCTTCCACTTGTTCGATTTCAGACATTAACGAACTTGGTCTTCCTTTTCGTATAAAACGAGTAAATATTGAGTTTGGTAACGATCAAACAAAAATACGACCTCATATATATATATATATATATATATATATATATATATATATATATATATATATATATATATTGTAGGTCATTACGCACTTCAACTAGAGATGTTTATGTTAAGTGCGTAGTGGTAGAAGTTAAGGTTAAGTGTGAAGTTGGATGGAATAGGGTTTTTTTTTTTTTTCCTCAATGTCTTTTTGACTATTTCTCTTTTTAATTTATCACTATATTTACACTGATCATTAACATTCTTTCACAAATTACATTGATATAGCAATAGCCTTATATACAGTAAGGAACGAACAAACTAACAAGCAATTTATTTATTTGTTATTACCAAATTACTTAAGCACTATTTATACAGATACACATATATAATACAAACTTTTTTTATGTATTTTTTTTTTACTTTTTTTATATATAATTTTATTAAGGTTTTTTTTTTTGTATTTTATTCAATATACTTAATCACTTTATTTGAATACTACCATAGGCTTATAAACTAACATAACCAATGAAGGTTTCTGAGGTGCGATTATTGCTAAAAGTGGGGGTTACTGCATGCTGCGTAATCATAGCAGATTTCCCAGGCGAAGGTTTACAATAAATAAATATACATACAGGTAACACTATCGTGAATGTTCAGTAAATTTACAATACAAGTTAATAATCGCTACAACGGAAAGCGGCTGAATTGTAAACCAACAGGCTAGCCAGCCTCGTACAGATAGACCGGAAAGACAAGCAATTAATATAATATATCTGAATATAACATATTAATTTGATTGAAAACAATTTACTAAAGCTAGTGCTGTAATTTGTAATTAATTAGAATCAGTTTTATATCAATCACTCAAATTTTAGTAATCCAAAAACAAAGGAGGGGGGAAGTCAACAGAACGAATTTTATATATATATATATATATATATATATATATATATATATCTCACAAAGTAAAAGTTCAATGAAAACAATATTAGGTATTTAAGCTTCAAAAAAAATGTTTTATTATATAGCAGAGTATTGCTTATGTACACTAGTTGAAGTGGGAGTTTACTAAAGGCTGAAAACTGAAAAAATGCAAATATCTCGGTTAATATTCAAGATAGAGAATAAATGTTTATAACAATATTTATAGTACATTTAATCTGCAATACTATTTATTTCATAAACTTTTTCAATCCAACTTATAGTAATGGAGATATTTCGAATTTTCAATTCTCCCCCTCTAAACTCCCCCTACCCCTGGTCCGATTTCAGCCGTTAACGAACCTAATCTTTCTTTTTACATAAAACGACCAAATATCGAGTTCGGTAACGATCAGACAAAAATTGCGGTAACAGTATATATATATATATATATATATACACATATACAGTTTTGAACGGACTTCATTTTCGTCATCTCCTAGGTAGGATCGATGGACATTTGAAGAAAAATATCGAAAAATCCGTCATGAGTAAAACCTCAATCGGAAATCTGCTAAAATGCCAAATTCTTTAAAGTTAATATTGTAGATAGAGAAAAACTGTATTATCCAATATTTATAGAACATTAAATTTGCAATAATATTGGTTCCATAAAAGTTTTCAATACGACGTATAATAACGGAGATAGTTTTCAAAATTCCTCTCTTCTACCCCCTCCATCCCAATGGCCCGATTTCAGCCATTAACGAACTTGATCTTTAGATTTGTATGAAATACTTATGTACCTTGTTTGTTGAAAAAACAAAAATTTCGTCCCGCAGGGCTGCGTAAACTAAGCAGATTTCCCACGTGAAGTTTTACAATAGAGAAATCTGCCTAATAACAGCTGTAATAGTAAGAAACCTCTAAACCTATTCACGAGGGACGACTAGTTACGAAAACGGCCGCCAGAGCTCACGGCGGAAAGTCCGAACATAGCCACTGCTGCCGAGCACATGCAGAATACAAATGCAAATATCTCAGTTAATATTCAAGATACAGAATAAATGTATAGAACAATATTTATAGTAAAAATTACAATAAGATTGATTCTGTAATATTTTTCGATCCGACGTATAGTAACGGAGATATTTCGAATTTTCGAAAATCCTCCCCTCTAACCCCCCCCTCCCACTGGTCCGATTTCAGTCATTAACGAACTTGATCTTTCTTTTTACATAAAACGACTAAATAACGAGTTTGGTAACGATTAAACAATAATTGCGACCGCTAGAGCGGTAACAGACAAATATATATATATAGATATATATATATATATATATATATATATATACAGTTTTCACGGACCTCATTTTCGTCATCTCCTGGGTAGGATCGATGGACATTTGAAGAAAAATTTCGAAAATCGCGTCATGAGTACAACATCAATAGCTGATTTCCCTTAAGGGAAATCTGCTAAAATTGCGACCGCTAGAGCGGTAATAGGGATATATATTATTTGGAACAGACCTCATTTTCTAGACAGGATCGATGGACATTTGTGAAAATGTTTCGAAAATCGCGTCATAAGTTCGACCTCAATAGCTTATTTCCCTTAAGGGGGAATATTTAGACTTGGGATATTTATTGTAACTTAAGATGTATATTAACTGAACACCTCATTTTCGTTATTGTTTTGTGAGATCGTTGGACATTTCCAAGACATTTTTACAATTCTCCTTAAGAGGAATCCAATAAAATTCTATAGGCGAGGAACATGTTATTTGTATAGCTCGTAAGGAGGTCACATTTAATTTCACATTCAAAGCGCACTAATTAATATTAGCATTGGAAAGGAGTTTCTTAATGAGTTGGCAATGAGAGCGATGTAATTATTAGTTTGCGGTATTGAGTTCCCTTCCTCCAACTCTCACTGTCCCAGGCTCCTTAGACTGAATCTCAAATTGAGTCATGAAATTCATAGAATTCTATTCAGATGATGTCTTTATAAAAATTAAATTAGCTTGGCATTCTCATATTGGCAGATTACCTTTAAGAATGTTTTCAAATCTCTTTCAAAACGACCAAAGGGATGTCGAAAATGAGGTCCGTTCCAAGGTATATATATATATATATATATATATATATGTATAAATATGTGTGTGTGTGTGTGTGTTACCTTGAAAGACCGTGGTTCACCGGTGAATGTCGATATACACCAAATACCCTCACCGATGAATGTCAACATACTCCAAATACCCTCACCGGTGAATGTCGACATACACCAAATACCCTCAATGGTGAACGTCGACATACACCAAATGCCCTCACCGGTGAATGTCGACATACACCAAATGCCCTCACCGGTTAATGTCCACATACACCAAATGCCCTCACCGGTGAATGTCGACATACACCAAATGCCCTCACCGGTGAATGTCGACATACACCAAATGCCCTCACCGGTGAATATCGACATACACCAAATACCCTCACCGGTGAATGTCGACATACACCAAATACCCTCACCGGTGAATGTCGACATACACCAAATACCCTCACCGGTGAATGTCCACATACACCAAATACCCTCACCGGTGAATGTCAACATACACCAAATACCCTCACCGGTGAATGTCGGCATACACCAAATACCCTCACCGGTGAATGTCGACATACACCAAATACCCTCACCGGTGAATGTCAACATACACCAAATACCCTCACCGGTGAATGCCGACATACACCAAATACCCTCACCGGTGAATGTCAACATACACCAAATACCCTCACCGGTGAATGTCGACATACACCAAATACCCTCACCGGTGAATGTCGACATACACCAAATACCCTCACCGGTGAATGTCGACATACACCAAATACCCTCACCGGTGAATGTCGACATACACCAAATACCCTCACCGGTGAATGTCGACATACACCAAATACCCTCACCGGTGAATGTCGACATACACCAAATATCCTCACCGGTGAATGTCGACATACACCAAATACCCTCACCGGTGAATGTCGACATACGCCATATACCCTCACCGGTGAATGTCAAACTACCCCAAATACCCTCAATGGTGAATGTCGACATACACCAAATACCCTCACCGGTGAATGTCGACATACACCAAATACCCTCACCGGTGAATGTCGACATACACCAAATACCCTCACCGGTGAATGTCGACATACACCAAATACCCTCACCGGTGAATGTCGACATACACCAAATACCCTCAATGGTGAATGTCGACATACACCAAATACCCTCACCGGTGAATGTCGACATACACCAAATACCCTCACCGGTGAATGTCAACATACACCAAATACCCTTCCTGAATCTAAAGATGTTTCGACAGCTGCTGATCCCGAATAACAGTAACTAGTTTAAGCAGTATCATATCCTCATGATATTTTCGACTCTCACAAGCACTGCAAGCCCACTCGCAACTCTCCGACATTTTATGGAGGTCATTAATAAACTCATCTACTCTTTCATCAGCAAATTGGTTTCTTTTTACGAAAATAGTCCTATGATAAAATATATTTTTCTTAGTAGAAAAACATTCATTAAACTGCTTCACAACAGCATCATACGAAGTCCTAGCTTCGACATTCATCCCAATAGAGGTTAGAAGTTCCTCAGCGTCTGGTCCCATACAGTAAAGCGACATATTAATCTGTTCATCTTGGGATTTAGCAGATAGACCAGTCGCCGAACGGAACATGCCAAACCGCTTGACCCAGGCACTCCATGAATGCGGATCCTGTAAATGAAATATACCTGGAGGTTTTACCTGGTAAGAATTGTCCCTTCCCAAACCAGCCTCTTGTGACAGCACTGAGGACAAAATGTATCAGTTTACACCTGACACCAAGTAAAATAACTAACACACGTGCGGTCACTACAAGCAACCTTTATTAACTGCACTAAAAAAAGATAAACGAACATATGTTTAACCCTCGGTCGGGCGCGTCAAGAATATTCCGCCATCGGGCGCGTGTATCTCACAGATCATCCTCAACCGTTTTTTCGGAAATACAGTTTTTTAATATATATTTTGCACTAAAATGTTCAGCGTGTGATTAGAAACCATAAAAGAGGAAGTATTTGTTTGAAAGAAGTAAATAATTTTTAAAATTGATAAGTATTATAATATAAAGAAACGGTGGACGATAATTTTTAAAATATAATTAAAAAACACAAATATCAAAAGGAATTGTTTAAATGCACATGCCTTAATTATACATATTTCATTTCAGTTTGTGAACAATATAAAAAAATTATCTAAATATAACTTCAATCAAAAATAAGTAGCACGAAATCACTTTTAGATAAGACTTAATGAAAATCATCAAAAAACTTTAAAAATACCAGTTTAATTGTTATTTCTTTTGCAGAGCTGCATTACAATTAGGACAAAGCATGGAACTATGTCGTTAACAAATTTTGTTTTTGCAAATCTCACAACAGTAATTAGTACACCTACATTTATTTTCAGTTTTGCTTGGTTCACATCATTTTCTTTTGTTCGTTGTAGCGGAGGGCCTTTTTTTATGCTGTTCTGTACTTGAGTTCAATGTATGGTCCAATGAGCTAGTGTACTCTTATGAGTCTCTGTAGTCTTAAAGTTTCGTCCTTAGTTCGGTTGGTAAACGTCTACTATTGTCACTGCGTCGTGCAATACTCGTATAACCTTGTACAAGTTCTTTTGAAAGCTCATGTTTGAGCAAAATAATAGAATAATAGGTTTATATGATTCCATTTAATAAAGAGAAACTTAATTGATGTACATATTTATGAGATACAGATTTCAAAAAAACCTACGAGATCGGGCGCGTGGTATCTAGGAGATAAAATTTAATGACAGGTGAAACTCACGACTCCGTTAAACACAGTGACTCAACATACCTTGAGGGGGAGTTCTCTAAAACACATAACTCGAAGCACTACAACACCACTCTATGCTAGGAGGTGTGGCAAATATTTTTCTAGAAACTGTGTATCTGAGAGATCACGCGCCCGACGGAGGGTTAATATAACCTTCACCACACCCTCTCATCTTCGGCCTCCCTCGTTACCCACCACATTCGCATTCATTGTCTTGTACAGGGAGCCCGGTGTGTTCCTTTTTTCCACACGTCCTGCCTATTGTATCGTCTTAGTGTATAGAACCAGTGTTATTGCAAATTTAATTTCCTATAATTGTTGTCATATACATATTTTCTCTATCATGAATTTTAACCCAGAAATTTGGATTTTTTAGTTTTTGCCCCTCAGTAAACTCCCTCTCTTGCTCACGTCATATTAATAACCTGATGTTATATCATGAATCACTTTATTCTAAGCTTAAGTAGCTTAACTTAAATACTTTTTTTATGACAACTTTAATATTCCAGATAATCCAAATTCATTGCATGATGTCGTTTAGAGGTTTACTTGATCTATACCATACTCGATATTTAACTGTTTTAGTCAACACTGAAGTTCATACGTATTAGTTATTGGCTGAAATCTGACCTAGAATAGTGCGAGGTTAAGAGGGGAGGGGAGTTCGAAAATTCAAAATATCTCTATTATTACGAGTCACATCGTAAAATGTTATTGGACCAATCTTATCAATTATTGATGGTCAAAAATTGAGGGGTTTGGTGCAGAAACGGTGTAACCCACAAATACCCATATATATATATATATATATATATATATATATATATATATATATATATATATATATATAAAATTGTAACCTCTGTCTGTACATTGATTTTTTTCATGAAATTTCACGATAACTTTTCGTTTCACATATCATAGACACCATAACTGCATTTTGTTTCTTTCGTGTATGTTTGTTTGTTACCTTTTCACGCATAAACGGTTGAACCGAATTTTATGAAACTAGGTATTTATATTACTACTAACCCAACTTAGACTTTAGGCTATAAACGAGATATACGCTAAAACCTATAGCGGAAGTGAACAATTTTATTTGGCACAAAAGACCCAACCGAAATAAATAAAACTCGGTATGTATATTAGCACTAACGCTTTCATTATAACAAGCCATACCAACATTTCTAGGGACGGTCAGGAGTGGGGGTTGTAAGGGAGGCCTGAATTTAAAAATAGCGGTATTTCGTTTTCTATTCGTTTTTCGGCAAATAAGAAAATGACAAAAGTTGTTTATTTTGTTATTTAGAGTAACTTTTGTCATATTCATTTTTGTCTTCTAACAAAGTATAAACGAGATATACACTATAAACTAAAGCGGGAGTCAACTATTTCATTGGGCGCTAACGATTAAACCGAACTTAAAAAAATTAGGTATGTCAATTAGCATGAATTCTTCCATTATTATAAGCTATATTAAAATTTTTAGGTTAGAACGGGAGTGGGGGTTATAAGGTTAGCCTGAAATAAAAATTCGCAATATTTCATTGTCTATTTGTTTTTCGACAAACATGCACATAACAAAAGTTGTTTACTTTGTTATTTAGATTAACTTTTGTTTTATACATTTCTCCCGGAACAATGTGTGGGACAAGTAATTTGCGTAGAAATATTGATATGCTCAACAATTCATTCCAATTTGAACCATGAGGTACCTCACCTGGAAATATTAATTCCAATCTATGTTAATATTTTGTCCTTAATAACTGAAATCTATGAATAATGCACAGGAGACGGGAAATATAACAATTTGGAGACTTAGGTACATAAAAAATTAATTTTATTATTATCAAATGCCAACAACGGGTATTACCCCTAAACATTGGGACGTTCAAATCTCAAAATATTGTGCAGAGTAGAGCCTTGCCAAAAAAATACCATCACCATTCAGCCTCAAATCAATCCCCGGGCGAAGCCGGGTATCTGAGCTAGTTTCTTTATATTTTTTGGGTTTTTTGTTACTTCATTATATTGTTTTTATAGCCTATCATTGTTGTACTTCTTTCAGGTGCCATTCAGGAATAAATCATTAGTGGTGTAACTTGTAATAGTTAATTTATACGGTTTCTTTAACTTTTACTCCTTCTTTTTAAAAACATGAAACTTGTTGGTTACACCGTTTTTGCACCAAACCCCTCAATTGTTGTCCTATGATTTTTTCGTAACTCAAGTATAAAGCTAGTTATTCGTGCTTTCTTCTTTTCTGCCTTGAGTGCCCCCCTTCTAATCATTGGTTTTTTACATATAAATAGAGAATATATTTCGTGTGATGAGATCACAAATGTGCTACACCAGGACGTGGGAAATCTGATTAGTTTACGTGCGTATTTGTCTGTTCGCAATTTGTGTCTGATCGTTACAAACATCGTTATTTAAACGTTTTATGTTAAAAGAAAGATCAAGTTTGTTAACGGCTAACCCTCCAGTAGGAAGGGGGGAGGTTTAGAGGGGGAATTTCAAAAATTCGAAACATCTCAGTTGTTGTGCGTCCGATCGAAAAATTGTATAGAATCAATCTTATTGCAAATGTAATGTTCTGTAAATGTAGGTATATACGTGATTTCTATTTCACTAAAGATCATATTTCTTATTGGCTGAAATTTGATCTCGAATAGTGGTGGTTTAGAGAAGGGGGAATCCCGAAAATTCAACATGTCTCCGTTGTTATGAGTCGGGTCATAAAATGTTATAGAACCAATCTAGTTAAACTTTTGATTTTCTACAATTGTTACTCTATGCATTATTAGCTCTATGTATTAAGCCAGTTATTCGTACTTTCTAGTTTCAGCCTTCTGTAACCAGCCCCCTTTCAATGCATCGGTTTTCAGCAGATTTCCCTCAAGGGAAATCAGCTATTGAGGTTGTACTCATGAAGGAATTTTCGAATTTTTTGTTCAAATGTCCATCGATCCTACCTAGGAGATGACGAAAATGAGGTCCGTTCAAAATTATATATATATATATATACTAGCTCAGATACCCGGCTTCGCCCGGGAATTCATTTGAGGCTGAATGGTGATGGTATTTTTTTGGCAAGGCTTTACTTTGCACAATATTTTGACATTTACCCGTCCCAGTGTTAAGGGTTTGTACCCGTCGTTGCTGTCGATTTGTTAATAATTAAATTAATTTTTTATGTAAGACTTCACTGTCTTCCATATTGTCTTATTTCCCGTCTCCTGTGCAATATGCATAGATTTGAATTATTAAGGACAAAATATTAACATAGATTTGAATTAATTTTTCCAGGTGAGGTACCTGGTAGCAAATTTCTCTAAATAACAAAATAAACAACTTTTGTTATGTGCATATTTGCCCCAATAAGGAATAAGGAACGAAATATCACTATTATTAATATCAGGCCTCCTTATAACCCCCACTTTTGCCCGCCCTAGAAATGTTAGTATGGCTTATTATAATGAAGGCGTTAGTGCTAATACATATACCAAGCGTTTTATTTAGTTCGGTTGAGTCTTTTGTGCGAAATAAAATTGTTGGCTCCCGCTATAATTTTTAGCGTATAACGCCTTTATACTTCGGTATACGATGATAGTGTATATAACAAAAGTTTCTCTAAATAACAAAATAAACAACTTTTGTTATGTGCATATTTGTCGAAACCCCAATAGGAAACGAAATATAGCTATTTTTAATTTCAGGCCTTCCTTATAACCCCCACTCCTGTTCGTCTTTGAGAAAATTAATATAGTCTAAAGTCTAAGTTGGGTTAGTAGTAATGTACATACCAAGTTTCATAAAATTCGGTTCAGCCGTTTATGCGTGAAAAGGTAACAAACAAACAAATAAACAAACAAACAGACACGAAAGAAACAAAATGCAGTTATGGTGTCTATGACATGTGAAACGAAAAGTTATCGTGAAATTTCGCGAAAAAAATCAATGTACAGACAGAGGTTACAATTTTATATATATATATATATATATATATATATATATATATATATATATATTTGTCTCTTACCACTCGCAATTATTGTTTAATTTCTCGACATTTAGTCGTTTTATGCATAATGAAAGATCAAGTTCGTTAACGGTTGAAGTCGGACGAGAGGGAGGATGTGGGTTTAGAGGGTAGGAATTTTGAAAAGTTGAAATATCTCCGTTACTATACGTCGAATCGAAAAATCGCACAGGACCAATCTTATTGAAAATTAAATGTACTGTAATTATTATTATATACATTTATTCTCTGTCTTGAATATTAATCGAGATATTTGCAGTTTTCAGTTTTCAGTCGTTAGCAATCTCCCAATTCTACTCATGTTACATAAACAATACTCTATTATATAATAAACCACATTATTCGAACCTTAAATACGAAATATTGTATTCAAGAGACCTTTATTAAACGAGATACATGCAAGTATGTCTTGGTGTCCTCCCCTCCCCGTCTTAAGTTCTTGAACTACTAAAATTTGATTGATTGAGATAAGAATTATTCTGACTCTATATTAATTAATGTACTAGATATAGTAAATAGTTTTCAATAAAATTAATATGTTATATTCTCATATATTTCAGTAATTGTTTTTCTTTCCGGTGTGAGGCTGGCAGACCTGTTTGTTTACGTTTCAGGTGCCCCCCCCCCGTCTGGAGGTTTCTTATTATCGTTTTTATTTATTCACTTGATGTTGACGGTGCTATTGTGTTACCAGTATTTAGATTTATCTATTGTTAAACATCACGAGGGAAATCTGCTTAGTTCACGCAGCCCCTGCGTGACGGACCTTCTCATTTTAAGGAGATATCAGTTGAGAGATGTGTGTGTGTTGGAGGTGAGGTTGTGCTAGTGAGGGGTGGGGGCGGTGTATTGTAGAGTAGGGCTGTATACGGGATTAGGTGGAGAACATGCCTATCTCCCAGTCATTACTTACTACCAACAACATATAGCCATTACAGCCAACATCCAGCTGCAATACACTCCCGTTCCCCCAATGCATCCCACATACCCTCGGCCTAACAATAATTCAATCACGTCTTCCAAGCCGCAACAACAAACAATAACCCTATCTATCAAATTAAGTGTTTACATTCAGAAATTAAGTGATTACATGCGGTGTTTGCATGGAGGAGTTGACGTCATCTCATCTCACCACATATTCCCTATTTCTATATAAAGAAGTCCGTCACGCAGGGGCTGCGTAAACTAAGCAGATTTCCCACGTCAAGTTTAACAGTAGAGAAATCTGCCCAATAACAACTGTAGTAGTAAGGGATCTCTAAACTTATTCACGAGGGACGAACAGTTACGGAAACGGCCGCCAGAGCTCTCGGCGGAAAGTACCAAACAGCCGACCACACACAGAATACAAATGCAAATATCTCGGTTAATATTCAAGATACAGAATAAACGTACAGAACGTATTTATAGTAAATGTAATTTGCAATAAGATTGATTTTATACAATTTTTCGATCCGACGTATAGCAACGGAGATATTTCAAACATTCTCTCCTCTAAACCCCCCCTCCGACTGGTCCGATTTCAGCCATTAACGAACTTGATCTTCCTTTTTACATAAAACGATTAACTTCTGAGTTTGGTAACGATCAAACAAAAATTGCGACCGCTAGAGCGTTAACATATATATATATATATATATATATATATATATATATATATATAATTTTGAACGGACCTCATTTTCGTCATCTTCTGGGTAGGATCGATGGACATTTGAAGAAATTTTTTGAAAATCGCGTCATGAGTACGACCTCAATAGCTGATTTCCCTTAAGGGAAATCTGTTAAAAAGCAGATAATTAAAAAAAGTCCGTCACGCAGGGGCTGCGTGATAAATCTACATACTGGTAACACCTGCGTACAAAATATCGTATTACAAATGGTAATGAGAAACCATTCAGTCCTGTTACAAGTTAATAATATCTACAACGGATAGCGTCTTAATTGTAATCAAACTGGGAAGCCATCTTGGCAGCGCCAAATTAGAACTAATCTACAGGAAAGATGAACAATTAATGAAATACGTCTGAATGTAACATACTAATTTTATTGAAAACTATTAACTATAACTAGTGGCGTAATTTGAAACAGAATAATTTCTATCTCAATCACTCAGATTTTAGTAATCCAAGAACAAAAGAGTGGGGGGGGGGTTAACAGAACGTATTTGTTTGTAATTTGTGTAATAAACAGTATTTGGTATTTAACCTTGTAATGAAGTGGTTCATGATATAACAGCTTATTATTAATATGACATTAGTAGGAATGGGGTTTACTCAGGACCGAAAACTAAAAAATTCAAAAATCTCGGTTAATAATCACGATAATGAAAAATTGTACATTCACAGAAACAACATTTATAGAACATTACATTTGCAATAAGATTGTCACTCTGCAATCTTTCGATCCGACGCAAAAGAACGGAGATATTAAGAATTTTCGAAAATCTCCCCCTCAAAATCCCCCCTCCCACAGGTCAGCCGTTAACGAACTTAATCTTTCTTTTTACGTAAAACGATTATATATCAAGTAACGATAAGACAAAAATACAAAAAGTCCGTCACGCAGGGGCTGCGTAAACTAAGCAGATTTCCCATGTGAAGTTTTACAATAGAGAAATCTGCATACTGGTATCACAACACCACCCTGATTAAATACAAACGGTAATGAGAAATCTTTCAGTTAATTAAAATAAATTCCCAACTGCTTCTGAATTGTAAGAATAATTTATTTTTTAATAACTCAAATTTTAGTAGTCCAAGAACTAAAGAAGGGGGGGGCGGATGAACAGAACATATTTGCATAAATCTCTCAAAGTAAAGAAAGAAGGTAAGGTAAGGTAAGAAAGGACAGGTAAGGTTAGAAGAAGCCTCCCACCTGAGCCGACGGAAATGGCCGACCTAACCCGAACTATACCCGACCACAGACTTCATAAAAATGCAAATATCTCGGTTAATATTCAAGGTAGAGAATAAATGTATATAACAATATTTATAGTAAATTTAATTAGCAATAAGATTGGTTTTATACAATTTTTCGATGCGATGGATAATAACGAAGATATTTAGAATTTTCAAAAATCCCCCCCTCTAAACCCCTCTCCCTCTAGTCCGATTTCAGCCATTAACGAACTTGATCTGTTTTTTTACAAAAAACGGTTAAATATCGAATTTCGTAACGATCAAACAAAAATTACGACCACTAGAGCGTTAACAGACAAATATATATATATATATATATATATATATATATATATATATATATATACTAGCTCAGATACCCGGCTTCGCTCGGGAATTCATTTGAGGCTGAGTGGTGATGGTATTTTTTTGGGAGGCTTTACTTTACACAATATTTTGACATTTACCCGTCCCAGTGTTTAGGGATATTACCCGTCGTTTCTGTGGATTTGTTAATAATAAAATTATTTTTTTTTATGTAAGACTTCACTGTCCTGCATATTGTCATATTTCCCGTTTCCTGTGCATTATGCATAGATTTGAATTATTAAGGACAAAATATTAACATACATTTGAATTAATTTTTCCCGGTGATGTACCTGGTAGTTCATATTGAAAAGAATTATTGAGAAAATTTCTCTAAATAACAAAATAAACAACTTTTATCATGTGCATATTTGCAGAAAACCCAATAGAAAACGAAATACCAATATTTTTTATTTCAGACCTCCCTTACAACCCCCACTCCTGCCCGTCCCTAGAAACGTTGGTATGGCTTGTTATAATGAAAGCGTTAGTGCTAATACACTTACTGAGTTTTATTTACTTCGGTTGGGTCTTTTGTCCCAAATAAAATTGTTCACTTCCGCTATAGGTTTTAGCGTATATCTCGTTTATAATTCGGTATAGGAAAAAAGTGTATATAACAAAAGTTACTCTAAATAACAAAATAAACAACTTTTGTTATGTTCATACTTGCCAAAAAACCAATAAGAAACGAAATATCGCTATTTTTAATTTCTGGCTTCCCTTATAACCCCCACTCCTGCCCCTCCCTAGAAATGTTGGTATGGCTTGTTATAATGAAAGCGTTAGTGCTAATACACTTACCGAGTTTTATTTATTTCGGTTGGGTCTTTTGTGCCAAAAAAAATTGTTGACTCCCGCTATAGTTTTTAGCTTATAACTCATTTACACTTATGTATACGACAAAAGTGTACATAACAAAAGTTACTCTAAATAACAAAATAAATAACTTCTGTTATGTGCATGTTTGCCGAAAAAACAATAGGAAACAAAATATCGCTATTTTTAATTTCAGGCCTCCCTTATAACCCCCACTCCTGTTCGTCTTAGAGAATATTAATATAGCCTAAAGTCTAAGTTGGGCTAGTAGTAATATACATACCAAGTTTCATAAAATTCGGTTCAGCCGTTTATGCGTGAAAAGGTAACAAACAAACATACAAACAAACAAACAAACATACACGAAAGAAACAAAATGCAGTTATGGTGTCTATGACATGTGAAACGAAAAGTTATCGTGAAATTTCGCAAGGAAAATCACTGTACAGACAGAGGTTACAATTTTATATATATATAATTTTGAACTGACCCCATTTTCGGCATCTCCTGGGTAGGATCGATGGACATTTGAAGAACAATTTCAAAAATCGCGTCATGAGTACGACCTGAATAGCCAATTTCCCGTAAGGGAAATCAGCTAAAACCAAATAAGTAAAAAAAATGGGTTTAACCAACGTTAAACAAAAAAAGTTCGATTAACTCGTTAATAGTTGAGTTACCAAACATCCATAGAACAACAACTGTAGACCATCAATAGTTTAACAAAATTAGTTCTATACTATTAGCAGATTTTCCTTAAGGGAAATCAGCTATTGAGCTCGTACTCATGACGCGATTTTGGAAAATTATGTTCAAATGTATATCGATCCTACCCAGGAGATGACGAAAATGAGGTCCATTCATATATATATATATATATATATATATGTCTGTTAACACTCTAACGGTCGCAATTTGTCTTTAATCGTTACCAAATTCAGTATTTAATTGTTTTATGTAAAAAGAAAGATCAAGTTCGTTAACGGTTGAAATCGAACCAGTTGGAGGGGGGTTTAGAGGGGGGATTTTTGAGAATTTGAAATATCTCCGTTATTTTACGTCGAATCGAAAAATTGTATAGAACCAAACTTATTGAAAATTAAATTTACTATAAGTAATGTCATATACATTTATTCTCTATCTTGAATATTAACCGAGATATTTGCATTTTTATTAAGTGTGGGTGCGGCTATTGTTCCGGATTAGTTCGGCCGTTTCCGTAACTGTTCGGCACTCGTGTAACCTAACCTTTCTCCGTTCTTGCCTTCTAACCTTTTACTTTGTGAGATATATGCAAATACGTTCTGTTGATGCTCCCCCATCCATAGTCACGATGGGGTTGTGTTACCGGTATGTAGATTTATCTATTACTAAACTTCACGAGGGAAATCTGCTTAGTTTACGCAGCCCCTGCGTGACGGACTTTTTTTTACTATCCAACTGACAATGATGGAGATATTTTGAAATTTCGAATCCCCCCCCCCCAAGATCCCTCCAACAAATTAGATCTTTAATGATGACTGAAATGGTTAAATATACAGTATGTATGTATTCCACATAATAAAGATCTCTTGAAAACAATATTCGGCACTTAGGCTTAGAAAGGTCCGTCAAGCAAGGGCTGCGTAAGCTTAGCAGATTTCCCACGCGCTGGTAAACCACAATAATTATCTTATCTGACTGAAAACAAGAAAGTACGACTTTCTCGCGTAACATTTCAAAAAATTCATAGGGGAACAATTGTAGAGCATCAACAGTTTAAGAAGAATGGCGATATAACATATTACCATCCTACTCATAATGACGGACATATTTTGAATTTTCGAATCCCCCACCCCACTGGACCCCACTATTCCAGGACCAATTTCAGTCAATAAGAAATATAATCTTTGCTGTTGACAGAAATCCCCCAACCCCTTCTAAATACCTACGGTTAGATTCCGATTCGAAATTGATCTTTATTTTTACATAAATATCTATAATGATAAAAAAAAAATTGGTAAAGATAGATAATTAACAAACACACACACACACACACACACACACAAACACACACACACACACAAACACACACACACACACACATACAATTTTGAACGGACCTCATTTTCTTCATCCCTTGGAAAATTGAGGAAATTTCTCGAAAATCATGTCGATCTCAATAGCTGATTTCCTTTGAGTAAATTTCCAATATAAGAAAAAAAAAACTATAAAGAGGTAAACTTGAAGCAGGTAAATCTTATGTTCTTCATGTACAGCTCTTGCTATATATAATTTTACATGATGAGAACTAACAGCTTTTATATTTCGTCACATAATCCATTATTTCTTAAATACTTATCATTTTTGTAGGCAATAAAACTGATGAAGTTACAAAATGTAAAAAATTTAAATTACGCAACAATTCTAATAACCAGGCAGAAATTATTGCCGTCTTACGGGCTCTAAAGTATGTAAATGAAATGGTGTTACCACCAAACACTTACATTCTACTACACACAGGCAGTAAAATGCTTTTACACAAACTAGACAACATGAAAAACCACGACGAACATACAGAACAAATACGCTATAATATAACACGATTAAAAAACAGACTGACTATCATTCACTTCAAATAGGTCAAGGCACACCCAGGAATTATGGGCAATGAAATAGACGATATCCACGCCAAAAGAGCCTCTAAAAGTAGCGAAGGGGTAATTAAAAAAAAATTACTGCAATTGTGTTAAAATCTTTACTAAGAGAAAAAAGTATTAATATGTGGCAACAGAGATGGAATCAAACAGATAAAGGACTGCTAATAAAATTATATATCCCTGTTATGAAAACGAATATCTCACAACCCCAACATACATTTTATCTAACACAAATACTAACTGGACACGGAAATACAAACACTTACATATTCAGATTCAAACTTACTGACTCAAAACATACGAAGACAGCTAAAGACTCATATTCCCGCATGGCCTATCAGTTCTGATATTAACAGATTTCCCTTAAGGGAAATCAGCTATTGAGGTCGTACTCATGACGCGAGTTTCGAAAAATTTCTTCAAATGTCCATCAATCTTTCCCAGGAGATGACGAAAATGAGGTCCGTTCAAAATTATATATATATATATATATATATATATATATATATATATATATATATATATATATATAGAGAGAGAGAGAGAGAGGTAGATATATATTTCTCTGTTAACGCTCTAGCGGTCGCAATTTTCGTTTGATCGTTACCAAACTCGATATTTAAACGTTTTATGCAAAAATAAAGATCAAGTTCGTTAACGGCTGAAATCGGACCAGTGGGAGGGGGGGGGGTTAGAGGGGAGGATTATCGAAAATTCGAAATATCTCCGTTACTATACGTCGGATCGAAAAATTGAGTGAATCTTATTGCAAATTAAATTTACTATAAATAATGTTCTATACATTTATTCTGTATCTGGAATTTTAACCGAGAAATTTGCATTTTTCTGTTTTCAGCTTCAGAGATGAGATCGGCTAACTTCGGGTCTAGTCGTGAGTTTCCTTCAAGCGCTAGTTCGGGCCGTTCCCGTAACTGTTTGACTCTTTATTCTGAAATTTCTCTATTGTAAAACTTCACGTGGGAAATCTGCTTAGTTTACGCAGCCCCTGCGTGACGGGCTTTTTTATTTTCAAAACATATAAATTTATTAAGAGCAATATCCTATGATATTCTTAAGCTGAGAGAGGAAAAAATAATATAATATTAATATTATGTATATTTGTTTTTATTGGTGTTTTAATTGTATTCCTAATTGTTTTTATTTAAATTTTTTGTAAAGTTTAATTTTCATTTTCTTATTAACATTTTTAACATGTATGTATATATATATATATATATATATATATATATATATATAATTATATAAAAATGTTAAATGTTTTGACAAAATGCACATATAATGCAAATATGCATGGAATGTGCAGAAAATAAAATCCCTCCACATAGGGTTACTATGTAGAGGAAATAAATAAAAAAAACAAATACTTAAAAACATCATCTATAAATTGGCTACTGCATTGGCATACATTTGTGGGCCATGGCTACATTATTACTTGTGTGCAGTCAGTTAATGTGTTTTACAGTCAGCGTTCTGTTGCAGTAGCGACATAAAGGTTCATCTTGTCTGCTCACTAGATATGAATGCGTTAGTCTAGTGTGTCTATTACGTAGGCATGCAAGTGCAATTTCTCTTCTTCTTGAGTGTCTATTACTTGAAGTCAAGTTTTGCATATTTTATTTTATTTCTCTAAGTTTACTGTCGGAGTTATACCATAAATTATTCCAATAATTAATTCCGAACTTTCTTATTCTTAGCTTCCTCTGAAATATTTCCCTTAAGAGAAATCTCCTAAAACGTTTATTATATATGAGGGAAGAAGAATGTTTGTCAATGGATAACAATGTCAAGAAAGTATATATATATATATATATATATATATATATATATATATATATATATATATATATATATATATATATATTAACGGTCCTCGTTCTAGTCATCTATTAGATAGATTTGGCGATGATTTGAAGACCAGTGGCTGATTTCACCTAAAAAGTCCAAGTGGAGTATTAAGGGATGGGAGAAATCAGAAGAGGGCAATGTTTGGAGTAGGGAAGAGCAATTAGCAGCTCTGGGAGGTGAGGCATCAAAAGGCAGCTGGGACTTTGAGCGGAGAAGTAGAGTGTTCTTTCAATTACTGGAGGACGCCTACTAGACCCAATTCCTCCGGCCCCTAACAAAGGAAATATTGCCAGCTCACATACACATCACTCATCCTCAAAGCTGGGGAACAGGACCAGTCAATATTCACTCCCATCCTACATTTATTCAACTAATCAAAAGTAGTTTGAATTAGTCTTCTTAACTATATTGATGATCCATTTGCAGTAATACATTTAAGCAGGGTTGATGATCGACGTGGTATTTTCTTTTCTTTACAAGTTCTATTCCTTTGGAATATAAAATGCACTTCATAATACATGTAATATGTGTATATATATATATATATATATGTATATATATATATATATATATATATATATATATATATATGATTAATGAACATTGAAATTCAATTATAAATAATCAAAAGAAAGAAATTATATTAATAAACTAAAGTATATATTATTATTATTTATTAACGTCCACTTTTACTAAAGTATAGACTTCTATCCGTCGCTCTTTAATGAGTCAAAAATAATGAGTTTCCTTCATTATCTACGAACCAAAATATCTTATGAAACAAAACATGTTTTACAGAAATAGTATAACACATAATCATAAAAGAAGATACAAGCTCCCAAACGACAAACATAAATAGACCATTTTCAGGAATAAAACTCTTTAACGCTCTACCCAAATTTGTCAAATCTATTTATAAAATATTCTTTGATTAAAAGTGAATTAAAGAACTTCATGTCTGGAGGATGTTTTTAGATAAAAGATGAATACTATCAAAAATGCTCAATTATTAAATATAATAACAAATTATTTGCCATAATAGTCGGTAAAAAATAATTTATGATCAGGCACATTGTCTCTTTAAGGTGGGACAAGTTTCAAATCACTTATAATTCATGTAATTTTTTAATAAATTTGCATGCCAATATATTAAAAAAATGTATTTTATATATTTTGTCGAATAAAGTTATCCTAGGGCTCGGGTTGGCCGTGCGAGTTAGGGCGTTGGTCCTAATCTCCCATGGCAAACCTAGAGTGGCGGGTTCGAATCCCGCCCTGGGCAGTGGAAATTTATTTAATGACGGACTCATTAAATAAACTCCTTAGGCCCACCCTGGCTAGAAAAGGATGGTAACCTGTAGATAACCCGTCCCGATTAGCCTAGTTGTATAAAGGGGACTTAAAAAAATAAATAAAAAAGTTATCCTAATAAAAGCTTATAATAATATTAAATATTACTTTGAGATCAGATAAATAATAGTTAGCTGAGTGGGCAATTTTATTCAAAACGATCTCAAAATATGCAACAAATACAGTTAACCTCAGAAGTATCAAGAAAAGAAAGCGACATAGATGATGAGATTGAGGGGAAAAGGGAGAAAAGGTCCGTCACGCAGGGGCTGCATAAACTAAGCAGATTTCCCACGCGAAGTTATACAATAGAGAAATCTCCATACGAGAGCTACGGCGAAGGGCCGAACTAGCTTTTGGCGGAAAAATTCAAAAATCCGTTATCGGCCCAAATTTAATAAAAATGCAAATATCTCGGTTAATATTCAAGATAGGGAATAAATGTATATAACAATATTTATAGTAAATTTAATTTGCAATAAGATTGATTCTGTTCGATGCGACGTATAGTAACGGAGATATTTCGAATTTTCGAAAATCCTCCCCTCTAAACCCCCCCTCCCACTGGTCCGATTTCAGCCGTTAACTAACTTGATCTTTCCTTTTACATAAAACGACTAAATATCGAGTTTGGTAACGATCAAACAAAAATTGCGACCGCTAGAGCGGTAACAGACAAATATATATATACAGTTTTGAACGGACCTCATTTTCGTCATCTGCTAGGTAGGATCGATGGACATTTGAAGGAAAAAGTCGGAAATTCCGTCATGAGTACAACCTCAATAGCTGATTTCCCTTAAGGGAAATCTGCTAAAAGGGAAAATCAAAGGAAATCCGATAACCTCATAGTAATGTAATATATTTGAGAATACATTGTACGCACAGGACAGGAGGGCAATTCCTCTATCGTTTGTTATATATTCCTACCCCCCCCCCCTAAGTGAGATGAGGTCACTAGTGTGTCATACCTGTACGCGGGAAATCTTCGATTTTCGACATTTTTCTTCAAATATCCATCGATCCTATCTAGGAGATGACGAAAATGAGGTCCGTTCAAAACTGTATACATATAAACAATATTTGCCTGTTACCGGTCGTGTTATTGATGTTGTGGCCGCAATTATTGTTTAATCGGTACTAAACTTGATATTTAGATGTTTCATGTAAAAAGAAAGATCAAGTTTGTTAACAGCTGAAATCGGACGAGGGGGAGGGGGGGGGGTTGAGGGGATGGATTTAGATAACTCGAAATATCTCTGTTACTATACGTCGGATTGAAAATTTTATAAAAACAATCTTATTGGAAATTTAATTTCCTATAAATATTGTTCTATACATATTTTTCGTATAATGAGTATTAACCAAGATATTTAGAATTAATAGTTTTACGTTTTCTGTAACCCCCCCCCCCCCACCTACTATTGTCATATTAATAATAAGCTGTTATAACATGAACCACTTCATTTAAAGGTTAAATACCGAATATAGTTTTCAACAAAGCTTTATTATACGAGATACAAACAAATACGTTCTGTTGACCCCCCCCCCCTTCTTATGTTCTTATATTACTAAAATCTGAGTGATTGAGATAGAAATCATTCTGATTCATTTCAAATTACTCCACTAGCTATAGTAAATAGTTTTCAATGAAGTTACTATGTTATATTCAGGCATATTTTATTAATTCTTCATCTTTCCGGTCTAGAATAAGTCTACCTATTCACCTCTGCGATGTTGGCTGAAGCGTCTCAATTGTAAACAAACAGGGCTGTTTATAATTCAGACGCTTTCCGTTGTAGATATTAGTAACTTGTAAATTGGCCGAATGATTTCTTATTGCCGTTTGTATTTATACCCTTAACATTCACGGTCGTGTTACTAGAATGTAGATTTATCTGTTGTAAACCTTCCCATGGGAAATCTAGTCAGTTTACGCAGCCCCTGCGTGACGAACGTTTTCATCACCTCCTAGGTAGGGCCGATTTGTCATTTGAAGAAAATTTTCGATAATCGCGCCATGAGTACATCCTCACTAGCTACTTTCCCTTAATCAGCAAAACGAAATTATTCATAATTAAGATTATTAATATCATAATTTTGCCTGATATGGAGAGCTGTATGGGATTTACTTGGGTCTACTCCTGAATGGCTAATGACATAAGTTCTTAGGACCCAGGTAACAATTAAAGTTGGAGCATTGAAAACTTTTGTAGTTCTAAGCCCAGAACTATGCAAACAAACAAACGAATCGTTGGCGAAATACGACCTGGGAACAATTCCAAGCCAACTTTGGAACGATATTGTTGGCTAACACAAACTAATGGTCTCACTTTCATGAGATTTCCACGTAACTCGCTTGTGTAAAAAGTTCAAAACTTGGTGCTAAAGGTTAACAATTCTTAAATTATCTCTTTCGCACGTGTTGTCTGCTTCTGACTATTCTCTGCTCTAGTCAATCACATATATAAGCTATTTTCTATTTAAATAGGAAATCTTGTTCTAATGTTGCTTTAGCAGATTTCCCTTACGGAAATCAGTTATTGAGGTCGTACTCATGATGCGATTTTCGAATCGATCCTACCCAGGAGATGACAAAAATCAGGTCTTTTCAAAATTATATATATATATATATATATATATATATATATATATATATATATATATATATTTGTCTGTTAACGCTCTAGTGGACGAAACCTTTGTTTGATCATTACCAAACTCAACATTTAATCGTTTTATGTAAAATGGAAGATCAAGTTCGTTAATGGCTAAAATCAGACCAGGGGGGGTTTAGAGGGGGGATTTCTGAAAATTCAAAATATCTCCGTTACTGTTCGTCGGATGTTTATTATCCATTATTATTAATTGATGTTTGGTAACGATCAAACAAAAATTGTGACCGCTAGAGCGTTAACATATATATATATATATATATATATATATATATATATATATATATATATATATATATATATATTTGAATGGACTTCATTTTCGTCATCTCCTGGGTAAGATCGATGGACATTTGAAAAAATCTTTCAAAAATCGCATCATGAATACCACCTCAATAGTTGATTTCCCTAAAAATCTGCTAATAGTCGAATAGATAACATAGTACTAAAACAATAAAAACTCCTGTTAAAGTCTAAAACCTATATAGTTAACGTCGATGGCTTTCGGAAAAATGTTCTTTTTTATTTGTAACTGGTGTTTGTTTTGGTGGAGCCTGGCCTAGCTGAGTGCTTCATAAATACCAAGGAGGGAATGACGTCCAGTCACATTTATATGTCAACGCTGTCGTCAGCTTAGCATTTCGCACACGCAGAAAAAGTAATGAAGAATAAATTTAGTATTTAAGCTTCGAATGAATTGGTAAAGTGATATAACACCACATTTTCAATATGATAGGAGTAGGAGTGAGTGATTACAGAAAGCTTAAAACTAAAAAAATGCAAATATCTCGGTAAATAATGAAGATAGTGAAAACACAAATATAATAATTTTTATAGAGCATTACATTTGCAATATATAATTGGTTCTATAAACTTTTTCAGTCCCGATTTCCCCATCATGGCGCTTAAAATCATAAAAAAGTCCGTCACGCAGGGGCTGCGTAAACAAAGCAGATTTCCCACGTGTAGTTTTACAATAGAGAAATTTCACGAGAGCCGAGAAGTTAAGAAAACGGCCGACCTAGCTTTTGGCGGGAAACTCACTCTCATCCGTTATCCGCCCCGATTTCATATAATTGCAAATATCTTGGTTAATATGCAAGTTAGAGAATAAATGTATATAACAATATTTATAGTAAATTTAATTTGCAATAAGATTGATTCTATACAATGTTTCGATCCGACGTATACTAACGGAAATATTTAAAATTTTAGAAAATCTTCTCCTCTAAACCCCCCCCCCCTCCCACTGGTCCGATTTCAGCCATTAACGAACTTAATCTTTCTTTTTACATAAAACGACTAAATATCGAGTTTGGTAAGGATTAAACAATAATGGCAACCGCTAGAGCGTTAACAGACTAATATATATATATATATATATATATATATATATATATATATATATATATATATACAGTTTTGAACGGACCTCATTTTCGTCATCTACTAGGTAGGATCGAGGGACATTTGATGAAAAATGTCGAAAATTCCGTCATGAGTACAACCTCAATAGCTGATTTCCCTTAAGGGAAATCTGCTAAAACCAACTATTTATTCCTCAACCAAGTATATTTTAATTTATTCTACATTAACCTTGAACCTAGAAAATATAGTTCAATCATAAATAATGTACAGCTGTTGGAAGCTACGTTAATTGAAAGTTACAATTTTCCAACATCTCGATCCGGAAACCTTTTGACCCCTATTAATCAACGATTGCTAATATATGTTAGTTTTAATTAATGTCACTCTGGTTGTACATACAATACACACTACAGGGACATCCAATCAGTCCAATCATTAAAAATATACCCATTAATATTGTTACGTTTTATTACCAAAACCAGTAATAAACGTTTTTAATAAGAGTTCTTTTGGATTGCAAAATTAAATACTCGCTAGTTTCACAGTTTTTATCACTCCACAATTTATTTCAGAATGCACAATACACTTGGTAATTACTCTTAATTACTACTCACAGTATACACTGATAGCGTCACTGTCTTCAGATTACACAGTCCAATAATTCACTCACGGTCACTGAAATTCACAGAAAGACGGCACTGCACTGTCCTTTACTTCGCGGCGCTGCACTGTCCTTTACTTCGCGGCACTGCACTGTCCTTTACTTCGCGGCACTGCACTGTCCTTTACTTCGCGGCACTGCACTGTCCTTTACTTCGCGGCACTGCACTGTCCTTTACTTCGCGGCACTGCACTGTCCTTTACTTCGCGGCACTGCACTGTCCTTTACTTCGCGGCATTGCACTGTCTTAAACACGGCACTAAACTGTTACTTACAGTCACGGCACAACACTGTTCTTCTTATAAAAACACTTTACCGCACTGCACTAAGTCGCACTGTAGCACCGAACGCACACATGAGCACTTGAGAAGAAATAAAACTAACTCGCTCGCGGCTGGCTGGTTCTTTATATAGGTCTTCGGCATACATCAAAGGGGAATTGGCTGGGCCGTTCGACGTCGGGTCTCGTAGGGCCTAGACCCTCTGTCGGCTTCTTTGATCTATACCGCACTTCCCAAATACCCGACTCTCTCTCTGAAGGATTATTCATGTATTTAATTTTCGCAACACTATGAACTAGGTATATATTTTAAAAAACAAACACTTCATTACGCATATTTGGGAAGGTGTGAAAAAATAGGGTCACGAGTCCTCACAGTGATTTTTAAAGGGAATGTTTGAGGAACTATCAGAAAATCTAATAGTGTAATGTTCGCAGTCGATAAATGTCAGCCGTAGGATTAAGAGGAAAGTTTCTAAGGAAAACCATGAGCGCTACCTATGGGTATATCATCAGAGCCTGCTGCCAAACAAAAAGTCCACCACACAGGGGCTGCGTAAACTAAGCAGAATTACCACATATTAGCATTTCTCTCAAAAAGTAAAAGTTCAATGAGAACAGTATTTGGTATTTAGGCTTCAAATGAGTGTATCATAATATAATAGCTTATTGTTAAATTGACATGAGTAGAAGTAGGGGTTTACTGAATGCCGAAGAATAAAAAATGCAAATTTCTTGGTTAACAATCAAGATATTGAAAAAACGTATATAACAACAGTTGTAGAACACTACATTTTCAGTAAGATTGATTCTATACGACGCATAACAAAGGAGATATTTCGAATTTTTGAAAGCCCCCCCCCTAAACCATAAAACCCCCGTGCTTCATAATATAACAGATTATAGTTAATATGACATGAGTAGGAGGGGGGGGGGGTTACTGAAGGACAAATTATAAAATGTAAATATCTCGGTTAATAATCAAGATAATGAAAATACGTACATAACAACATTTCTAGAACATTACATTTGAGATCAGATTGGTTCTATACAATGTTTCGATCCAACGCATAATAACGGAGATATTAAGAATTTTATAAATTCCTCCCTTCGCAATTCTTCCCTTCCACTGGTCGGATTTCATTCATTAACGAACCTAATCTTCCTTTTTACAGGAAACGATAAAATGTTGAGTTTGGTAACTATTAACCCAAAATAGCAGGTAACAGACAAATATATATATAAACTATTGAACGGACTTCATTTTAGTCCCCTACTAGGTAGAATCGAAGGACATTTGACGAAATGTTTCGAAAATCGCTTCATGAGTACAACCTCAATAGCTGATTTCCCTTAAGGGAAATCTGCTAAAACTCTTAAGACAAAATAGCAAGCATAGCATGGTAACAGTGTCACAAGTCACAAGAGCAATAAAAAACAAACATGTACAGGATAAAAACCAATTGAAAATTTAAAAAATAGTAAACCATTTTTGTTGTACTAAGTACTGGGTGGGCCTCATTTTCGCCATCTCCTCCCTAGGATAAATGGAATTTTTTCGAAAATGAGTAGGACCTCAATTGCTGATTTTCCTTAATCTAAAATCTGCTAAAAAAATATTTTATTTATCATTTTAAAATACTTCATTTGAAATAGTGGGTAGTGTTTGTGGCTAGATAGGACGGGACTATGAATATTTGATGTGACGCTAGAGAGTTGATGGGAGGCCTCCAAGTTGGCAAAGCCCTCCCTCTCTGGGGCAATCCTTCTTAGCCGAAATTGATTTAATTAAATAGAGACTAATCGGCTTCCCCTAGTAGGCGACAGTCACTCCTCATTCGTGGAGCAATCCCCCCTTAAACAGGATTATAACTCCTGCAATGTATCGTAAAACCGAATTAGACACAGCCACCCCTATCCCCTAATCCTCCCCATCCTCACAGCCTACCCCCTCCCTCTCAGCCTCTTAGCTTCTTTCCCTCCTGATGTTTGAGACAGAATGTAAGAGGGATATGACTATTAGTAGATTTCCCTTATTTTTGGAAAATAATACATGGATCTTACCCAGGAGAAAACGTCTGACACACAGGAGCTGCGTAAACTAAACCAATTTCCCACATGTGCCACGTATTTTCATTTATCCCGAATAGTAAAAGTTCAATGAGAAAATATTTGGCATTTAGGCTGCAAATAATGTGCTTCATAACATAACTTAGTGTCAATATGACATGAGTAGGAGTGGGGTTTACTGAAGGCCCAAAACTAAAAAATGCAAATATCCCAGTTAATAATCAAGATTGAGCAAAAACGTGCACAACAACATTTATCGAGCATTACATTTGCAATAAGATTGGCTCTTTACAATTTTTCGATCGACTTAAAGTAACGGAGATATTTCCAAATTCCCCTCCTCTAACCCCCCCCCCTCCCACTGGTCCGATTTCAGCCATTAACGAACTTCATCTTCTTTTTTTTTACATAAAACCATTAAATACCGAGTTTGGTAACGATTAAACAAAAATTGCGACCGCTGGAGCGATAACATACATATATATATATATATATATATATATATATATATATATATATATATATATATATATATATATTTACGTTTATTACAAAAATAATAAACGTTGATTATTAGAGTTCTTTTGGATTGCAAAATTAAACACACAAGCTTTAGAGTTTTTATCACTTGCCAATTTATTTGGCAATGCACTACTCACTTGGTAAATTATTCTTAACTACTACACTAATAACTCACGATCACGCGAATCACTGAATATCACAAAACACGGCACTGCACTGGTCTTCACAAAGAATACGGCACTCTCTCTCTCTCTCTCTCACTCTCTCTCTCTCTCTCTCTCTCTCTCTATATATATATATATATATATATATATATATATATAGTTTTGAACGGACCTCATTTTTCCGGTAGGATAAATAGACATTTGAAGAAATTTTTCGAAATTCGCATCCCTTAAGGGAATGAGGTCCATTCAAAATTATATATTATACTATTAAAACCTCCTTCCGTCCATGAAAATAATCGGCAAGAGACAACAGAAGAGATGAAGTCGTACTAGGAAGACTCCGAATAGGCCACACAAGATTTGTGTATAGTCATGACAAAAGATCAACCCCCGATTTGTGGGAAGTGCAACACAAATTTAACTATCTAACATATATTAGTAGAATGACATACGTTTACAAATATTCGAAAAGAATGCTACATTTCCAATAATATAGCTGTTGCCATTGTGGGTGATCCTAATGAGTTAGATAAATTGCTTAATTTTATGAAAATTACAAATTTGCATAAAGAAATTTAAATTCAAATTACAAATTTGGATAAAGAAATTTTTCATATCCTCATTTATGCCGTTAAATTTTAAATAGCGATATAAAAGAGGGTATAACAGTATTTACAATTTACGTAAACACAATATACTCACAAAATGCAGGTACTTATCCAAAACGAAAGAAGAAGAATTATCAATATTATCGGAAGATGATAGCCTAGTAGTTTCCCCCCTAAAACCTTAAGATACGAACAAAATTATATATCAGGTATGGTCAACATTTGACATGTTGTGGGCCAAACTTAAATGTGCAAATACTTTCGCGGGCCGCTTTTAAAAGTAGTGCTCATAAGTTTTAACGATAGATATCAGACATGAAATTATACTACAATGTAATTATAATACAATTTATTAAAATAACAAAATCAAATGTACAACATTATAATTAAATCTTAAAATTTGAAATTATTACAAACAACGAAAGTTAAAAAGCGACTCCGAAATCAATGAGACACTTGAACTTGAATTTGGGAAACTAATCTAATGTTTGGATAAATTCCACTGATACAAAGATGTAAAGAATTTTCCAAATTATCGTCAGTCGGCCTTGTATGATGTTTTGATTTATTAACTTTCATCACTGAAAATAACTGTTCGCATTTATAACTACTGCCAAACACATAAATCTCTCCCCATCTTCGTCATTTGGAATAAGTAGTGTAATATTTTTGTTTAATTGGGTTTTACAAAATGTCTCGCGGGCCGGAACAAATCTTACAGCTAGCAGGATCGGGACCGCGGGCCAGTTGTTGCCCACATATGTTATATATTATGCTATTAAAACCCGTTCATAGAAATGATCGTTAAGGGACAACAGAAGAGATGAAGTCGTAAAAGAAAGGCTCCGGAAAGACCTCACAAGATTTACGTATAGTTATCTCATGACAAATGATCAACCCCCGATATTTGGGAAGTGTAAGGTAAATTCAACTATCTACTATATATTAATGGAATGTCATACATATACACATATTCGAAAAGAATGCAACATTTCCAATATGTAGCATTTACTCTTGGGGATGACCCTAAAGAGCTAGATAAATTATTTAATTTTATGAAAATTGCAAATTTTTATAAAGAAATTTAAATTGCAAATTTGTTACATCCTCATTTATATCGTTCAATTTTAATTAGGTTATAAATGAGGATATAACAGTATTTACATAAACACAATTTACACTAACAGAATGGAGTTAAATATCCAAACGAGAGTTATAGATTTTACCGGGCGATGACAACCTAGTAGTTTTTCGCCCTAAAACCTTAGGAAACGAACAAAACTATATATGACTAGCTCAGATACCCGGCTTCGCCCGGGAATTCATTTGAGGCTGGATGGTGATGGTATTTTTTTGGCAAGGCTTTACTTTGCACAATATTTTGACATTTACCCTTCCCAGTGTTTAGGGTTAATACCCGCCGTTTCTGTGGATTTGTTAATAATAAAATTAATTTTTTATGTAAGACTTCACTGTCCTCCATATTGTCATATTTCCCGTTTCCTTTGCATTATGCATAGATTTAAATTATTAAGGACAAAATATTATAATAATATATTATAATTTGAATTAATTTTTCCAGGTGAGGTACCTGGTAGTTCATATTGAAAAGAATTGTTGAGCAAATTTCTCTAAATAACAAAATAAACAACTTTTGTTATGAGCATTTTTGCCGAAACCCCAATAGGAAACGAAATATCTCTATTTTTAATTTCAGGCCTCCCTTATAACCCCCACTCCTGCCCGTCCCTAGAAATGTTAGTATGGCTTATTATAAGGAAGGCGTTAGTGCTAATACACATACCGAGTGTTTTATTTAGTTCGGTTGAGTCTTTTGTGTCAAATAAAATTGTTGACTCCCGCTATAATTTTTAGCGTATAACGCCTTTATACTTCGGTATACGACGATAGTGTATATTACAAAAGTTTCTCTAAATAACAAAATAAACAACTTTTGTTATGTGCATATTTGCCGAAACCCCAATAGGAAACGAAATATCACTATATTTAATTTCAGGCCTCCCTTATAACCCCCACTCCTGTCCGTTCCTAGAAATGTTAGTATGGCTTATTATAAGGAAGGCGTTAGTGTTAATTGACATACCGAGTTTGGTTTAGTTCGGTTGAGTTTTTTGTGCCAAATAAAATTGTTAACTTCCGCAGTAGTTTTTAACGTATAACTCATTTATACTTAGATATACGACAAAAGTGTACATAAAAAAAGTTACTCCAAATAACAAAATAAATAACTTGTATTATGTACATAATTGCCGAAAATGCATTAGGAAATGAAATATTGCTATTTTTAATTTCAGCCCTCCCTTATAACCCCCACTCCTGTTCGTCTCAGAGAATATTAACATAGCCTAAAGTCTAAGTTGGGTTAGTAGTAATATACATACCAAGTTTCATAAAATTCGGTTAAGCCGTTTATGCGTGAAAAGTTAACAAACAAACAGACACCAAAGAAACAAAATGCAGTTATGGTGTTTATGACATGTGAAACGAAAAGTTATCGTGAAATTTTGCGAAAAAAATCAATGTACAGACAGAGGTTACAATTTTATATATATATATATATATGTATATAGATTCTATGTTTCTGGTTTGACTCATTTTTAGCAGATTCCCCTAATGAAAATCAGGTTGTATTCATGACGGGGTTTTCGAAATACTTCCTCAAATCTCCATCTGCCTAGGCAATGAAGAAAATGAGGCTCTTTCAAAATAATATAAATATAATATATATATATATATATATATATATATTGTTACGTTTTATTACAAAACCAGTAATAAACGTTGTTAATAAGAGTTCTTTTGGATTGCAAAATTAAACACACACAAGTTTCACAGTTTTTCACTGCACGATTTATTTCACAATGCACAGTAATCTTGGTTAATTATTACTATTCACAGTATTACACTAATAGTGTCACTGTTCGAAGAAAAAACAAATTATCTGCAAGTTGTCTCTGATGAAGCGTGGTTGCTATAAACATTGCCAAGCAAATGGCCCATTTCCGCAGCACTTTTCTTCGAAGGATTGTAGAGGAGAACTTCCCGCGAACGCTGTATTTCGATGTGATATGAATAGCTGCTGTTTGACTCCAAACAAAAGTCTGAAACTGTGTTTTGCAGCATGCATACACACCACCTTTTAAATTCATGTATCGAAAGGATAGATGAAATATATGTGATGCCATCAATACTGTGTATGGAAAAACAATTAAAACTTATTCCCATACCCAATAAGAATTTTTGAAAATATTCCCCCCCGCCATTAACGAACTTGATCTTTCTTTCTACATGAAACTAATAACTGTACGGTAACAGTTATCAGGGTAACGGTAACAGACATATATATATATAATTTTGAACGGACCTCATTTTCGTCATCTACTAGGTAGGATCGATGGACATTTGAAGAAAAAGTTTTCGAAAATCGCGTCATGAATACAACCTCAATAGCTGATTTTCCTTAAGGGAAATCTGCTAAAAATCTTAAGGCAAAATAACAAACATAGCATGGTCAATAGTGTAAAAACACACACAAAAGCCATAAAAACAAGCATGTACTGGTTAACGAACCATAGCTGTTAAGGGAAACCGGGTCCAAACAGAAAATGGTCGGTGTCAGTTCTCTAGCGTGTAGAATCCGCTAATTTACGTAGACCCCCCCCCCCGTGACAGATATTAACCTCATTACTATTCTCTGCTTCACTATTTTTTCATAAATTTTGAATTTTTTTTCACAAAAAAAGAAATAATTTAATCTTGAAGAAATTGTGCGAATAAAGTTCGTGAAAGGTCACGTTCCAAGATTCCATTTGAGCGTGTGCCTTTGACTAGGTTAGAGAAAAAGGGCCTTGCACTGAGTGGGGTGAGGGGAGGAGTTAATACATCTTCAGTCTACTAGAATTAATTGAATTTAATAACTACCCCCTGAGGCAGGCTCCTCTTCACATCTCGTATTTCAATTTTCACCAATATCGGACACGTGAAGAATCCATTAACTATTTTACTCAGACAAATTCCTTCCCTTCATCATTTTTTCATTATAAGCAGAGTTCAGTTATCAGTTATTGAGGTTGTAGCCATGACCTGATTTTTTAAAAACTTTTTCAAATGGACATCGATCCAACGCAGTAGATGCCGGAATTTGGTCCGAACAAGTCTAGGTCCAAAGAATTGAACTATTTTTAGCAATTTCCCTTAAGGAAAATCAGCTACTGAGGTCGTACTCATGACGCGATTTTCGAAAAATTTCTTCAAATGTCCATCAATCCTACCCACGAGATGACGAAAATGAGGTCTGTTCAAAATTATATACATACATATACATATATGTGTATATATATATATATATATATATATATATATATATATATATATATATTTGTCTGTTTAACGCTCTAGCGGTCGGCATTTTTGTTTGATCGTTATGAAATTATATATTTAACCGTTTTATGTGAAAAGACAGATCAAGTTCGTTAATGGCTGAAATCGGACTAGAGGGAGGGGGGGGGGATTTTCGAAATATCTTCCTTATTATGCATCGGATCGAAACATTGTATAGAACCAATCTTATTGCAAATAAAATTTACAATACATATTGTTATATACATTTATTCTCTATCTTGAATATTAACCGAGATATTTGCATTTTTATGAAGTCTGTGGTCGAGTATAGTTCGGATTAGGTCGGCCGTTTCCATAACTGCTCAGGTGGAAGCTTCTTCTAAACTTACCTTACCTTCGTTACTTTGTGAGATTTATGCAAATACGTTCTGTTCATCCGCCTCCCCCCCCTTGTTTAGTTCTTGGTCTACTAAAATTTGAGTTATTAAAATATAAATTATTCTTACAATTCAGAAGCCGTTTCAGTTGGGAATTTATTTTAATTAACTGAAAGATTTCTCAATACCGTTTGTATTTAATCACGGTTGGTATTGTGTTACCAGTATGCAGATTTCTCTATTGTAAAACTTCACATGGGAAATCTGCTTAGTTTACACAGCCCCTGCGTGACGGACTTTTGTTAACAGGTTACGCTTACTTCAAGTTCGCATTGCCCTAATCTATAGGCTAAGGAATTGCATGCAGGATTTAGGAAGTAGATTTCCCACAGGCGTCACGTACTTGCATTTATCTCAAACTTTAAAAGTTCGATGAGAACAATATTTGGTATTTAGGCCTCAAATGAAGTGATTCATAATAGAACAGGTTATTTTTAATATGACATGGGTAAGAGTAGGGGGTTTACTGAAGGCCGACATGACAACATTTATATAACATTACTTTAGCAATAAGATTGGTTTTATACGATTTTTGGACCCAACTCATAATAACGGAGATATTAAAAATTTTCGACCTCCCCCCTCTTACTTGTTGCATTTCAGCTATTAACGAACTTGATCTTTAATTTTACATAAAACTTTTAAATATCAAGTTTGGTAACGATCAAACAAAAATTGCTACCTCTATAGCGTTATATATTTATATATATATATATATATATATATATATATATATATATATATATATATATATATATATAAAATTGTAACCTCTGTCTGTACATTGATTTTTTTCGCGAAATTTCACGATAACTTTTCGTTTCACATGTCATAACTGCATTTTGTTTCTTTCGTGTATGTTTGTTTGTTACCTTTTCACGCATAAACGGCTGAACCGAATTTTATGAAACTTGGTATGTATATTACTACTGACCCAACTTAGACTTTAGGCTATATTAATATTCTCTCAGACGAACAGGAGTGGGGGTTATAAGGGAGGCCTGAAATTAAAAATAGCGATATTTCGTTTCCTATTGGGTTTTCGCCAAATATAAACAACAAAAGTTGTTTATTTTGATATTTAAAGTAACTTTTGTTATATTCACTTTTGTCGTGTACTGAAGTATAAATGAGTTATAAGCTAAAAACTATAGCGGGAGTCACAAATTTTATTGGGCTCAAAAGACTCAACCGAACTAAATAAAACTCGGTATGTGTAATAAAACTAACGCCTTCTTTAGAATAAGCTATACCAACATTTCTAGCGACGGGCAGGAGTGGGGGTTATAAGGGAAGCCTGAAATTAAAAATAGCGATATTTCGTTTCCTATTGAGGTTTTGGCAAATATGCACATTACAAAAGTTGTTTATTTTGTTCTTTAGAGAAATTTGCTCAACAATTCTTTTCAATATGAACTACCAGGTACCTCACCTGGAAAAATAAATCAAATTATAATATATTATTATAATATTTTGACCTTAATAATTTAAATCTATGCATAATGCACAGGAAACGGGAAATATGACAATATGGAGGACAGTGAAGTCTTACATAAAAAAACTAATTTTATTATTAACAAATCCACAGAAACGACGGGTATTAACCCTAAACACTGGGAAGGGTAAATGTCAAAATATTGTGCAAAGTAAAGCCTTGCCAAAAAAATACCATCACCAACCAGCCTCAAATGAATTCCCGGGCGAAGCTGGGTATCTGAGCTAGTATATATATATATATATATATATATATATATACTCTGTTTTGAACGGACCTCATTTTATTCATCTTCTGGGTAGGATCGATAGACATTTGAGGAAATATTTCGAAAATAGCGTCATGAGTACGACCTCAATAGCTGAACCTTAAGGAACATCTGCAAAATGGTCGGCTCATCAATCACACTGATTGTTTTTCCTTTATTTTGCGATTTTATTGTTGTTGTTTTTTTTTTCAAAACATAATTACCTACTTAAGTACTTTTACTTAACTTGTATTAATAATTATTAATTACACTTGTTATTTACTAAATTTTACGTTTATTAAGTCTTAAATTTTGATTAGAAAATGATTTCAAGGCTATTAACGGTCTAGCGGTTGCAATTTTTGTCTGATCGTTACCAAACTCTATATTTACTAGTTTAGTTACAGAACTTAAGATTAAGTTCGTTAATGGCTGAAATCTGACCAGTGGGAGAGAGAGGGGGAATTTTCGAAAATTCGGAATATCTGAATAACTATAAGTCGTATCGATAAATTGTATTGAACCAAACTATTGCAAATTAAATTAAACTATAAATACTGTTATATACATTCATTCTCTTTCTTAAATATTAACCGAGATATTTGCATTTATCTGTATTCAGCCTTTCAACAATATTATTTACCAAAAAAGACTCAACCGAACTAAATAAAACTCGGTATGTGTTTTAGCAGTGAGGCCTTCATTATAATAAGCCATACCAACATTTCTATGGACGGGCAGGAGTGGGGGTTATAAGGGAAGCCTGAAATTAAAAATAGCGATATTTCGTTTCCTATTGGTTTTTCCGCAAATATAAACATAACAAAAGTTGTTTATTTTATTATTTGGAGTAACTTTTGTTATATACACTTTTGTCGTATACCTAAGTATAAATGAGTTATACGTTAAAACTTTAGCGGGCACTAACGGCTGAACCGAACTTAACAAAACTCGGTATGTCAATTAGCATTAATTCTTTCATGATTATAAGTTATATTAAAATTTTTAGGTTCGAACGGGAGGGGGGTTAAAAGGGAGGCCTGAAATAAAAATTCACCATATTTACATGTATAAGAGACGGGAAATATAAAAATATCGAAGACTGTGAAGCCTTATCGAACAAATAATTCTATTAACAAATCCACGGCAAAGATGGGTTTCAATCCTAAAAACTGGGACGGGTAAATGTCAAAATATTGTGCAATGTAAAGCCTGCTAAAAAATACCATCACCATTCAGCCTCAGATGAATTCCCGGGCGAAGCCGGGTATCTGAGCTAGTATATTATATATATTTATATATATATATCTATATATATATATATATATATATATATATATATGTATATATATTGTCTGTTACCGCTCTAGCGATCGCAATTTTTGTCGTATCGTTTCCAAATTTGATATATAAACCTTTTATGTAAAATTAAAGATCATGTTTGTAAATAGCTGAAATGCAACTAGTAAGAGAGTGGGTTTAGAGGAGGAGAATTTCTAAAATTCTTAATAATGGTTCTCATTGAACTTTTAAGTTTTGAGATAAATGCAAATACGTGGCGCACGTGGGAAATCTGCTTAGTTAACGCAGCCCCTCCGTGACGGACTTTTTAAATTGGTAAGTATTTTATCTCAATAGGAAAGAAACCTAGAGATAGGATTTTTAAAGTAATTTGGCTATGGGAGCCTGAGGTATCAGTTCATTTTGGAAAAGGGGTCTCTAGCTTAAAATAGTTTGAGAATCCCTGGACCTGACTATGATAACGTCCTCCATGTGTAATTCCAACACGAGGAAAGCAGCTTAGTTTAAGGAGCCCCTGCTTTTAGCAGATTTCCCTGAAGGGAAATCAGCTATTGAGGTCGTACTCATGACGCGAGTTTCGAAAAATTTCTTCAAATGTCCATCGATCCTACCCAGGAGATGACGAAAATGAGGTCCGTTCAAAATTATATATATATATATATATATATATATATATATATATATATATATATATATATATATATTTGTCTGTTAACGCTCTAGCGGTCGCAATTTTCGTTTGATCGTTACCAAACTCGATATTTAAGCGTTTTATGCAAAAATAAAGATCAAGTTCGTTAATGGCTGAAATCGGACCAGTGGGAGGGGGGGGGGGGTTTAGAGGGGAGGATTTTCTAAAATTTGAACTATTTCCGTTACTATACGTCGGATCGAAAAATTGTATAGAATCAATCTTATTGCAAATTAAATTTACTATAAATAATGTTATATACATGTATTCTGTATCTTGAATATTAACCGAGATATTTGCATTTTTCTGTTTTCAACTTCTAGTCTAGTCGTGAGTTTCCGTCAAGAGCTAGTTCGGGCCGTTCCCGTAACTGTTTGACTCTCTATTCTGAAATTTCTCTATTGTAAAACTTCACGTGGGAAATCTGCTCAGTTTACGCAGCTCCTGCGTGACGGACTTTTTATTTAACACCGTCAACGATGCTAAAACAGTGGTATAAAATGGAGCAGAATATATGAGGAGAGGAGAAAAAAAATTGGCTTGTTATTTCTGTACATTGGGGTGTAAATAACAATGGAGCTAAAGAATAGGACAAACGTCGAGGGTGGGGGTGGGTAGAACAATTTCGCCACTCCTATCAGGGGGGCAACTGTTGACCGAGCAAATCCCCCAATCTCTCCCTCGGCAATATGCAGCCCAAGCGAAAAGCACTAGAGCCATCCTTAAAACGCCTCCCCGAAACAATATGACTTGATGAACTTCCCTACGATTGGGGCTGGCCAACCTCACGCAGCCTTGGGACTTTCTACATTGTGTTGTCTAACTAAAATTGAATTTTGAAAGTCTTCATTTTAGCAGATTTCCCTTAAGGTAAATCAGCTATATTGTAAATATGACATGGCTGTCCAGTAATCAGGATACTAGAAGAGAAGAAGTAGTCCTTGCTCGTTTGAGGCACGGCCATTCGCGGATAACACACGGACACCTCATGACTAGGACTGAACCACCATTATGTGCACTCTGCAATACACAACTGACTATCAAACACTTACTTACAGACTGCAGACTAATAACTGACAAGAACTTACCCACCAACCTATCTGAACTACTACACGACGACAGCCCATACATTACAAAAGTCATGAAACACCTCAAAGACACACATTTACAACCAGATATAACATTAAATAATATAATAATAATAAATAGACTGCAATAATATCCACTGGAGAAAAAATAAATTACCGTATTTTTACCTACCTCTGTAGATTTTTTAACCTTTTTTATTGGTTTTTATAAGGTGGCTTTACCTCTACTATTTTAGAATCATAACAAGAAAATGTGTGAATCGCTTAAATTGCGACACACCTAAATAAACTAAAAAAAAAAAAAAAAAAATCCTCCGAGCTGACCAAAAAAAAAAATAAAAAATATATGACATGAGTAGTAGTAGGGGTTTACTGAAGGCCAACATCACAATAGGCAATAAGATTGGTTTTATACAATTTTTTGATCCAACGCATAATAACGGAGATATTAAGAATTTTCCCACCCCCTCTTACTG
Source organism: Riptortus pedestris (assembly GCA_019009955.1). NCBI lineage: Eukaryota > Metazoa > Arthropoda > Insecta > Hemiptera > Alydidae > Riptortus > Riptortus pedestris. The sequence continues at coordinate 125,411,163 of CM032233.1, forward strand.
GTTGGTTTGTTGTTTCTTTCGTTAGGTCTTAGGACGAAAAACTACCAGGTTATCATCGCCCTGTAATATCTATACTGCTCAAAAATGAATAAGGATATTGATTATTTTTTCGTATCCTATTAATTTTAATTAAATCGACCTTAATTAAATTACTTTTTTATGGGGGGAATAATTTCTAATAAATATTAATGATATTTATAAAATTTAAAAAAATAAAAAAAATATGTTAGGACCCATAAATACCACAATACAGCCAATATCCCTATTCATTTTTGAGGAGTATATAATTCATATTTTGGTATGCTCATCCATATTGCCATTTTAACAATATAAACGAGGATACAAAAAATTTTTACATTAAATATCATTGTATAAATTCGTATTTTTCACAAAATTAAACAGTTTGTCGAGTTCTTTCGGGTCATCTCCAAGGGCCACTGCTATATCATTGGAAATATTCCATTCGTTTCGAATATCTCTATACTTATGACATTCCATTAATATGTGGTAGATAGTCAAGTCTGTGTTACACTTCCCAGAAATCGGGGGTTGTTCGTCATAAGATAACCATGCGTTAATCTTGTGTGCTCTATTCGGAGTTTTCCTAATACAACTTCATCTTCTCTGATGTTTCTTGTCGAATATTTCCATGGACGGATAGTGGTTTTAATAGTTTTTAGTTAGTTCACGGATGGTGGTTTTAATAGTAGTTAGTTCTTACTGGTTGGATTTCACCTATTAATGAACTTGATCTTTAATTTTTACATAAAACGTTTAAATATCGAGTTTGGTAACGATCAAACAAAATTGTGACCTCTAGAGCGTTGACATACAACTATATATTTATACACATACATATACACTCTGTTTTGAACGGACCTCATTTTCGTCATCTTCTGGGTAGGATCGATGGACATTTGAGGAAAGTTTTGGAAAGTAGCGTCTTGAGTACGACCTCAATAGCTCAAGGTAAACCTTAAAGGACATATGCAAAATGGTCACGAGGTTCATCGATCACACTGATATTTTTACATTTATTTAGCTATTTAATAGTTTTTTTATAAATCAGCTATTGAGGTCGTACTCAAGACGCGAGTTTTGAAAAATGTCCTAAAATGTGGACATTTGCAGAAAAATGTCGAAAATTCCGTCATGAGTACGACCTCAATAGCTGATTTCCCTTAAGGGAGATCTGCTAAAAAGAAATTGTTAAGGGAAGATCAGTTGTGTGTCAAACCAGCAGGTGGAAAATCTGCTTAGTGAACGAAGTACCTGCGTGCCCGACTTTTAATAAGAAGCAATGCGATTTTAGTAAGTGTGAGTAAGTAAGAGAGTGTATTTCCATGTTTTGATGGACACTTCTTCATCTGTTGGAGATTATATCGTGACACTATTATCAGTCATTGACAGCTAGGACTGCTTAAAATAATGCGTATATCTGTGAATGCTCTAATTAGAATCTCTAATTAGCCCCCATTCCTCTGTTGCCCCTAAGTGCTTTTCCAGTTTCTCTCTTAATATTTCCAATCTGCGCTCAGGGGGCTCATGTTGGCATAGCGTATTGGAAGAGACAAATACTAAAATCAATGCTCCCTGAAGTCAATCATGCTAATGGATGCGTCATTTGTCTATAGAATGGACATACGTCAGCTCCTCCAGTCCATGGCCATTGTTCCCCTCGGCCAATATAATTCAAGACGGGCTCTCAATCAACAATTATAAACTTCAGTATGGTGTTGGCTTTCATAGAGTTTTTAGCAGATTTCCATTAAGGGAAATCAGCTATTTAAGTCGTACTCATGACGCAATTTTCATAATTTTTCCTCAAATGTCCATCAACCCTATCTAGCAGATGACGAAAATGAGATCCGTTCAGAATTTTATATATGTACATTTTACGTGCAAAACTATGCCTAAACTATATGAGCTCGGATTGGTTTTTAAAGGAATATGTTCATTATAGATAATCTTTAATTGTAATAAATGCTATCCATGATTATGGATTGAATTATTCAGAAACGGTGAGTCAAAAAGTGTAGAGGGATAGATGGGGAACACATTTTCATTTATTCTTTAAAACTAAAATTTCTATTCTACTACTCCCCAAACGTTACCCTTCAGGATTGGCTATTTCGGAAAATCATTACGTCGTGGAGGGAAGTGTAATTGTACACATTGAAGTCTTGCCATCAAAATACTATCATTAGTCAGTCAAGAATGATTTACCGGGCATTGCCGGGTACCTTAGCTACGGGTAGTATATATACGGCCGTTTCCGTAACTGTTCGGCACTCGTATGGAGATTTCTCTATTGTATAACTTTACGTGGGAAGTCTGCTTAGTTTACGCAGCCCCTGCGTGACGGACTTTTTTTTTCTTATGGTAGTAACCCCTACATGCTCCACATTAAGTATACTAAAAGTGTTAATTAACATATATGTACAATTAACTAATACTATTATCATAATATACTAATACCTAACAAAACACAAGATAAACGACACAGTAAAGATTTTTTTTTTTACAATACTTCAAAATTTATGCTTGTAACAAAGTCAATAAAATCCCCAAACACTTCTCGACGAGTGAGTTGATGAAGCTCAAGTGGCCAGCTCATATTCAGACCGATAGCTTTTCGGATAATGGGAGCCCTGATATGCTCTAGATAAGAGCAGTCGAAGATCATGTGTTCCACTGTCTGTGACGAGGCATTATCGCAAGGGCAGGCATCCTCTTCCGAAATGTGGAATCTCTCAAGGTAGCTGCGCATCTTTCCATGCCCGCTAAGGAATTGCGTTAGTTTAAAATGACGATTTTCTGCCTTCTCCCGATAGTGGGAATAAACATTCTTGTTAATGACGCATTTGTAGAATCCTTCCATTCCCTTTTCCAAACGTCCCAAAGTATCCTTCTTGGCGGCTTCCTCAAGGCTTGACAATGGAATTTTTAGCTGTTCCCTCACTAAATGATCATTCTTGCTAGCTTCCTTAGCCAACCTATCAGCTTCTTTGTTTCCCACAATTCCGACGTGACTTTTAACCCAACAGAATACTACCTCAACGCTATTGATACCATGTAGTATTCTTCTAATGGGTTCGATTATTTCTAATTGGCAATTGTTCCCACAATAGCAATTGTTCAATAGATGATTCCCCTGGAGAGAAATCTGCTCAAATGATTATTCATTTTTTGTTTCACAAACGAAGTATATATTGAGGAAAAAGTCATTATTTTTGACTCCTTAAAAAATGGACGGCAGGAGTCTCTCAACTTTCTGTTGTATATATACCTCATTGCTCTCTTTTGCAATTTAAATATTAAAATATGATTTTTGTAGTTGCCCCGATGCATAACATCATAACTTATCCTACTATGGAAATATCCATAGGATGTTAATAAAAGAAGATTTTTAACACATTCTAAGAAGAACCAAAGAGATTTTAGCTTCTTGCTCACTTCTTCAATATGATTGAACCAGTCAAGGCTTTCGTTTACAGTCATTCCTAAAATCTTTATCATGGCGGCTGGTAAGATGTCACTATTGTCAATTGACATCACTCCTGAAGGATGTGAGCGATGTTTACTGAAATCTAGAATATTTGTTTTCGACGCGTTCATAGCTAGCTTAGTAGCCATTAGCCTATCAGATACTGATTTAATAGTAATAGGGCCATCTTATTTCAGTTTTTCTTGGTCTGTACCTTTTATAATTATAGTATCAACAGTAAAAAGAATATATTTTGTTGGTTTATGGTTCCCAATAAGTTCGAGTGTAATTTGGCTATCAGTAGCCACAGCCATCTTCCCCAAAACTCCTTGTGCCTTTCCTCGAACCCATTCCAAACCTTCTAGAATTGCTAGAGCTTCTGTCTGGTTATTTGAGTTTTCAGAATTCAAGCTATATTTCCTGGAAACAATATCTCCTTATTCTGGAAAACGAAAAATGCACAGCCCACATGGCGTCGTCTTTACTACCATCACAAAGTAATATAGTAGACAAAGCAGCCAAACAATCTACTGTACTTGAAGAAATAGATTTTTAGGATATACCTCACCAAGACGCTTTCTCTCAAATAAGAAAACTCATAATTACTGGCTGGAATAATTTATGGTATAACAGTGACAGTAAACTTAGAGAAATCAAATCAAACACGCTCAACTGGACTTCAAGTAATAGACACTCTAGAAGAGAAGAAATTGTACTTACACGCCTAAGCACAGGGCACACTAGAAGAACACATTCATATCTAATGGACAGGGAAGATGAACCTATATGTCACTACTTGAACTGAACGCTGACTGTAAAACACAAACTAACTGACTGCACACAAGTAAAAACTTACACATGGCCCACAAATGTATGCGAACTACTAGCCGACAGTAGCCAATTTATAGATAATGTTTTTAAGTATTTAAGAAATAATGGATTATTTTATGAAATATAAAAGCTATTATTTACGATTATGAAAGTTATATATAGCAAGCACTGTACGTGGAATATAAGTTTTGCCTCCTTCCAGTTTAACTATTTATAGTTTTTCTTTTATTTGGTTTTTTTCCCTCATGTTGTAAATATACAAACACTTTATATTTAGTTTTGCCCATTCTATTTATTTTTTACATTTGTAAAATTTTAATATTTATTTAATTTTGAAAATAATATTCTAACATGTTAAAAGATGAATCGCCATTGTAGCGGCATGGTTCTATGTATTTTGTACATTTGTAACATTTAGCTTTGAAAACATTTTAATATTTATTTAATTTTGTAAAATTATACTCAAACATGTTAAAAGATGAGTCACCATTGTAGCTGCATCTCAAATAAATTTACTACAGTCAGTACAGATGACGGTGTTGCAAGTATCAACTTCTTCATCCTTGTTTATTATAGTCCCGTTGCAAGGGTGACTCCATTCTTCGTATCTTGTAGGCAGCTCAAATGACTATTGGGAATATTTATGCTTGACTGGTGTGTGGGTCATCTGATGCCAACTGTAAAGGCTAACATAGAGTATTGTCTTTCGTTTCCTTAGCATACGAATCAAACTTTTCTTCATTAATGAGATGTCCACTGGAAACCGACTCCATAATAACTTTTAGTATCATTATTAGATCTTGTTTTTCCTTCTTTTATCATATTGTTACGTTTTCTAACAAAGTCAGTAATAAACGTTGTTTATTACAGCTCTTTTGGATTGCAAAATTAAACACACACAAGCTTCACAGTATTTTTTGACTGCACATTTTATTTAACAATGCCCTATACACTTAGTTAATTATTCTTAATTACTTCTCAGAGTATGCACGGATAGCTTCACAGTTCTTGTTATTACACAGTCCAATGATTCACTCACGATCACTGAAGTTCACAAAAACCCGGCACTGTCTTACTTCGCAAAGTTAACGGCACTGCACTATCTTAAACACGACACTATGCTGTTCCTTACTTAGTCACACCACAACACTGTTCTTCACATAAAACACTTTACCGCACTGCACTGCCTTAAACACAGCACTATACTGCTCCTTACAGAGTCACGGCGCAACACTGTTCTTCACATAAAACACTTTACCGCACTGCACTGCCTTAAACACAGCACTATACTGCTCCTTACAGAGTCACGGCACAACACTGTTCTTCACATAAAACACTTTACCGCACTGCACTGCCTTAAACACAGCACTATACTGCTCCTTACAGAGTCACGGCACAACACTGTTCTTCACATAAAACACTTTACCGCACTGCACTGCCTTAAACACAGCACTATACTGCTCCTTACAGAGTCACGGCACAACACTGTTTTTCACATAAAACACTTTACCACACTGCAGTGCCTTGAACACAGCACTATACTGCACCTTACAGAGACACAGCACAACACTGTTCTTCACATAAAAAACTTTACCGCACTGCACTGCCTTAAACACAGCACTATACTGCTCCTTACAGAGTCACGGCACAACACTGTTCTTCACATAAAACACTTTACCACACTGCAGTGCCTTGAACACAGCACTATACTGCACCTTACAGAGACACAGCACAACACTGTTCTTCACATAAAACACTTTACCGCACTGCACTGCCTTAAGCACGGCACTACACTGCTCCTTACAGAGTCACGGCACAACACTGTTCTTCACATAAAACACGTTACCGGACTGCACTGCTTTGAGCACAGCACTATACTGCTCCTTACAGAGTCCCGGCACAACACTGTTCTTCACATAAAACACTTTACCGCACTGCACTGCCTTAAACACAGCACTATACTGCTCCTTACAGAGTCACGGCACAACACTGTTCTTCACATAAAACACTTTACCGCACTGCACTAAGTCACACTGTTGCACTGAACGCTGAATGATCACTTGAAGACAGCTGAAAACCAACTAAAACTAAACTCGCGGCGGGCCGGTTCTTTATATAAGTTGTCGGCATACATCAAAGGAGAAGGCCCAGACACTTCCAGAACAGGACTCGAACCTCTGTCGGCTTCTTTGATCGACTTCGTACTTGGCAAATTCGTGACTGTCTCTGTTTAATTTTTCATGTATTTAACTTTCGCACCAATATAAAGTGACTTAATAAATTGACTTTTTGCCACGAATTCAGAAACAAATACTCCACCGTGCCTGCTTACTTGTGGCTGACTGTATGAAGGAGACGTGTTAGGATGTAGAAATGGTTCGGGTTGTGCGAGGCTATGCCAATCCATAGCAATGACCGCCGCTCCAATCTCGAGTCATCAATTCCCGTTCCGAGTGTCGCTACCAAACTAGGATCTATCGATTGCAGGCCTAGAGTCACCCCTAGCCCACAATGTTTTGATTCACACACAACTCTCCTCACAGTCACACCTACTGTCCGAATTTATGACGAGGCGATTCGGGACGAAAGAGCACATCATATAACAGTTAGTTACGTAGTTGCTACGTAAACTAAGCAGATTTCTCACGCGCCGTAATATGATCTCTACTCAACATCAATTCTCTTTTTTTCCAACAGCAAGAAGCATATCTGAGCTGGGATAAGACTGTTAAAGCCTGAGGTATTTAATGAGAAAATCGAATGAGCAGGAACCAAAAAATATAGATAAATCCATTATTGGCAGATGTAATTATTAGATTTCCCTTATATTTTCCATAACTTATTGAGGTTGAACTCATGACACGGTTTTCGAAATATTTCTTCAAATGTCCATCGATCCTACTTATAAGATGACAGAAATGAGGTCCGTTCAAAATTATATATATATATATATATATATATATATATATATATATATATATATTATATATATATATATATATATATATATATATATATGGTGTTGTTGTTTTTTTGAGTTTTGGTCATGATTAGTATAGATATAAAATATAATAATAAATGTAGCAACACAAAGCAATAACAGTTGTATAATAACAATAACACAGTATATATGGTACAACATAAGAATAAGTTTAATTATTATAATTTATTATTTAAACAACACACAACAATAATTAGTGGTAGCATAATAAAATAACAATAGCAGTGTAACTTTAATATAACATGAAAATAGCTTTAACATACTACAACAACAATTGTGACAACATACAACAATAACAAATGTAACATAGTAGAATAGATATAATTGTAACAACACACAACAATAATTAGTTGTAGCATAATAAAATTTTAATAACAATAACATTGTAACCTTAATATAACTTGAACACAGCTTTAACATAATATAACAATAATTGTGATAACATATAGCAATAACATATGTAACACAGTGAAATAACAATAATATATGAATTTTATTACTACATAAAAATAGCTTTAATAAAAAAAATAATATAACAATAATTATAATAACGCATATCAATAGTTGTAACATAGTTCAACAGACAAAAGAAAATAAACTATAGTGAAACAAAGACATAAGGCTGTGACCAAACTAATTATAACAGACTTGGGGAGGTTATACTTAGTACTCCTAATGTAAAATAGTCATGAACAATAGTTTTTAAGTATCTTTAGTCTTTGTAAGTAGAATTAACACAAACACTATCTGTTACACTCTAATAACAATGTGCAATATATATATATGTAATGTACCTATACTTTTTAGCCCTGAAGAAGAGAAAATAAATATTCTCGAAATATTGGAATGAACTAAGATTTTTTCAACAACACTGACCAAAACTCCAATAAACAACAATACCATATATATATATATATATATATATACACACACACACACACATACTTGTCTGTTAACGCTTTAGTGGTCGAAATGCTTGTTTTACCACTCCCAAATTCGACATTTAAACGTTTCATGTAATACTAAAGATCAAGTTCGTTAACGGCAGATATTGGATAATGAGTAGGGGAGTTCAGATGAGGGTAAATTGTAAATTCAAAATATCTTGGTTATTATACGTCGGATCAAAAAATTGTATAAACCAATATTCCAAATTTGATGTCCTATAAATGTAGTTGATTACATGTTTTCTCTATTTTCAATACTAACCGAGATATTTTTATATTTCAGCCTTCAGTAAAACCCCACTTTTAGTCATTGGACATTAAAAATAAGAGTATACGTAATGAAACTTCTTGTTCAAAATATAAATATGAAAAATCATAAATATGAAATATTGCTTTGATATTTATGTCTGGAATAATATGTTATGATCAACGGACCTTTATTATGTGAGGTACATGCAAATAGTGTGATGAAGTCATCGATTAAGATTTTATTGATCACCCACTTCTACTCATCGGATTTTTTTTTTTTTTTTTTTTCGCAAATATAGAATGAATACTGAGACGAGATCAGTATTGTTTCATTCCAAACATGTTTAAAATCCGCTTAGTTAACGCAGCCCCTGCGTGACGGACTACTTATAATACTATACCATATGTTGGTAAAGACCGGCCCGCGGTAAGATTTGATCCGGCCCGCGAGAAATTTTGAAAAACCTAATTAAACGAAAATATTACGCTACTTACTCCAAATGAGGAAGATGAGTAGAGATTTGTGCGTTTGACAGTACTTATAAAAAACGAACAGCTCTTTTCAATGATGAAAGTTAATAAATCAAAACATCGTACAAGGCTGACTGACGGTAATTTGGTAAATTCTTTTCATCTTTGTATCAGTCGAATTAATCCAAACATCGATGGATTAGTTTCCCAAATTCAAGCTCAAGTGTCTCATTGATTTCGATGTCGCTATTTAACGTTCGTTGTTTGTAACCATTCCAAATCTTACGATAATTATAACGTTGTACCTATTTTTTTATCATTTCACTTTGTTATTTTAATAAAATATATTATAATTGCATTGTCGTATAACCTGTGGCTGATATCTAGCGTTAAAAATTATGAACACTACTTTAAAATGCACTACTTTTAAAAGCGGCCCACGAACGTATTAGCGCACTAAAGTTTAGCCCGCAATATATCAAAGGTTGTCCATACCTGTAGTATACCCTAATTTATCTGTTTTCCAAGTCTCGAGACTATAGCTGATTGCTTAGAGTACAAAGCATTCCTTTTGAGTTTCTCTTTATTAGCAGACTTCCCTATTGAGGTCGTACTCATGACGCAATTTTCTAAATTTTTCTTCAAATGTCCATCGATCCTACGTAGGAGATGACAAAAATGAGGTCCGTTCAAAACTGTGTATATATATATATATATATATATATATATATATATATATATATATATACGGGGTGTGGCTATTAAATAACGAGACTGACGCTGCTACAGAAGAAGTGCGCATGCGTCAAACGCCAGCAACTAACAGCTGTTATCGTGAAGCTTCCTCTTTCGAATATAGTGCCTCTCGCTCCTATAAACAAATCAGTACAGCCGTAGCTTTCGTTCGCATTAGAGTTGTTTTTTTGTTTCGCCTGAAAAATGTTAAGTGTAACAGTAGAGCAACGAATTGTTGTGAAATTTCATGTGAAACTTGGAAAAACCGCTACTGAAACTTATAATTTATTGAAAGAAGTGTTTGGCAATGAATGTTTATCGCGTGCACGTGTTTTTGAGTGGTTTAAGCGTTTTCAAGATGGCCGAGAAGACGTTCAAGATGATCCACGCCACGTCGAAAACGGATGACAATATCGAAAAAATCGGTAATCTGATTCGATCTGACCGTCGGTTAAGTATTCGTGCGATTGCTGAAACTGTACGAATTGATAAAGAATCCGTACGGCAAATATTACATAACAATTTTAACATGCAAAAAGTGTGTGCCAAAATGGTGCCTAAAATTCTCACATTGAACAACTGGAAGCTCGCAAAAATATTTGTACTGACACTTTGAATGCCATTGAAAATGACCCAAACTTACTGGAAAGGATAATAACATGTGACGAATCATGGTTTTTTATGTATGATCCTGAAACAAAGCGCCAATCCATGCACTGAAGAGCCAAAAAAGCTCGAATGAGCAAATCAAAATTCAAAGCAATGTTGATTGTTTTTTTCGATATTCATGGGATTGTGAACCTTCACTGGGTTCCTGAAGGTCAAACGATTAATCAACATTACTACCTTCACGTTCTTGCTGAACTCCGCGAAAGAATAAGGAAAAAACGACTTGAATTATAGAAGGACAAGTCATGGATTCTCCACCAAGACAATGCGCCGGCTCATTCCGCATTGTCTGTTAAGAGGTTTCTAGCCAAATTCAGCATCCCAGTGTTAGACCATCCGCCTTATTCGCCCGGATCTTGCGCCGTGCGACTTCTATCTGTTTCCTAAGGTGAAATCTGCATTAAAAGGTACAAGATTTGAGTCTGTTGAAGCTGTGAAAGAGAAAGCGGCACGCGTCCTGAAGGAGCTGACAGAAAAAGACTTCCGCACTGTTTCGAACAATGGAAGGTTCGCATGGAGCGTTGTAGGGATAAAGGAGGGGTGTATATTGAAGGTGATAATAAATAAAAATGTATGAAATAAAAATAAAATGTTTTACAGCGTCAGTCTCTTTATTTAATAGCCACACCCCGTATATATATATATATATATATATATATATATATATATATATATATATATTTCTGTTACCTCTCTAGCGGTTGCAAATTTTGTTTAATCGTCACCAAACTCGATATTTAGTCTACTCCAAAAAAACGAAGGCTGTAGCAAGCTTATTATGAGAGATATTTAACTACGGGGATTGGATGTAATTTATTCGTAGAACCTGTAGCTTTAGTTAATCCAGAAAAAACCAAAGGACGCCGGGGACCGTAACCGTCTAGAAATAGAGAGTCTCGATTTGAGTACGGCACCACCTCCCGGCGCCCGATGCTAATTCCAGTCACAACTTGATCAAACATGAACTGACTTGAATCTGTTTTACTTTCCATGCCCCTCCTTCGCTCATTTTCCGTTGTGTTGCACATAATATGTCTTGTGGTCGGAAATTAGTAGAGTAAGCACTATCTGTAACTCTTGCAGACAGCAGTGAAAGTGAGAGTGATACGACTTCAAGTGACGATAGTTTTGCAGACAAGAACTATTTGCCCTCATGTTCTAGTTCAACTACTGACCTAGAAGACCTTACAAGTTTTGAGTGCTTAATGACAATAACAGCTGACATTGTGATAAAAAATGTACATTAGTTGTAGACGACATCGGGCGCCGGGGACCATTCCTGGCTTTGCTGGTGCTAGTTCTTGGGTTGGAGGACTGATGGCTCTGCTAATTCATTCATTTAGTTCACTAGAATTGTCTAGAGATAGCGTTACCTTCGAAAACTACTCGTACATCGGTCCCCGGAGTCCGATACAGATTTTAACGAGAGGAGAGACATCGGACGCCGGGGACCGGTGAAGATGGTGGTGGAGTATATCATATATAGACTGCAGCAGCGAACGTGTTAAGTGTAACGGACGAGCTATGGTCGCTTCTATTCGTTCCCGCCAAAAGCTAGTTCGGCCGTTTCCGTAACTGTTCGGCACTCGTATGGAGATTTCTCAATTGTATAACTTTACGTGGGAAATCTGCTTAGTTTACGCATTCCCTGCGTGACGGACTTTTAATAATGGCTTCGTGTATTTAAAGAAAATATTTCTGTTGTAGATTGGACGTGCGGGGACTTCCACTGTCCCAGGGGAGGCATTGGTCTGCACCTGAGGTGTTCGGCCCTAGAGCATACTTCAGGAGCGGCTCGGAGCCTGCTAGCCTTCTGGTGAAGGAGATCCGCCGCCACGATGAAGGGGTCTACAGGTGCAGGATAGACTTCAGGAACACACCCACCAGGAGCTATAGGTACAACCTCACTGTTACAGGTAAGCACAGCTCATACAACAAATGAAATAATTGGTTAATTATATTTAACTAAGCTATGGCGGAAGGTCAACAACAAATATATAGGAAAATCTACTTGGAAAAATCCAAACAGAGGGAAAGATAGCTTTAACCATATAAAAGATAAATTAAAATCAACAGACACCAAATATAATGAAAACCAAATAAACTGTATGGATTGCAATAAACGATATAGGGGGGGGGGATCATTACAATTACTCAAAAGAAGAATCAGACAACAGATGAAAAACTTTGATCATCAGTACAATAAAACGTCCCTAGCCGGCCAAGCAATTTAATTTAATTTATTAGAAACTTTAAAGAGATATTAAATCCATTTAAAAAATCTCGATTACGATTTAGACTATATTTCGTTATGAATAATAGATATATTTTTATTTCGTGGCATGTCAATATAACTCAGCTGACTTTTCCCTCCATATTTCGTAAGCCAAACTCCGACTGGGGGGCTCGGGTTGGCCGTGCGAGTTAGGGCGTGGGTCCTGATCTCCCATGGCAGACCTAGAGTGGCGGGTTGGAATCCCGCCCTGAGCAGTAGAAATTTATTTGATGACGGCCTCATTAAATAAACTCCTTAGGCCCACCCTGGCTAGAAAAGGATGGTAACCTGTAGATAACCCGTCCCGATTAGCCTAGTTGCATAAAGTGGACGTAAAATAAAAAAAAAAAACTCCGACTGGTACGGCTAGGGATAGGTCATACAGAAAGATGTAGCCATGAGTTTCGTTCCTTTGTGTAGTAGAAATTCTCCTGATGAGGTGTCATATGGAAGCGAAACTAGTTCAGATATAAAAACTCCAAAACGCAGGGGCAGCGTAAACAAAGCAGATTTCCCTCGTGAAATTTAACAATAGACAAATCTACATACTGGTAACACAACACCACTGTGGGTATCAAGTGAATAAATAAAAAATAATAAGAACCTTTCAGTCAAGTTTATTAATCTTCAGAGGAGATTCGTCTGAAATGTAAACAAACAGGTCTGCCAACCTCTCGCCGGAAAGAAAAACAATTAAACAAATATAACCTATTAATTTTATTGGAGACTCTTTCAAGCTCTCTCTCTCTCTCACTCTCTCTCTCTCTCTCTCTCTCTATATATATTATATATATATATATATATATATATATATAAATATATATATATATATATATATATATATATATATATATATATATATATATATAATAGCCTCTTCAGCAACAAACATTATTTTTCATATGTAATAAGCAACTAAATAAATTTGCTGATGAAATTTAAAAATTACTGGGAAACATGAGAAGTTATTATGAATAAGAAATATTATTTATTTATTTTCAATATTTTTTCTTGTTTATTTTTTTATTTGTTTTTTTTCCTAATAGTTTTTAAAAATATTGTAACTATGCGATTTTCGAAAATTTTCTTCAAATGTCCATCGATCCTACCCAGGAGATGATGCGGTTATAAAACTCCATATTTAAACGTTTGATGTAAAAATAAAGATAAAGTTCGTTAACGGCTGAAATCGGACCAGTGAGTTAGAGGCGAGGATTTTCAAAAATTCAAAATATCTCCGTTACTGTACGTTGGATCGAAAATTTGTATAGAACCAATCTCATTGCAAATAATAAGATCTATAAATGCTGGTATGTACATGTTTTAATTACCTTTAATATTAACCGAGATATTAGTGTTTTTTAGTTTTCGGGCTTCAGTGACCCCCCCCCTCCTACTCATGTCATATCAACAATAAGCTGTTTTATAATGTAGCACTTTATTTGAAGCTTATATAGTAAATATAGTTCCCATTGAACTTTTTCGTCATGAGATAAATGCAAATACGGGGCGCAAGTGGGAAATCTGCTTAGTTAACTCAGCCCCTGCTTGACGGACTTTTTTAATTGTTCCTACACACTTATAGTCCCTTTCAAAATAACTTTATTCTACATCCATCTTGGGTGTATACCAACAAGTCAATGATTTAACATTGACTTGTAGGTCAATATGGCTCCATTTTCGAACAATTTAAGAAATGGGTCATCTACAATTAAGTGTGTTTATATATATATATATATATATATATATATATATATATATATATATATATATATATATATAAAATTACAGACCACTTTTCATTTCACTCTACATTCAGGTGTCAGTCTTCCCACACGCTGATTAAATATTTTTAATTAATCCAAGTCTGCTGAATAAATATAAGCTGAATGAAAACCGTGAATCCATTGGAAGGGATAAATTAACTAAATAAAGTATTCATTATGTGGCATCAGAGGCAATTAGATCGTCAAGTTGTGAATATACGAGTATTCATTTCAACTTTATTTTTACTAACCGCTCCATTGACAAACAATCCCTTTTCAACGCTTAAAATGAACCAATTCTGAGGTTGTTTATAATAAATGAGAGAGAAAGAGAATTTATTTATTGGTTTGATACTCCAGTATATTTCAAAATAAAAATAAAACAGAGCAGATTTCCCTCGTGTTGGAATGGAACTCTACTCATCTCATCTCAGTATACATTCTCTATATCCAAACAAAAAATTCGATGAGTAGAAGTGGGTGGTCATAAAATCACATTTGACGACGTCATCACACTAAGTATTTGCATGTATCTCACATAATAAATTCGAGTTAGAAAGTAAAATCTTAATTGGTGAAATCAACAAACTATGAATTCGCATGTATCTCGAATAATAACGGTCACGTGAAAACAATATTTTACTGAGATATATGAATTTTTAAGCAGATTTCCCTTAAGGGAAATCAGGTATTGAGGTCGTACTCATGACGCGATTTCCGAAATTTTTCTTCAAATCTCCATCGATCCTACCAAGGAGATGACGAAAACCATTCAAAACTGTGTGTGTGTGTGTGTGTGTGTGTGTGTGTGTGTGTGTGTGTGTGTGTGTGTGTGCGTGCGTGCATGTGAGTGAGTGTGTGTGTGTGTTGTGTGTTGTGTGTGTGTGTGTGTGTGTGTGTGTGTGTGTGTGTGTGTGTGTGTGTGTGTGTGTGTGTGTGTGTGTGCGTGTGTGTATTTGCATTTGTATTGTGTGCGTGGTCGGCAGGAGTCGTCTATGTTCGGGAATTCCTCCCGTAAACCTCCATCACTACTCATGCTACATAAACAATACTCTGTTATATAATAAACAACATTCTTCGAAGCTTAAATACCAAATATTGTATTCAAGACACATTTATTATACGAGATAGATGCAAATATGTTCTAGTGAACCCCCCTCCCGGTCTTAAGGTGTTGGACTACTAAAATTGGATTGATTGAGATAACAACTATTCTGACTCATTATAAATTACAGTACTCGAAATAGTAAATAGTTCTCAATAAAATTAATATGTTATATTCTGATATATTTCAGTAATTGTTTTTTTCTTTCCGGCGTGGGGCTGGCAGACCTGTTTGTTTACATTTCAAACGCTTCCCGTCGGTACAAGAAAGATTTCTTATTACCGTTTGTTTTATTCACTTAATACTCACAGTGGTGTGTTACCAGTATGTAGATTTATCTATTACTAAACTTCACTAGGGAAATTTGCTTAGTTTACGCAGCCCCTGCGTGACGGACTTTTCAGTTTTCAGCCTTCAGTAAACCCCCACTCGTACTCATGACATATTAAAAGTAAGCTGTTTTTTTTTGTTTTTTTTTTACGTCCACTTTATGCTACTAGGCTAATCGGGACGGGTTATCTACAGGTTACCATCCTTTTCTAGCCAGGGTGGGCCTAAGGAGTTTATTTAATGATTCCGTCATCAAATAAATTTCCACTGCCCAGGGCGGGATCCGAACCCGCCACTCTAGGTATGCCATGGGAGATTAGGACCAACGCCCTAACTCGCACGGCCAACCCGAGCCCCCTATATAAGCTGTTTTATCATGAACTTAATGTATATTTTATTAATACCTCACTCAATATTTAACCGTTTCTTTAAACTCTAATGGTGTTAAGGGCTGAAATGGGAACAGTAATGAAGGGGATATAGGTGGGAATTCCAAATTCAAAATATCTCTGATATTATGAGGCGGATCGAAAACTGTTACGAAACCAATCAAGTTAAACTATTGATGCTCCATAATTGTTGTCCTATAAAGTATTCGTAACTCATATATTTAGCCAGTGATTCGTTCTTTCTTGTTTTCAGCCTTTAGTGAATCCTCACTTCTGCTTATCGGATTTTAATTTAGAAATGGTAAATATATTAGAAGAAGTGTTCAATAATGTGTCATCCCAACACGTGGGAAATCTGCTTTGTTTACGCGGCCTCTGCGTGACAGGCTTTTAGAAGATTTACCTACGGTAAATCAGCTATTGTGGTCGTACTCATGAAGCGATTTTTGGAATATTTCTTCAAATTTCAAATCTATCCTATCCAGGAGATGACGTAAATGACGTCCGTTCAAAATTATATATATATATATACACACACACACACATATATATATTTGTCTGTTAACGCTCTAGCGGTTGCAATTTATGTTGATTCGGCTATTGTTGGTTCTGTTCGTGCGATTCCGCTGTATGTTAGTTCGGCCGTTTCCGTAACTGCTAGGCTCTCGTTAAATCGGTGTAGAGACTGGTGTAAGCTTCTCCTTTATGAGATATATTCAAATACATTGATTTGACCCCCCCCCCTGTTATTTTGTTCTTGGATAACTAAAATTGGAGTGACTGAGATAAAACTGAGTCTGATTCATAACAAATTGCAGCACTAAATATAGTAAATAGTTTCCAATAAGATTAATATGTTATATTCGGATATATTTCATTAATTGTTCGTCTTTCCGGTCTATCTATCTATTCAGCGCTACGAGATTGGCTGGCCTGTTGGTTTACAATTCAGCCGCATTCCGTTGCAGATGTTATGAACTTGTGAATTGACTGAAAGATTTCTCATTACCGTTTGTAATATAAATTACAGTACTAGATATAGGAAATAGTTTTCTATGACATTAATCTATATATATATAAAATTGTATCCTCTGTCTGTACATTGATTTTTTTCGCGAAATTTCACGATAACTTTTCGTTTCACATGTCATAGACACCATAACTGCATTTTGTTTCTTTCGTGTCTGTTTTTTTGTTTGTTTATTTGTTTGTTTGTTACCTTTTCACGCATAAACGGCTGAACCGAATTTTATGAAACTTGGTATGTATATTACTACTAACCTAACTTAGACTTTAGGCTATGTTAATATTCTCTGACGACGAACAGGAGTGGGGGTTATAAGGGAGGCCTGAAATTAAAAATAGTAATATTTCGTTTCCTATTGTATTTTTGGCAATAATGCACATAACAACAATTGTTTATTTTGTTATTTAGAGTAACTTTTGTTATATACTTTTTTTGTAGTATACCTAAGTATAAATGAGTTATACGTTAAAAACTACTGCGGAAGTCAACAATTTTATTTGGCACAAAAAACTCAACCGAACTAAACCAAACTCGGTATGTGAATTAGCACTAACGTCTTCCTTATAATAAGCCATACTAAAATTTCTAGGGACGGTCAGGAGTGGGGGTTGTAAGGGAGGCCTGAATTTACAAATTTTATTATTAACAAATCCACTGAAATGACGGGTATTAACCCTAAACACTGGGACGGGTAAATTTCAAAATATTGTGCAAAAGCCTTGCCAAAAAAATACCATCACCATCCAGCCTCAAATGAATTCCCGGGCGAAGCCGGGTATCTGAGCTAGTATGTTATATGTTGATATATTTCAATCTTGTTTTTCTTTCGGGCGAGAAATTTGCAGACCGGCTTGTTTAAATTTCAGACGCTTTCCGTCGGGAAATTATTACTGAATCATTTCTTATTACTATTTGTATTTATTCTCTTAATATTTACGGTGGTGTTGTTACCTATATGTATATTTATCTATTGTGGGAAATCTGCTTAGTTTACGCTGCCCCTGCGTGACGGACTTTTTTATTTCGCCTGAAGAAAAAAATGCTTTAATAAAGTATAAGTTTTTTTCTATTCATTCATCCATCCACCCATTCATCCGCCCATTCATTCATTCAGTGAATGGCAATAAAATGTAATAGTAAATAACAGTGGATTTATGGTAATGACATTGGTCTGTAGAAAGGCGAATGGTGAAAGGCTGGCTATGTAGGTTGAACCACCTCCTCTACTACATAACTCCCAAATATATTGGACGGTATAAAATACACTGACAACCGATTAAAATGCTTATTTCCTATTGAGCCGTAACACACACAACTGCCTCCAGGCAGCTCTTTTATTAAAATTCAATATTAGGTTTCCCCAATCAAAGCCCAATAATATATTTGGGGCGTTCTGAATTTAACTTTGAAATTAATTTTTACTCCCTCCTTCAACTTCAGAGCCCTTGGTGTTTCAAGGGTTAACTGTCATAACTGAAAATATGCATTAAGGAACTCAAAACAAGAAAAGAATTCCGTCACTCGTGTGCTGTGCAAACTAAGCAGATTTCCCACGCACTGAAATATGACACGCTGATGATCTTATCTCCACGGCCAATCTCTATTTCTTCGGCAGTAAAAAATCTAGTAAAACAGGAATTAAAAGTCCGTCACGCAGGGGCTGCGTTAACTAAGCATATTTCCCACGTTCGTCACGTAATTGCATTTATATCTCAAAACGTAAAAGTTCAATGAGAACAATATTTGGTATTAAAACTTCATATAAAGTGCCGCATAGCATAATAGAATAATGTTAATGTGAGATGAGTAGGACTGGGGGTTTACTGAAGACCGAAAAGTAAAAAATGCAAATAGCTCAGTTAATAATCAAGATAATGAAAGAATGTACGTAACAACATTCATAGAGCATTATATTTTCAATAAGATTGGTTCCATACAATTTTTCTATCTGACGCATAATAAGGGAGATATTAAGAATTTTCGAAATTCTCCCACTCTAAACCCCCCTCTCCCTGGTCCATTTTCAGCCGTTAAGGAACTTGATTTTTCTTTTTGTATAAAAGGATTATATATCAAGTTTGTTAACTATAAGACAAAAATTGCGACCGCTAGAGCGGTAACTGACAAATATATATATATATATATATATATATATATATATATATATATATATATATATATATACAATTTACAATATAAAATTTTTAACAGACCTCATTTTCGTCATCCCCATAGCTGGATGGATGGGCATTAGAAGAAAAACTTAGAAAATCGCGTCATGAGTACGCACTCAATAGCTGATTTCCCTTAAGGGAAATCTGCTAAAATGTTAATTGGACTTTCAATTCCTTGGATGTTCAATGACTAAGGTACTTATAGTGAAAATCAGATGAGTAGAAGTGGAGGTTTACAAAAGTCTGTCACGCGGAGGTTGCGTAAGCTAAGCAGATTTCCAACTTGCTGGAATGACACACTATTGATCTCTTCTATCAATATATTTACTAACTCTAAATTAAAATCTCATAAGCAGAAGTGGGAATTTACTAAAGGCTGAACATAGGAATTTACGAATAACACGAATAGTATTGGTGTTACGAAAAAGTGCATAGAGTAACAATCGAAGACCATCAATAGTTTAACAAGATTGAAACTATAACATTTTACCTTCAGACTCCATAATAAAGGATATATTTTGAATTTTCGAATCCTTCCATCTAGAGCCACGCTGTTCCATTCTTGATTTCAGCCAAGAACAATTTGATCTATGCTATGACCAGAAACGGTTAAATATCAAGTATGCCAAAGAACAAATAAACATTTTTGAGTTTGAACGTAAAATCTTAATTGATGACGACGCTATAAATTTGCATGTATCTCGCATAATAAAGGTGTCATGAAAATACTATTTTCTGTATAAGCTTAGAATAAAGTGAATCATCTATTTTACTTTTGTTATTTAACTTTGTACAATTTTGGACTTTTGAAAGGGCAAATCACATTTGATGTGGTGCTCAGAAATAAATAAATAATAAATTTCCATAAAACTATCAAATATCGAGTTTGATAACGATCAAACAAAACATAGCGGCCATAGAGTGTTGAGAGACATATATACATATATATAAATATATATATATATATGTTACCGTGAAAGACCGAAATCAGAGAATGTCGACATTCACCGTTGGATGTCAACAAACACTAAATACGTCGACAATCAGTTCATGGTGAATGTCGACATTCTCCAGATTTCGGAGATTCACCGTAACACACACACACATATACATATATATATATATATATATATATATATTTAAATTTAAAATTTTGAACGGACCTCATTTTTGTCCTCTCCTGGGTGAATCGATGTACATTTCAAAAAACAATTTTCGGAAATCGCGCCATGAGTACAACCTCAATAGCACCTTGCTTCTAGGGAACTTTGCTAAAACCTCTAATATGAATGGATTTACAGAGCCAATGGTTAATTTTACAAGATATTGAAAAACCAGAGTACAACAATCGTTGTAAATGACTGAGAAATGGCTGCCAGAATTAATAGAGGAGTAAAAGGGCACCGTCTGTGTTAGTAGGTTCATTGAAGAGGCAATAACGAACCGGAGGCACACAGATTAGGGGTGAATCAGTTGCTTGCATGAAATTGCACTGACGGCAAGATCCGAATGGCGAAATGAATAGAATGGTGCATGCCCTCGATGACGATAGAGATCAATTTAATTTCAAGATAAATGCACGAAACGCCCAGCACGCAGGGGCAGCGTAAACTAAGCAAATTTCCCTCGAATTGGTATAGCACACTACAGATCTCTTCCCGCCATATAATTTCTCCACATATCACATTACCAAATGCATTTAAATGCAGAATGTAATATTCTTAATATAATAAAACAATTAACGAAACAAAATAATTGCACTTTCTCGGTAGTATTCATCTGGTGCATAAAAAGTCCGTCACGCAGGAGCTGCGTAAACTAATCATATTTCCCTCGTGAATATTAGTAATAGATAAATATAAATACTGGTAACACAACACCACCGTGAATTAATACAAACGGAAATATAGAAATGGTTTAATCTAATTTCAATAAACCTGCTTACAGGAAGCGTTAGGTTAGAAATGTAGACAAAACGGGTCGGGCCCCGCCTCACACCGGATTGAAAAAACAATTACTGAAATATATCACAATATAACACATTAATTTTATTGAGAAATATTTACTATATCTAGTACTGTTAAATTAATAATGAGTCAGAATAATTGTAATCTGAATCAATAAATTTTATGTAGTCAAAATTTTTAAGAATGGGGGGGGGGGGGGGGATGTCAATTCCAGGGCATATTTTTGGCATTGGTATCTCGTATAAAGAAAGGTCTCATGAATACAAATTTTTGGTATTTAAACTTCCAATAATGTGATTTATTATGTAGCAGAGTACTGTTTACTTAACATGGAGTAGAAGATGGCGGTTTGCTGAATCTGAAAAAATGCAAATATCTCGGTTAATATTCAAGATAGAGAATAAAACGTATGTAAACAATATTTAAGATAGAAAATTTAATTTGCAATAATATTGGTAATATTTATATTTTCGATCCGATTCAAATTAACGGAGATATTTGGAAATTCCTTCGAAAATCCACCCCCCCCCCCCTCTAAACCCCCCGCCCCTCCCTCTGGAGTCCGATTTCAGCCATTAACGGAACTTGTTCTGTCTTTTTATTAAAACGGTTTTATATCGAGTGTTCGTAACGATCAAACAAATTTGCGAAAACTGCTTAGAGCGTTAACAGACAAATATATATATATTTATATATATATATATATAATATATATATATATATTTATAATATAATTTTCTGGAGAAAGCCCTTTAACGCTCTGCCCGAATGTGATAAATCTATTAAAAATAAATTAATGTACTTCATGTCTAAAGGATGTTTTAGCTGATTTCCCTTAAGGGAATACCCAACTCAGAATGAAAGTATACATTATCATTGGAATGATATTTGTAGTTGTTGTTGTTGTATAGGGTTTTTAAGGGCGAAAAAACTACCAGGTTATCTTTCGCACCTGTAAATATTTATAATTCACATTTTGGAATCCTCATCCATTATCGCCATGTTAAACAATAATAATCGACGGATACGAGCAATTGCGCTTTAAATTTCTTTGTATAAACTCGTGTTTTTTACCAAATTAAACAATTTATCGAGTTCTTTCGGGTCATCTCCAAGGGCCACTTCTATTACTATTGGAAATATTGTATTTGTTTCTATTATCTGTGTACTTATTGGCATTGCATTTATATGTGATATATTGTCAGTTCTGTGTTTACTATTTCTCACAAATCGGGGTTGACCTTTTGTCATAAGATAGCCATGCGTAAGTTGGATGATATTTGTTGAAACATTATTATAAGAAACAAAGCGACTTTAGTAAGTGTACGTAAGTGAGTGCATATTCATTTTTATAACGTTGTTGTGATGAACACTTCTTCATCTGTTACTCTTATTCAATTTAAATATTAAAATATGATTTTTTGAGTTAGCCTAATGCATAACGCCATGAGTTAACCAACAAAGGAAATAACCATGTATATATATTAGTAATAGATTTTCCGTAGGAAGATAGTTCCTAACACAGTTTAATAAGTAGTAAAGCGAGTCTAGTTTCGTGCTGAATTCATCAATATTTTTACCTTTATTGCCAAAATCAGTAATAAAAGTTGTTTATTAGAGTTCTTTTGGATTGAAAAATTAAACACTAAAACATTACAGTTTTTATCACTGCACAATTTATTTAACAATGCACTACACACTTGGTTAATTGTTCTTAACTTCTACTCACAGTATGCAGTGATAGCTACACTGTTCTTCTTTTTGCACAGTCCTATAACTCACTCACGATCACTGAAGTTCACAAAAATACAGCACTGCACTGTCTCTTTACTATTACACTGCACTATACTGTTCTTTATAGAAAAATGGCACAACACAGTTTTTCACATAAAACACTTTACCGCACTGCGACTAAAACGCACTGTTCACTAAAGGTGCACTGAACGCATTGTTGATCACTTGAAGAGAATAAACTACTCGGGGCGGTTGGTGTCCCTTTTTATAGCTTGGCGAGTAAACATATTAAGAAGAATGCCAAGACACGTCTAGATCCTGGATTGGTATTGCCGAGAATTGGCTAGATCATCTGTCGGCCCCTTTCATCTACTTCGTGCTTCTTAAAATATATGATTATCTGTGTTTAATTTTACATTTACGTAGTTTTCGCTACACTATGATCAGACCAGCCTAGGCTTTATTTGACGGCCCACTACTAAACACATGACATGAAAAAATAGGGACAAAGAACCACTTAGACCAATTATAATCCCCGTGTATCCTACAAAAGCATGTGAAAAGCTTTTGAACATAGTTGAAACCGTTTGTAAGTGACAACGTCATTGATATTACAAATTGGACAGAATTAGTAAAAGGATTACAACAGTTAAAAACGGCTTTTGTCACTGGCTGCAGTCTATTGAGTTAAGAGGGGTCAGGGTTTTCGCTACAAAATGATTTCATTTTAATGGAATCACCTTTAAGCTTAGCGCTTTAAAATGACCTCATGACCCTCCATTTTAATGATACATGAGTGCAGAGCTATGTACTGGTCCAATAATTTACAATTATTTACGCTGCCCATTTCCTTCATGCATAACAGTATTAATTATTATAAATATGCATTTCGGCCTCTACTACAGAACATTTACATTTTATCGCTTACTGAATATTAGTTCATCATTATTATTTTGAAGCAGGTTGTACGAAAACTATCCAGATTTTCCATGGAGCGGATTGGTATTCCCATGCTGTCGTCTCAAATTAGATTTTCTATATCTCCAACAATAATTAGCCTGTGAAACTGTAAGTGGTAAAATTGTTGAAAAAGTCCGTCACGCAGGGGCTGCGTAAACTAAGCAGATTTCCCAGGTGAAGTTAAACAATAGAGAAATCTCCATACGAGAGCCGAACAGTTAATGGCATAAGGGCCGCCGACCCGAACTAGCTCTTTTGGCGGGAAACTCAGTCGTCCGTTATCGGCCCAAATGTAATTAAAAAATGCAAATATCTAGGTTAATATTCCAGATAGAGAATAAATGTATCGACCAATAGTTTCAGTACATTTAATTTACAATAAGATTGGTTCTATATCATTTTTTGATCCGACGTATGGTAACGGAGATATTTCGAATTTTCGAAAAATCCTCCTTCTAAACCCCCCCCCTCCCAGGTTGGTTCCGATTTCAGACATTTAACGAACTTGATCTGTCTTTTTGCATAGAACGTGTAAATATCAAGTTTGGTTACGGTCATACAAAAATTGAGACACTAGAGCGTTTTAAACAGAACAAATATATATACTACATTACTTTCGATCTCATCTCCCACATATTCTCTATCTCTATGTAAAAACCGAAGAGTAGGAAAGGGGTGGTTTACTGATGGCTGAAAACAAAAATGTACTAATAACTTGATTAATTCATCAGTTACGAAAAAATGCATAGATCAACAATGGTAGGCCATCAATAGTTTAACAAGACTGGTTCTATAATATTTTACGATCCGACTCATTATAACGGAGGTATTATGAATTTTCGAATCCCCTCCCCTCCTAGCCAGATTTCAACAATTAACGACTATGAACTTAAGAGTCGCATGAAACCGTTAAATATCGGGTACAGTATAGACCAAATTAACATTTTCCATACAAAAACGGAATATCATAATTGATGAATTTGCATGTCTCTCACATACTAAAGGTCTCTTGTAAACAATATTTAGTATTTAGGGGTAGACTAAAGTTGTTCATGAAATAACTGCTTATTGTTAATGTGACATGAGTAGGTGTGAGGTTTTACTGAAGGCTTAATACTAAAAGGTCCGCCGTTAATCCTAAAATGTCTCCGTTAACATCCATGAAAGAGAAAATATACCCTTTCACCTACCATTTTAGCATATTTCCCTTAAGGGAAATCAGCTATTGAGGTCGTTAATCATCACGTAAATTTTCGAGAGAAATTCTTCAACTGTCCATCCGGTTCTACCCTGGAGATGACTCGCGAAAATGAGTTCTGTCCAAAAATTATATATATATATATATATATATATATATATATATATATATATATATATATATTTGTCTGTTAACGCTCTAGCGGTCGTAATTTTTATTTGATCGTTACCAAACTCGATTTTTAAACGTTTTATGCAAAAAGACAGATCAAGTTCGTTAATAACTGAAATCGGAATAGTGGGAGGGGGGTTTAAAGGGTGGATTTTTGAAAATTCGAAATATCTCCGTTACCATACGTCGGATCAAAAAATTGTATAAAACCAATATTAGTGAAAATTAAATTTACTATAAATATATATATATATATATATATATATATATATATTATATATATAAAATTGTAGCCTCTGTCTGTACATTGATTTTTTTCGCATAACTGCATTTTGTTTCTTTGGTGTCTGTTTGTTTTGTTTGTTTGTTACCTTTTCACCGCATAAACGGCTGGACCGAATTTTATGAAACTTAGTATGTATATTACTACTAACCCAACTTAGACTTATAGCCTATGGTAAATATTCTCTGAGACGAACAGGAGTGGGGGTTATAAGGGAAGCCAAGAATTAATAATAGAAATATTTCGTTTCCTAATGCATTTTTCGGCAAATATGCACATAACCTAAAAAGTAGTTTATTTTGTTTTTTGGACTAACTTTTTTTATATACACTTTTGCCGTCTATACCGGAATATAAACGAGATATATTTTTTTTAAAACCTATAGGGGAAAGTGAAACAATTTTAATTGGGACAAAAAGACCCAACCGAAATAAATAAAACTCGGTATGTGTATTGGCACTAACGCTTTCATTATAACAAGCCCATACCAACATCTCTAGCGAAGGGGTAGGGAGTGGGGGTTGGTAAGCGAGGCCTGAAATTATAAATAGTGATATTTTTTTGTCGTTTTTTTTCCTATTGGAGTTTCGGCAAATTTGGCACATAATCAAAAGTTGTTTATTTTGTTATTTAGAGAAAGTTGCTCAACAATTCTTTTCAATAAGAACTACCAGGTACCTCACCTGGAAAAACTTAATTCAAATGTATGTTAATATTCTGTCCCTTAATAATTTAAATCTATGCATAATGCACAGGAAACGGAAAATATTGACAAACATGGAGGACAGTGAAGTCTTTATAAAAAATTAGTTTTATAATTCACAAATCCACAGCAACGATGGGTATAGACCCCAAACATTGGGACGGGTAAATGTCAAAGTATTGTGCCCAAGTAAACCCCCTTTGCCAAAAAAATACCATTCAACATTCAGCCTCATTGAATCCACGAGCGAAAAGCCGGGTATCTGAGCTAGTATTGTTTCTCTACATTTAGTCTTTATCTTGAATATTAACCGAGATAATTGCACTTTTATTAATTGTGGGTGGATAACGCACGAGTGAGTTTCCCGCCAAAAGCTAGTTCGGCCGTTTCCGTAACTGCTCGGCTCTCTTATGGAGATTTTTCAATTGTATAACTTCACGTGGGAAATCTGCTTAGTATACGCAGCCACTGCGTGACGAACTTTTTAAGTTTGTAAATTACCTGATAATAAAATGCATCAATACTGTGGCATATATCAATATGTGAGGTATATATGAAACATGTTGTGATTGGTACCAACTTTTATAAAAAATGTGGCACGGAAAGTACATAAAACTGTGGCACATGAAAGTGCATTTACCTCTGTTATTATTTAACGTGCCAAAAATATCAAACAACATCTGCAGAGAGCAAGTAGTTTAACATAATTGGTTCCATAATATTTTTATGGAGATGTTATGAATTTTCAAATACCCTCCTCTAACCGCCCCCCATTCCTTGTCCGGTTTCAACCATTAATGTCAATGAGCTTTATTGTTAAATGGAACGATTAAATATAGAGTATGGTACAGATTAAATTAACATTTTCGGGCTCATAACTTAAAATCTAAAATGATGACATCACACAAAGTAGTAGTACCATACATCTGGTGAGGAGGAAAGTAGTAGTTTAATGTAGCTCCTGCAGTAAAATTTTAATGTGAACTATATCTGGTATTTAAGCTTCGAATAAAATTAAGTCTGAAAATTAAAAAGTCCGTCACGCAGGGGCTGCGTAAACTAAGCAGATTTCCCTCGTGAAGTTTAGTAATAGATAAATCTACATACTGCTAGCACAACAACACCGTGAATAAATACAAACGGAAATAAGAAATGTTTCATCCAATTTCAATTACCTGCCGACAGGAAGCGTTAGGTTAGAAATGTAAACAAACGGGTCGGCCCGCCTGAAAGAAAAACAATAACTGAAATTTATCAGAATATAACACATTAATTTTATTGAAAACTATTTACTATATCTAGTACTGTAATTAATAAGGAGTCAGAATAATTGTTATCTGAATCAATAAATTTTAGTAGTCCATAACTTTAACATGGGGGGGGGGGGAGTCACCAGGGCTATTTGCTGTATCTCGTATAATTAAAGGTCTCTTGAAACAAATTTTTGGTATTTAACTTCCAATAATGTGATTTATTATGTAGCAGAGTATTGTTTACGTTAAATGAGTGGAAGTGGGGGTTTGCTGAAAAACTGAAAAATGCAAATATCTCGGCTAATATTCAAGATAAAGGATAAACGTATATAACAATATTTATAGTAAATTTATTTGCAATAATAATTGGTTATGTACAAATTTTTCGAATCCGATGCATAATAACGGAGATATTTGGAATTTTCCGAAATCCCCCCCCTCCCTCCACTTGTCCTGATTTCAGCATTAACGAACGTGATCTGTCTTTTTACATAAAACGGTTAAATATCGGAAGTTTCGTAACGATAAAACAAAAATATGCGACTACTAGTTTGCGTTAACAGACAATATATATATATATATATAATTTTGAATTGACCTCATTTTCGACATTTGAAGAAATTTTTCGAAAATCGTGCCATGAGTACGACCTCAACAGCTGATTTCCCTTAAGGGAAATCTGCTAAAACAGCAAATATCTCGGTTAATATTCAGAATAAAGAAAACATGTATATAACAATGCTTAAAACAAAGAAATAATAACTCTCTTAAGAGTTTTGAGTTCAAATTGAATGTGTATAGAACAACAATTGTAGAACAGTTAACATCCATGAAAGAGAAAATATACCCTTTCACCTCCCATTTTTAATTTTGTAAATTACATTAGGGATAATAAAATTCATCATTATCATTTTCAAATACCCCCTTTAACCGCCCCCCATTCCTTGCCCGATCTCAACCAGTAATGTCAATGGGCTTTATTGTTAAATGAAACGATTAAATATAGAGTATGGTACAGATTAAATTAAACATTTTCGAGCTCATAACTTAAAATCTAAAATGATGACATCACACTCCCGCAGTAAAAATTAGGAATTCTGGTATTTAATCTTCGAATAAAAACTGCAAATATCTCGGTTAATATTCAGAAAGGGCTCAGGTTAGCCAGGTGAGTTAAAGCGTTGACCTTAATCTCGCATGGTAAACCTAGAGTGGCGAGTTCGATTCTCGCCTGGGCAAAGGAAATTATTTAGTGACGAAATTCATTAAATAACATCCTGTCCCACCCTGGCTAAAAAAGGGTGATAACTTGTCGATAACTCGTCCCAATTAGCCTTAGTTGCAAAAAGTGGACGTTAATAAATAATAATAATAGCATCAAGCTCTAGAAGAGAAATTCGGCATGGTAGACAGGAAGGTCGCTTATTATCGCTAAAATCCACAAAAATTATTGGGAAAAGATAATATAAAGATGTATTGGGACGAAGCAATGATAACTGACCATACTGTGCATCATAACAAACCGGATATTCTCATTATTGACAAGATCAATAAGACTGCTGATATTATTGACATTTCGGTACCCAATGATGAGAATATTCGAAAATCCTATGCCGAAAAATTAAGAAAATATCAAGAATGGGCTATCTATCTCAAAGAGGCGGTATACAAAAACTGAAATCTGCCATAGTTACGCATATTATAGTAAGTTCAAATGGACTCGTGCCAAAAACAACGATAGCAGGCACCAAGAATTTAAATCTGCCAACAACAATTATAATAGAAGCACAGCAAGGGGTACTTCTTGATACTGCCAGAATTGAACGAACATTTTTAAATTCCCCATAACATGTCACAATCACAAACTCCATATCGGTTGGATATTCCCCCGATATGGATTTTACTCCAGTTTTTACTGAGTAGAAACCTCCCCCATTATAATAATAGTATTCAGAATAAAGAAAAAATGCATATAATAATATGTATAGCTAAGAAGGCTTAAAACAAAAAAATAATAATAACTCTCTTAATAGTTTTGAGTTCTGATAGAACAACAATTGTAGAACACCAATAGTTTAACAAGATTGGTTCTGTAACATTTTTCTAGGTCCTATTAATTTATATGATCTTTAGAGTTGAATGGGAATGTAAAATATCGGGTATGATGCAATTAACAATTTTTAGTCAAGACTGCATACTATATAGTTACTCGCATTAAAAGGGTCCATTCAAACAATATATGGTATTTCAAATAAAGTGTTAGAACCGCCAATATAAATGATACTATTGTCATACCTATCGGTGGAGGAGGCCCGTCGTCAACTGGTGAATGGGAATGTAAAATTTCGGGTATAGATGCTATTATTGAGTACGCTGGCATTGTGCTATAGATGGGATGTTCTTCTTCAAGCCTGTCGAATAGTTGTACTGGAGTTGGTTGTCAGTCCAGTCAGTGGGTTTTATGCTCTGTTCACCGTATTAGTTGTTTACGTTTAGTCCAGATCTGTTTACTTACCACTAAGATCTGTCAAACGAGGGGTGTTGATGTTCAGGTAAATTGTTTTCGTGTGGTGGGTTGTTTACGTTTTAAATCGAGATCTGTTTACTTACCACTCAGATATGTCAATGGGTTGTGTTAGTGTTCAGGTAAAATAAAAACAATTTACTGAACATCAACATCCCTCGTTTGACAGATCTTAGTGGTAAGTAAACAGATCTGGTCTAAATGTAAACAACTAATACGTTGAACAGAGCATAAAACCCACTGACTGACGGACAACCAACTCAGTACAACTATCAACAGGCTTGAAGATGATGCCATCGCATCGAAAACGCTTGCCAGTGGTACTCAACCATCAGCCAGTGATGACGGTCTCTACCTATAGGTATGACAATAATATATGGTATTTATGCTCGAAATAAAACTTTTTATGATATATTGGCTTATTGTTATCTTACGTTTGCTAATAGTAGGGGTTTACTGAAGGCTGGAAATTGAAAAATGCAAATATCTTGTTAACATTCAGAGTAGATATATATATATATATATATATATATATATATATATATAAAACAATATTTAAAGTAAATTAAGTTTGCAATTAGATTGGTTCTATACAATTGTTCAATCCGACGTATAATAACGGAGATATTATAAATGTTAAATTTTCCTCTTCCCTAAACCCGCCCCCCTAGCACGATTTTAATAGATAGCAGAGTTCAGCCGTTGATGAACTTGAGTTTAGATTTAAGTGGAACGTTTATATATCGTATTTAAATAAAATCAGCCTTAATGAATCTCTAAAATTATAAAATTAGATATTTAGTTTGCAAAGAAGCAATATTTTACATAGTAGAAGATCGTCACAATATTATACCACTGCCATAGTTGGGGATATACCGAAAGAAATGAGGTGAGATACAAATTGAAAGCTGTGTGGTAAAGCCGCTAGACCCTCCCTAGCCTTTGATATACTTTCATAGTAAACCCATTGAAAAAACGTTTGCACTCCATTCATGTTTGCATGGCCCATAGGCTATTAGCTTTGATTTATCGGTGTAAATATACCCTGTTATTTACACGTACATTTTACTCAATCCCGTTCATTATATGTGTGTGCGTGCAAGTGGGTGTGTGTGTGTTGGATGCTGAATGTGTGTGGGTTTTGCGTTAGGATTCTGCGAAACACATCGAGAAATATTTCAGCCTTTTATATACATCTGAGTTCTCTGAACGCGCAAATAAAAATATTTTAATTAGTAACAATGAAGAATAATTTTCAACTGACCTTTATAGTAGAATCAATGATCATTTGAAGAATTTCGATACCAAAATCGCGTCATGGGTACATCCTGAATAGGTCATTTCCTTTAAGAGAAATCTGGTAAAACGATTAGCCTTAGTAAGGTGAAATTTCATATTTTGGACTGTGGTGTTTGTTGCAGTATTTGCATATAGGGTAATCAGTCCTTGTCATTAAGTGTCTATGTGTCAGGTATGTGTGACCGATCCTGAGTCTGGCAAGAACTACTTCCTCCCGTCTAGTACTCCTATGGCTCGATGGACACTCCTTAATAGTACTTTTGATAATGCCGGAGAGTCGGTTCTTTAACTTCCAGCGCATTCTGATTGCCATTTTGATTAAGGATTCGGTGGATAAAAACACTATACTGACCATGACTGGCATCCAACGAGAAAAAACCTTTCACATGCCCCACGGTAATGGGGGGGACAGAACTATTAACAGACAGCAGCCAATAAAATCCACAAAATACTAACGTATCTAAAGCACATCAACATTAATAAAAACATATAATACATAAATAGAATAGGTCTACAGCATACCTAAAAAGATTTATAAAGTGGTTAACTTTAATTATATTCATCAGACAAATGCACGGTATATGATAAATGACACATATATTCAATAAATATAATCCAAGATATCAAAAAAGAACAAAAAAAGGTAAGCACTTGAAGGAGAAAATAAATCCTCAAAATAATCCCAATCACCATCGCTAATGGGCATAAAACAAAATAAAAAATAATAATGTAAATAGTACAAGTATATAGGAAAAACATAGTTTTATTTAATAAAACCAATTTAAATTGTTGACCTATAATACTAGTCTAATGTTTATTTATGTTTGTTTATCTAAGTGCTTCTTTATATGACTTATTTTTTATTAATTGTCTTTATTACTAGTATTTAATGATTATTTGTTGTATTTAATTTTTTATTTGTTGTTTCAGTTTTTGTTATTTTTCTATTATTTTGTTTTCATTTTACATTGTGAAACTTTGAGCCAAATCGCCAAGATGCGGGGGCTCCTGTATAAATAAATAGAAAAATGAAAATAGGACTGTGGTGCCATGTAGATGTTCACCTCTCCTTTTGATCAACTTACACTAAGGGGAGCTGGTTTAAAAGGAGCGGAAGTAAAAAAAAGTCCGTCACGCAGGGGCAGCGTAAACTAAGCAGATTTCCCACGTGAAGTTTTAAAATAGAGAAATTTCACGTCAAGTCCAGGAAACGGCCGAACTAGCTTTTGGCGGGAAAGTCACTCGCACGTCAGCCGCCCAGATTTAATAAAAATGCAAATATCTCGGTTAATATTCAAGATAGAGAATAAATGTATATAACAATATTTATAGTAAATTTAATTTGAAATAAGATTGATTCTGTACACTTTTTCGATCCGACGTATAGTAACGGAGATATTTCGAAAATCCTCCCCTCTAAACCCCCTCTCCCACTGGTTCGATTTCACCCGTTAACGAACTTGATCTTTCTTTTACATAAAACGACTAAATATCTAGTTTGGTAACGATCAAACAAAAACGCCCGCTAGAGCCGGTAACATACAAATATATGTATATATAGATATATATATATATATATATATATATATAGTTATAATATTATACAGTTTGGAAGCGGGACCTCATTTTCATCATCTACTCGGTAGGATCGATGGACATTTGAAGAAAAATTTCGAAAATTCCTTCATGAGTACAACCTCAATAACTGATTTCCCTTAAGGGAAATCTGCTAATTGCAAACTTCATCTTAGCTGATAGTCATATAACAAGTTTAAATACAATCGAAAATATTAATCCCACGCATTGGAATGGAGATATCGTGCATTACTTTCAAACAGGATCATTTTAAATGAAATACATCAAAACATGTGGTTTAATTTAATGAGTCTACATAAGATTTAATTTAATTTAAGTCTACATTTAATCCCTATACTTTGTCCAATGTGTGAACCGGCAGAAATATAGATGGTGGGAGATTAAGCTCATTAATATCATCTTTGCTGTTATGGTAATGTAAGCAGGAAACAATTTCCTTTGTTTAGCTAAGTTGGGAGTGTTAACAGGATGCAGATCTGTGTATGTACACTCTAAGTTAGGAACAGTTAGTACACCTCTAAATCATGGCCTCTCTTGCTCTCTTGTAAACAGCTAATTTGATCACAGACTACACAAACTTATGCAATATTAAAAGCCGTACCAAATATTATAATAGACTATTTAAGCGAATAGGAATGATACACATTGGATTCCAGGTCTCTTAGAGTGCCACACGTTCATCACGAAGGGGCAACGCAAACTAAGCAGATTTCCAAGAGTTAATATAAATAAACAATATTTAGTATTTAGGGGTAGACTAAAGTTGTTCATGAAATAACTGCTTATTGTTAATGTGACATGAGTAGGAGTGAGGTTTTACTGGAGGCTTAAAACTGAAAAATCCTAATACCTCCGTTAACATCCCTGAAAGAGAAAATATACCCTTTCACCTCCCATTTTTTAATTCTGTAAATCACATTAGGAATAATAAAATGCATCATTACTGTGATATATATATATCCATATGTGATATATATATGAAACATGTGATTGGTACCAACTTTTATGAAAAATGTGGCACGGAAAGTACATAAAAAACGTCAAGAACACAAATTTGGAAATTTATTCTCAGGACCATATCTGTAACCCCAGTGAATAAGTGGTTAAGTCGACCAGTGAGTAAGTTGACTTAACCTCTTATTCACTGGTACAACAGATATATAGTACTTGTAACAATAACTAATCAAACATTTATACCTAGTTATAGCACATTGTTTTACATCTTTTATTTATTCATACAATAATCGCATTTCCCAACGGGCGATTTAGCGACGAATCAGTTATTTAACATATAACATTATTATTACGTAACTATTTAACATATAAAAAACGTAATTATGTAACATATAACAAACGTAATTATTTAACATATAACAAACGTAATTATTTAACAATATTTACGTAAGTATACTCATTTCTGCAAATAATTTCAGCATTGCCCTACATTATAACTTTTTTTTGTCTTACATCTGACCGGATTCATAGCCTGCATACCAAGTTTAAAAAAATTTGTTATTTTTCGATCTAACTCATAAGAACTGAGATATTTCGAATTTTAAACCTCCTACCTTAAACCCCACTATTCCCTGTCCTATTTGAGCAATTAGCGAATGATACGGTTTAATTTCGAGTATGTTATGGATGAAATAAACATCCAGAGTCAAGAAAGTAAACACTTAATTGATGGCAACATCAATGTTCTTACATAGAATGATCTGTTGGAAACAATGATTGGTGTTTAAGCTTGGGGGGGGGGGGGAAGAATGTTTTTTTTTGGGTAATCAACTTCGTGGTTATTATGTATGCTCTATAGGAAGTGTAAAGTGAATTGTAGTCATTACTTTGTATCTGTGTATATAAATACACACACACAAACACATGGGGGACCAAAAAATGTTAAAAAATTGAAAATAGATTGAAAAAAAATCCAAGGACCAATCTGATAAATTAATAAAATTAACAAATTTTGGATCTTCAATCCATGTTAATGTCAGACCTCATGAGGAGTTAAACATAAGTTACTTATTTAAGCTTGGGATAAGACTTTTCATGACTAAATGTGAGGGTTCACTGAAGGCTGAATATTAAAACCAATCTTATTCCAAATTACATATAAATTAATTATCACTTACCTATTAATTAATTTCCAATTACCTATAAATTAATTTAATTAATACTTAATTGTGATAATTTCTTTACCATTAATATTAACCGAGATATCTAGATTTTATAACTTTCAGCCTTCTGTAAACAATAAACGAATAAATCATAAAACGTCTTATTTCAAGGTTAAATGACAAATATTGTTTTTAATGGGCCTTCATCAAGTGGATATCATGTAAATGCATTGTGTGTTGACGTCATCAATTAAGAATTTTACCTTCTTGTCTCGAAAATGTTAATTTGATCTACACCATACTCCATATTTAACCGATTAAGTCAACACTAGAGGTCATACGTGGTGTGGCTATTAAATAACGAGACTGACGCTGTAAAACATTTTATTTTTATTTCATACATTTTTACCTATTATCACCTTCAATATACACCCCTCCTTTATCCCTACAACGCTCCATGCAAAACTTCCATTGTTCGAAAAGGTGCTGGAAGTTTTTTTCTGTCAGCTCCTTCAGGACGCGTGCCGCTTTCACTGTCACAGCTTCAACAGACTCAAATCTTGTTCCTTTTAATGCAGATTTCACCTTAGGAAACAGATAGAAGTCGCACGGTCCAAGATCCTTCGAATAAGGCGGATGGTCTAACACTGGGATGCTGAATTTGGCTAGAAACCTCTTAACGGACAAAACGGAATGAGCCGGCGCATTGTCTTGGTGGAGAACCCATGACTTGTCCTTCCACAATTCAGGTCGTTTTTTCCTTATTCTTTCGCGGAGTTCAGCAAGAACGTGAAGGTAGTAATGTTGATTAATCGTTTGGCCTTCAGGAACCCAGTGAAGGTTCACAATCTCATGAATATCGAAAAAAACCATCAACATTGCTTTGAATTTTGATTTGCTCATTCGAGCTTTTTTGGCTATTTGTTTGTATTTGTTATTTGCAGAAATCGGACCAGGAATATTTGAGATATATAGACGGGGGGGGGATTCGAAAATTCAAAACATCTGAGTTATGAGGCGTTGAAAGGAAAAATGTTATAGAACCGAACTTGTTAAAATATTGATGTTCTACAATTGGTTTTCTATGCATTTTTTCATGACTAAAGTATTAAACGTATAATTCGTGCATTCTGTTTTTCTGCCCGAATATGTGAAGAGATGAGATCACTAGTTCCCGGCACGTGGGAAATCTGCTTAGTTTACTCAGGTCCTTCGTGGCAAACGTTTATTATATTTCTAAATAAAATTCTGAAGAGTGGAATTGGGAGTTTATTGAATGCTGAAAACATTAAAGTACGAATAACGCCCTTAATATTTGAGCTTCGAAAATTGAATGGAACAATTGTAGAGCATCATTAGTTTAAGAAGATTGGTTCTATAATATTTCTCGAAACGACTCATAATAATGGAGTTATTATGAATTTTCCCCGCTGACCACCATTCACATTCCCGCCCCCCATTCTTCATACGGTTTCAGTTGTTAACAAATATAAACTTTAATAATTGAATAAAACGGCTAAATATCGAGTATGATATTAATTGAATATTTTTTTTTGTTATGAACGAAAAATCTTAAATGACGTCATCAAACAACATATTTGCATCATCAATTAAGATTTTCCGGGCTGCGTAAACTAAGCAGATTTCCCACATGAAGTTATACAATAGAGAAATCTACCTTCTAATAACAGTAGTAGTAACGAGTCTCTAAACCAATTCACGAGGAACGAACTGTTACGAAAACGGACGAACTAGCTTTCGGCGGAAAGTCCCGAATAAAACCGACTTCGGCCGGTTAATATTCAAGATA
Organism: Riptortus pedestris; assembly: GCA_019009955.1. NCBI lineage: Eukaryota > Metazoa > Arthropoda > Insecta > Hemiptera > Alydidae > Riptortus > Riptortus pedestris. Next base: position 125,448,234 of record CM032233.1, read on the forward strand.
GAAATAAATGTTTAAAACGATATTTATAGTAAATTTAATTTACAATGAGATTAGTTCTATACAATTTTTCGATCCGACGCATAATAACAGAGATATTTCGAATTTTCAAAAATCCCTCCGTCTAAACCCACCTCCGATTTCAGCCATTAACGAACTTGATCTTTCTTTTTACATAAAACGATTAAATATCGAGTTTGGTAACGATCAAACAAAAATTGCGACCGCTAGAGCGTTATCAGACAAATAATTTTACCATTTCTCCTGGAACGATCAAGACATTTGTAAATTTTTCGTAAATCGCGTCATGAATACGACCTCAATAGCTGATTTCCCTTAAGGGAAATCTGCTAAAATGTTAATTTCATCTATAACATTCCTGATATTTCAATTTTCCATTCACCACTAAAGATCATATTAATCAATGGTAATACGAGTAGTGTGGAGGGGGGCGGTTCCAAAAATTCAAAATATCTTTGTTATTGTGGGTCTGATCAAAAAATGTTATAGAAACAATCTTGTTAAACTATGGGTTCTCTTCAATTGTTATTCTATACATTTAATCTGAATTCAAAACTCTTAAGGGAGTCATTATTATTTTCTCGTTTAAGCCTGCAATAAAAATCCACATGGAATTTGAATGAAAGAGAGAATATTTGGTTAGATGCCAGCGCGTGGCCAATCTGCTTTACGCTGCCTCTGTACGACGGAATTTTCTTACATAGGACTAATCAATATTTAAAGGAATTTTTAATTGTTCTTATTAAACCCCAACACCTACATATTTGCCCCCAATTACCAGATTATCTTTGTTTGGTTACTATTGACATCGTGATGGCCATCAATTAAGGTTATCACTATTATTTCGAAAATGTTTATTTGATCTATACCAGGGGTCTCCAAACTACGGCCCGAGGGCCACATCCGGCCCGCGGACAGATTTTGTCTGGCCCGCGGAGAGCTAGCATACTTGAAAACTCTTTTTAGAGAACATACTTTTGTGTGGAAAAACTACTTAGTAAACGCAGCCCTTACGTGACGGAATTTCGGTATTCTTCCAATAACCCACTAATCCACCAGTAAACATATCTCCTCTGACATGAATACTTAATTATTATCTTGTGAAAGGTTTTCAATATTGCATAAGTGGGGGGGAGGGGGATTCAATAATTCAAAATAACTCCTCTATTTTGAGTCAGGTCGAAAAAGTTTACTTGTTAAACTATTGATGCTCAACAATTGTTGTTCCATACATTCTTGTAGCTAAAATATTAAGCGAGTTGTTCGTAGTTTCTTGTTTTCAACCCTTAGTGCACCACAACTTCAACTCATGGTTTTTTTTACCTATAAATACAAATATAAATTTCATGGTCAGAAGTGATCTATAGTTTATCATACCAACACGTGGGAAATCTGCTTAGTTTTAGTGAAGGTCATTAATTATTGTAAAAGTATGACATAGACTGAGTCTTAATGACTCACTACTGGATATTGCAAATAAATTGACAGCCTTGATAGGAAATTCTCTCACGTTATGGAAGGTGATGAAATGAAATATTGCCCCACTAGTAATTTTATAGGGATCGTATTTAAGAGCTCGTCGCATTGAATACGTATATATATATTTTTTTTCTGGCACGAGTGAAGAAGTTTTTAGTCATGAAACATTGCATGAAGGAGAATTAGTTGAAGGGATTGGAGCAAGTATCCTAAGCTCTGCACGCTATCTTATTAGATAGCTATATACACTGTGCGTATTAACGCTCCTCATGAATAAACGTCCGTCACGCAGGGGCCGCGTAAACTAAGCAGATTTCCCAACTGCTGGTATAAAACACTTGTGACTTCATCTCACCACATATTCTCTATTTCTGCCTAAAACACAGATGAGTAAAGGGAGAGGGAGATTACTGAAGTCTGAAAACCAAAAAAAGGCCTTCACACAGGGGTTGTGTAAACTAAGCAGATTCCCCAAGTCCTGGTATAACTTTCATATCATAGCGTATTCTCTATTTGTATGTAAAAGACTGATGAGTAGAAGAGAGGGGGAGGGGTCACTGAAGACAGAGAACAAGAAAGTATAGATAACTCGCTTAATGCTTAAGTTAACAAAAATAAATGTATAGAACAACAGTTGTAGAAAATGAAAAGTTTAACAAGATAAATAATAAAACGTTCGTCACGCAGGGGATGGGTAAACTAAGTAGATTTCTCAAGTGAAGTTTAGAATAGAGAATTTTACGTGAGCCGAACAGCTACGGAAACGGCCGAACTAGCTTTTGCCGGAAACTCACGGCTACAACAAAATTGGCTGAACTCATCTCGTCCCTTACGCTTGATAAATATCCAAATATCACGGTTAATATTCAAGATAGAGAATAAATGTATTGAACAACATTTATAGTAAATTAAATTTGAAATAAGAAGGGTTCAATACAACGTTTTGATCCGACGTATAGTAACGGAGATATTTCGAATTTTCGAAAATCCCCTTCTAAACCCCCCTCCCACTGGTCTGATTTCAGCCATTAACGAACTTGATCTGTCTTTTTACATGGAACGTTTAAATATCAAGTTTGGTAGCGATCTAACAAAAATTGCGACCGCTATAGTGGCAACAGACAAATATATATAGATATATATATATATATATATATATATATATATATATATATATATATATATAGAGAGAGAGAGAGAGAGATAGATAGATAGATAGATAGATAGATAGATAATTTTGAACGGACCTCATTTTCGTCATCTCCTAGGGAGGATCGATGGACATTTGAAGAAATATTTCGAAAATCGCGTCATGAGTACGACCTCAATAGCTGATTTCCTTTAAGGGAAATCTGCTAAAAATATTAATAACTTGCTTAATATTGTTGACTAGTTTAACAAGATTGGTTCTATAACATTCTTCTATTCAACTCCTAGTAACAGAGATATGAAATTTCAAATCCCCCTCTACACCCCTCATATTTCCTATTTCATGTTTTGTTACGGACATAAATTAATATGATCTTTAGAGTTGAATGAAAAAGTAAAATTTCGAATACGTTATAGATTAAATAAACATTTTATTACTCGAAACCGTAAAATCTTAACCCGGCAGTGATGGCACCCTCTAGAAGAGTCCATAGGGTGGCACCGGGTCTGTGAGACCCGGACCTCTAAACTTCTATTATTGGGCCTAGATTTTTCTTACAAAAATTTTCACTGCATAAGTATTAATCTACCATGATTTTGCAAGGTAATAAACGTAATATCTGGAAGAAAATATTTAATTTACAACTAATACGTATACAATTAAATTTAAAAAGAAAAACAAAGTAAATAAGCATTATAGGAACATAATATGTATCATTTTGGCTATAAAAAAATTAACTAAAATATAGTAAAAGTCACTCATTATTTTGAAAACAGTCTGAGCATACAAAAAGTGAGTGTTCAAGACACACAAAACCTGAACACAGGCGACAGTAGTATCGGGATTTTCGATCAGTTCCAGTACAATCCTTGCATCTTCCTGGTTTTTTTTTTTGTTTCCGGTCGAAAGATCACTGCGCCCATCGAGATGGAAGGTTGAAAGAATGATAACGCATTTGTTTTTTTTTTTTTGGGAGGGGGGATATACGATAAAATGCTGCGGTTCTTTTGAAAACCGAATTCTGAAGAATATACTCCCCTTCGGCAATGCGAAAAACGCATAGGTATTTCCCTCGTGATGCTTCTTAGAGTCCCGACAATTGCAAGTTTATGTTTTAGCAAGGTAGTGGCCAGATAGTGGCTACAGCTGACGTTCAACTATCTGTGGGTCCTAGAGACCCTGGGCCACCTTACCAAATCCATGAAAAAGAAACATTCAAGAATGGTGGCACCGGGTCTGAGAGACCCATGGGCTTATTCTTGAACCAATAACTCCCCTATCAATGAGGATCAAAAGTGCTTGTTTCTTTCTATGTTATCTAACTATGGATTCCAGACTTGTACCTTACCCAATCCAGAAAGGGTGAGCATTCGATGTTAGCTGTGGGTCCCAGAGACCCGGTGCCACCACTGCCGGGTTAACAACTGCCGGTATATTTGATACATATTTGCATGTATCTAACATAAAAAGTGCCTCTTGTATTTAGTTTGAAATATGACGATTCATTTCTTCAGCAAACACCCACTTTTAGCCATCGAACTTTGAAAATAAGCTTAAAAATGAAACGTCTTATTCCACGCATAAGTACTAAATATTGTTTTTAAAGAATTATTATTTATTATGTGTGATAGAAGTGTTTGTGGGATGACATCAACAATTAAGATATTAATGACCCCCCCACTTCTACTCGTCGGATGATTAGTTTTGGAAGCAGAAAACATGTGAGACGAGAACAATGTTTCGTTCCAACATAAAGGAAATCTGGTTAGTTTACGCTACCCCTTAGACTTTTTTTGTTACAAGCTAATATTGTTTTTAGCAGATTTCCCTTAAAGGAAATCAGCTATTGAGGTCGTACTCATGACGCGATTTTTGAAAAATTTCTTCAAATGTCCATCGATCCTACGCAGGAGATGACGAAAATGAGGTCCGTTCAAAATTTTATATATATATATATATATATTTGTCTGTTGTCGCTCTAAGTGTCGCAATTTTTGTTAGATCGCTACCAAACTCGATATTTAAACGTTCCATGTAAAAAGACAGATCAAGTTCGTTAATGGCTGAAATCGGATCAGTGGGAGAGGGGGTTTAGAAGGGGGATTTTTGAAAATTCGAAATATCTCCGTTATTATACGTCGGATCAAAAAATTGTATAGACCCAATCATATTGCAAATTAAATGTACTATAAATATTGTTATATACATTTATTCTCTATCTTGAATATTAACTGAGATATTTGCATTTTTATTAATTTTGGGACGATAACGGATGACTGAGTTTCCCGCCAAAAGTTAGTTCGGCTCTCGTATGGAGATTTCTCTATTGTATAACTTCACGTGGGAAATCTGCTTAGTTTACGCAGTCCCTGCGTGACGGACTTTTATTAACTATTCATTTTTTTTTCTTGTATATTTGTTATTTGAGTTTGTCTTATGGCATTTGACTTTTGTTTGTTTCGTAAAGTTTTAGGACGAAAAACTACCAGGTTATCATCGCCCTGTAATATCTATAATTCACATTTTGATATCCTCATCCATATCGCCATTTTAACAATATAAACGAGGATACAAAAAACTTGTACTTTAAATTTCTTTGTATATATTCGTATTTTTCACAAAATTAAACAATTTATCTTCTTCCAAGCTAATATGTGGAATTAATTTTATTCTTTATTTAATATCTGTATACTTATGGCATTTCATTAATATGTGGTAGATAGTTAAGTCTGTGTTACAATTCTCACAAATCGGGGGTTGATCTTATTAATAATTTATCTTATAAATATTAATTGGCTCAATGAGCTAACTCTTGGTCAATAGAACCCAACCAAAATCTCCAGTTTATATGTAACTTGCATTCCAATTTTCAAGTAGATCAGATTATCTTTGATGTATGCCTACAAATCCGTAGCCCAATTACCAATAATACTGATAAGCTCTCATCGTTTGCAAAATGAAATAATTAATATATTGTTTTTATTTGTTTTTTCAGTTCCATCTGAGTTCCCAGCACTGTTTGACAAATGGGGGAGGCAGCTGAACGGGAGCGTGGGCCCACTAGATGAAGGCGATGAACTACAGCTCACTTGCAGGGTTGTCGGAGGTAAGCCATAACACACAATTATAAACTATTAGAACAAGTTGTCCTTACTCGGCTTCGTATTGAACCATCATGCTGCTCGTTATTTTTTGATAATTAATAAAGTACGCCAATGGAAACAAAGTACGCCATGCAGGGGCTACGTTAACTAAGCAGATTTCCCTCGTTCGTCACGTATTTGCATTTATCTCGAAACTTAAACGTCTAATGAGAACAATATTTGGCATTTAGGCTTCAAATAAAACGCTACATAATATAACAGCTTATTGTTAATATGACATGAGAACCAATGGGAGTTTACTGAAGGTCGAAAACCAAAAAAAAAAAATATGCAAACATCTCGGTTAATAATCAACATAGTGAAAAAACATATATAACAGCATTTATAGCTACAAAATAAAAGCTTAATTATAATCATTAGCTTTTATTTTATTATTATTATTAATTTATTTTAGAGAAAAATTAAAATATAAAAAAAAATGAATTCCCTAAACTTTCTTCATTAAACAGCATTCTTTCCCTAAAGTCCGTCACGCAGGATCTATCTATCTATATATTTGTCTGTTACCGCTCTAGCGGTCGCAATTTTTTTCTTATCGTTACCAAACTTGATATATAATCGTTTTATGCCAAAGAAGGATCAAGGATCGTTAAATGGCTGAAATCGGAACAGTATGAGGCGGGGTTTAGAGGAGGGGATTTTTGAAAATTCAAAATATCTCCGTTATTATGCGTCGGATCGAAAACTTGTATTGAACCAATCGTATTGCAACTTACATTTACAATAAATATTGTTCTATACATTTATTCTCTATCATGAATATTAACCGAGATATTTGCAGTTGTATTCTGTGTATGATCGGCAGGGGTCGGCTATGTTCGGTACGTTCCGGCCGATAGCATCTGGCGGGCCATTTCCATAACTACTCCGACTCTCTTGAATAGGTTTAGAGATACCTTACTACAACAGTTGTTATTAGGCAGATTTATCTACTGTATAACTTCACGTGGGAAATCTGCTTAGTTTACGCAGCCCCTGCGTAACGGACATTTTATCTTTTGTAAACCCCCTTCTCCTACTCATCTCATATTAACAATATGCTATTATGTTATGAAGCAGTTTATTTGAAGCCCAAATACCAAATAATGTTCTCTTGGTCTTGAGATAAATGCAAATACGTGGCGCACGTGAGAAATCTGCCTAGTTAACGCAGCCCCTGAGTGACGGACTTTTATTATTTGTATTGGTAACGGCAATTGAAGTTAATCCTTAGCTTTGAGCATATGCTTTTGTATTCCAATTCCGATTTTTTTTTGTTCTAATTTTCTAATTTTTATATTACCTCTGAAAACAAAAGTTTTCAAACTTCGTTTTTCATATTTTTGGACACAGTTCGTGACAGAGTGTGTAGTGAGGTATTTTCAACAAATTGAGTGCTAATCAATAGTCCGTAAATGAAACAATAAGAAATTCTCTGCATATCAGCTGCACGGAGTTGGAGTTCACTGAATGGGTCTGGACTAAAGGTCGAGGGTGCTTCTGGAATTAGCTGTTAGGCCTGAGAGTGGAATGCTGAGCGGGCCGATCAGACAGAGCCTATGAAAATAGTTGCTGGCAAGAAGAGCAATTAGACAGGGAGGGGCTGCTGAGGGGGAGGCATAAATTGCTGGGGACTTAATGTGCGGTGGCCGGAGTTGGCCAAGGCTAGGGATACACCACAGATCTTCCAAGGGAAGCAGCGAGCATTAGAAGTGCATCTATTCGCCACCAGTCAAAGACACTCCCTCTCCAGATAACTTATGCACCACTTTCAACAAGATCAGATATTGTTATGCTCAGCCAATACTATCGTGGAAGGATCTGAGTTTTGAGTAATATGATTTTACCCAAACAGCATATGATACGGTGACAAAAAAAGTCAGTCACGCAGGGGCTGCATTTATCACAAAAATTAAAAGTTCAATGACAACAATATTTGGTATTTAAGCTTCAAATAAAGTGCTTCATAACATAATAGAATATTGTTAATATGAGATGAGTAGGAGTGGGGCTTTACTGAAGACCAAAAACTAAAAAATGTAAATATCTCAGTTAATAATCAAGATAATGAAAACATATACCTAACAAAATTTATAGACGATTAAATTTTCAATAAGAATGGTTCTATACAATTTTTCAATCCGACGCATAATAATGGAGATATTAAGAATTTTCGAAATTCTCTCCCTCTAAACCCACCCTGGTCCGATTTCAGCCGTTAACGAACTTGATCTTTCTTTTTGTATAAAACGATTATATATCAAATTTGGTAACGATAAGACAAAAATTGCGACTGCTAGAACGGTAACAGACAAATATATATATAAAATTGTAAATATATATGTATAAAATTGTAAATTGCAATTGTAAAATTGCAATTGTAAAATTTGCAATTGTAAAATTGCAAATCTATATATATATAAAATTGTAACCTCTGTCTGTACATTGATTTTTTTCGCGAAATTTCACGATAACTTTTCGTTTCACATGTCATAGACACCATAACTACATTTTGTTTCTTTCGTGTCTGTTTGTTTGTTTGTTTGTTTGTTTGTTTGTTTGTTTATTTGTTTGTTTGTTTGTTACCTTTTCACGCATAAACGGCTGAACCGAATTTTATGAAACTTGGTATGTATATTACTACTAGCCCAACTTAGACTTTAGGCTATATTAATATTCTGTAAGACGAACAGGAGTGGGGGTTATAAGGGAGGCCTGAAATTAAAAATAGCGATATTTCGTTTCCTATTGATTTTTTAGCAAATATGCACATGACAAAAGTTATTTATTTTGTAATTTAGAGTAACTTTTGTTATATGTACTTTTGCCGTAAACGGAAGTATAAATGAGTTATACGCTAAAAACTATAGCGGGAGTCCACAATTTTATTTGGCACAAAAGACTCAACCGAACTAAACCAAACTCGCTATGTGAATTAATACTAACGATGTCCTTATAATAAGCCATACTAACATTTCTAGGGACTGGCAGGAGTGGGGGTAATAAGGGAGACCAGAAATTAAAAATAGCGATATTTAGTTTCCTATTGCTTTTTCAGCAAATATGCACATAACAAAAGTTGTTTATTTTGTTATTTAAAGTAACTTTTGCTAAATACACTTTTGCCGTATACGGAAGTATAAATGAGTTATACGCTAAAAACTATAGCGGGAGTCGACAATTTTATTCGGCACAAAAGAATCAACCAAACAAAATAAAACTCGGTACGTGTATTAGGGACTAACGCCTTCATTTATAGCAAGCCATACCAACATTTCTAGGGGAACGGGCAGGAGTGGGGGTTGTAAAGGAAGGCCAGGACTAAAAAAAATAGCGATATTTCGTTTCGTATTGCATTTTCAGCAAATATGTACATTACAAAAGTTGTGTATTTCGTTATTTAGAGTAAATATTGTTATATTCACTGTTGTCGTATAGAGAAGTATAAAGGTGATATACACTAAAAATCTAAAACGGGGAGTCAACAATTTTGTTGGGCACTTAACGATTGAACCGAACTTAGCAAAACTCGGTATATGTCAATTAGCATTATATCTTCCATGATTATAAGCTATATTTAAAATTTTAGGGGTCCAAAACGGGAGTGGGGATTATAAAAGAGGCTGAAAAAGCGAGAAGTCTAATGCAAGAGAGCAGAAAGATGACGGTGCCTTACCAGTTAATTGAGGTGGTTTACTTATTTCCCCGTCTGGGCATTGCTGGAAGGGAATTCCAGTGAGATTCACTATTACAAATATAATCTTGCATATTAAAACTTTGCCTGAAGATATTTGAGCTCGGGGTTAGGGCCTTGGAAAGAAAATATGTTCATTCTGGATGATATTTAATTGTAAATAAATGCTACCCATGATTATGGTTTGAATTATTGAAAAACGTGTGAGTCATAAAGTGTAGAAGGATTAAATTAGGAACAAATTTTCATTTAATCCTTCAAAACTAAAATTTCTGTTCTATTAATCCCCAAAAGTTACCCTTCAGGGTTGGCTATTTCGGGAAAATCATTACGTCGTGGAGGGAAGTGTAATTGTACACATTGAAGGTCGTACTATCAAAATACCATCATTAGTCAGTCAACAATAATTTCCCGGGCATCGGCCGTGGTATTCTGAGCTAGTATATATATATAAATTGTAACCTCTGTCTGTACATTGATTTTTTTCGCGATATTTACACGATAACTGTTCGTTTCAATTGTCATAGACACCAAAACTGCATTTTGTTTCTTTCGTGTATGTTGTTTGTTTGTTTATTTGTTTGTTTGTTTGTTTGTTACCTTTTTAACGCTAATAAACGCTTGGACCGAATTTTATGAAACTTGGTATGTATATTTCTACTAGCCCAACTTAGACTTTAGGCTATATTAATTGTCTCTAAGACGAACAGGTAGTGGGGGGTTATAAGGGAGGCCTGAAATTATAAATAGCGATATTTCGTTTTTTTTTTTCCCCCCCCCCACTTTCCTATTGGTTTTTCGGCAAATATGAATATAACAAAAGTTAATTATTTTGTTATTTAGAGTAACATTTGTTGTATACACTTTTTTCTCGTATACCGAATGATTAAACGAGATATACCGCTAAAACCTATACCGGAAAGTGAACAATTTTATTTGGTACCAATGAATCACCGAAACTAAATAAAACTCGGTATATGTATTTGCACTACGCTTTCATTTAATAATAAAGCCATACCAAAAGTTTCTAGGGACGGGCAGTGGAGTGGGGGGGTTGAAAGGGAAGCAAGAAATTAAACAATAGCGGTATTATCGTTTTCTATTCGTTTTTCGGCAAAATATGAACATAACAAAAGTATGTTTACTTTTGATATTTAGAGTTAACTTTTGTTATATTCACTTTTTTCGTCTATACTGAATTATTTAACGGAGATATACACTAAAACCTATAGCGGAAGTGATCAATTTTATTTGGGACATAGACGACTAAACCGAACTAAATAGCAAATCTAGTATAATGTTTTAGGCACTAACGCTTTCATGATTATAACAAGGCTATACCAAACATTACTAGGGACAGCCAGGAGTGGGGATTATAAGGGAAGCAGAAATTAAAAACTAGTGTATTTCGTTTCCTATTAGGTTTTTCGGCAAATTATGAACATTAACAAAAGTTGTTTATTTTGTTATTTAGATTAACTTTTGTGTATATACACTTCTTTCGTATACCGAATTATAAACGAGATATACGCTAAAACCATATAGCGGAAAGTGATGTATAAGGGGTGGTTCTGAAATTAAAATTGTGATATTTCGTGTACTATTGGGAGAGTTTACGGGAAATATGCACTTCTTAACAAAATTTGTTTATTTTGTTATTTAGAGAAAACATTTATGTTATATAACTATCGTCGTTATATGATAGTTAAACGAGATATGACTCTTTAAAACTAGAGAGGGAGCCTATCATTTTGTTGGGCACACTAACGATTGAACCAACTTAAAAAAAAAAAATCGGCATGTGATTTATCATTAATTCTTCCAAGATTATAAGCTTTATTAAAATTTTTAGGTCTAACAGGAGTGGCGGGGGGGTGTTGTAGGGGAGGCATGAATTGAAAAATAGCGATATTTCGTTTCGCATTGGTAATTTTTCGAATAAATATGCACAATAAACAATATCCGTTAGTGAACTCGAAATGATATTTTTAGGGTAATACTATTATTTAATTCTGTCAGGTAGGATAAATTATTTAATATAATACTCATGAATCAATAATTTAAGAAAAACATGGTGTTTAGCCACTCAATGCTGGACCGGAAGAATGACAGGAGGCCTAAACCAGTTTAATTGAGTTATCCTATTTTCCAGTTGAATAACGCTGGCATTCATGGAAGTGATTTCCAGTGAGCTCTGGACCTATTCATGCTATTACGAATATAATATAATGTACAAAACTATGCTTAATAACTACATGTGCTCGGATTGGTATTTGACGGGTAATAAGTTTCATTATAGATGATATTTAATTGTAAATAAATGCATCACATGACTATTGATTTTAAGTATTCAAAAAGGAGACTTAAAAAGTGGAAAGGGTGATTAGGAACAACATTTTATTTATTCTTCAACAGTTAAAATTTCTCAATTTAGAAGTCGCGCCTGACCTCACGGGGAAAACAATTACGCCCAGACGGGAAGTGTAGTAAAAATTTGAAGCCTTGCCTAAAAATACTATGCGCACAGCAACGACGGGTATGGACCCTTAAAACATTGGAACGGGTAAATGTCAAAATAATGTGCAAACTAACAGGCTTACCAAAAAAAAAATACCATCATCATTCATCTCAAATGAATTCCCGGGCGAAGCCGGGTACCTTAGCTAGTATATATATATATATAGATTTATATATAATATATTTACTATTATATATATATATATATTTATACAGTTTTGAACAGGACCTTTCATTTTCGTTTTTCGTTATCTCCTGGGTAGGATTGATGGACATTTGAAGAAAAATTTCGATAATCCCGCCATGAGTACGGCCTCAATAGCTGATTTCCCTTGAGGGAAATCTGCTAAAACGTCCCTAACCAACTATCCCAATAAATACAGTCCATTAATTTCCGATTTACCAAAAACGCGGAAGGATGGCACACATGTGACCCAATCTCAATATATATTTTCTATTTCTAAGTAAAAAACAGTCCGTCAAGCCGGGGATGCGTTAGCTAATCAAGTTTTCCATGCGGGTCACGTATTTGCATTTACCTCAAAACGTAAAGGTTCAATAAGAACAATATTTTGTATTTATGCTCCAAATAATGTGCGTCATGAAATAACAACTTATTGTTAATATAACGTGAGTCGAGTGGGTGTTCACTGAAAGCCGAAAACCAAAAATTGCAAATGTCAGGGATAATAATCAAGACAGTAAAAAAATGGGTTGTGTGTGTGTCTATATCTATATATATATATATATATATATATATATATATATATATATATATATAAAGTATATATTCATAAATTTTCTATATGTTTTTCGCTTTTCAATTAAGCGAGTTATTGTTATTATTTCAACCTTTATAAACCCCTCTTCAAATCGTCTGATTTTTACTTTAAGTAACTGAGTCACTAAGAACTTCAAATCCAACGTGTATTTCAATTTTTGTTTTACACAGGTTTCTTACTAAGAAGGAAGAAAAAGTCCACCACCCAGGGGCTGCGTAAACTAATGTCATCGCACCATGCATTCTCTATTTTTACTGTCGAGTATGAGTTCTCAAAACGTTTTTCGAAAGTAAACATATGATTGGAGTATGAATTTTCGAATCCCCCCCACTTCCGATTTTGGGTCTGATCTCTACCATTATCTAATTTTGACCTAATTCCCTTAAGATTCACAGACTTCCACAGCAGGCTATCCAATCATCCTAATCCAGAAGTCCTAGCCCTTTCCAGTACCACTCATCCATATTTCCCTCCACGACGCCTCAAGAGACAATGGCCCAGAGATCTCCTGTAGAAGTGTAAAGTGAAGTGATAGCAGTGGCTATTTCCTTCTCAAGTGCCATTCCTCCTTAGCTCTTGACTTCTTTGCCAGGCAGGGAGAGGCTGCTCCTCTCATTGTGGTGAAGGGGTGTAGCTTCTGTCGAGAGTGATGGAGGACGATTGTTCACATTACCAAGTGCATTTAAATGCAGACTGTAATATTCTCAATAAAATAAATTTAAAAAATATATATTTAATTTGATTTTTAAAATTTCAATGAAAAGAATATCGGTATTCAAGCTTCGAATAAACTGGTGCATGAAATAACAGCTTGTGTTACTATTAGTCTAGTTGGAGTGGAAGTCTACTGAAGTCTGAAAACTTAAAAATCTAAATATATTGGTAAATATTTATGATTGAATAAAATACGAATATAACAATATTGATAGGCAATTAAATTTTACAATAAGATATGTTATATAATTTGTCGATCTGACGTATAATAATGGATATATTTTAAATTTTCGACATTTTCCACACTAACCCCCCCCCTCGCACCGATCAGATGTCAGCCGTTAGTGAACTCGATCTTTAGTTAAGTACTTAACGCTTATATATCGAGTTTGGTAATAATAAGACAAAAATTGCGACCTCTAGAGCGGGAACAGACAAATATATATATATATATATGTATATATATATATATATATATATATATATATAATTAAATTTGCAATAATATTGGTTATATACAATTTTCCGACTAATAATAAGTGAGATTTTTCTAATTTCTCACTTCTAACCCCCCCTCCCCCTAGTCCGATGTCAGTAATGAAGTTGATCATTAGTTTTACATTAGAAGCTCATATATCGAGTTTGGCAGCGGTACGGCTGCTAGAGTGTCTGTTAACACAAGTATATGTGTAATGGACATCATTTTCGAAAATGTATCGGGAATCACGCCACGATTCCAAACCCTGAAGCTGATTTCCCTTATTGAAACTCTGCAAAAAGGGAATAGGGAGTGAGATTAGATGACCAACTTGTCATTCCAGCACGTGGGAAATCTGATTAGTTTATGCATCCCAGCGTGACGGACTTTGGAAAACAGTTTTTGAATAACATAAGCCATAGCTATTGTTATTATTATTGTGGGAAGTGCTTTTATATCGTGATAGGGTAGCTTCTTGAAAAAATGTTTTTGGCCGTGAGCGTAAAGGGTGAAATGGTGTGGCGGTTGATAGGAATGGTAGGATATAAAGTGAAGGGCTGACATATGTAAGGGAAAATATCAGTAGATAATGGCTGGACCCTTATCCGGGGCAAAAAATAGACTTAGCCCTTGGAACCAGCTCTGTTTCCCCCCGATCCCCCATCTCCCCGCCTCCGAAGATTTCAAACTGACTCCTACCAGACTCTTAACCAACAGTATTCATTTATGAAAAATAAATCGGTTTTAGCAGATTTCCCTTAAGGGAAATCAGCTATTGAGGTCGTACTCATGACGCGATTTTCGAAATTTTTCTTCAAATGTCCATCGATCCGACCCAGGAGATGATGAAAACGAGGCCCGTTCAAAACTATCTATATATATATATATATATATATATATATATATATATATATATATATATATATATATTTGTCTGTTACCGCTCTAGCGGTCGAAATTATTGTTTAATCGTTGCCTAACTCGACATTTATTCGTTTTATGTAAAAAGAAAGATCAAGTTCGTTAACGGCTGAAATCGGGCCAGGGGGAGGGGGAGTTTAGAGGGAAGGATTTTCGAAAATTCTAAATATCTCCGTTACCATAGGTAGGATCGAAATATTTTATAGAACCAATCTTATTGAAAATTAAATGTGCTATTAATGTGCGATTGAGATAACAATTATTCTGACTCATTATTAATTACAGTACTAGATTTAGTAAATAGTTCTCAATAAAATTAATATGTTATATTCCGATATCTTTCAGTAATTGTTTTTCTTTCCGGTGTGAAGCGGCAGACCGGTTTGTTTACATTTCTAACCTAACGCTTCCTGTCGGCAGGTTATTGAAATTGGATGAAACATTTCTTATTTCCGTTTGTATTTATTTATGGTGGTGTTGTGTTACCAGTATGTAGATTTATCTATTACTAAACTTCACGAGGGAAATCTGCTTAGTTTACGCAGCCCCTGCGTTACGGACTTTTTACATTTATAAGCTCCATTGTATTAGACTAGGGACATATAAGCTGCCTGTCCGTCTTCCACACAATAAGGGTTGACCATTAATCGAAAACGTCCGTCACGCAGGGGCTGCTTAAACTAAGCAGATTTCCCACGGGAAGGTTTACAACAGATAAATCTACATACTGGTAACACCACCGTGAATGTTAAGGGAATAAATACAAACGGTAATAAGAAATCATTCAGTCAATTTACAAGTTAATAATATCTACAACGGAAAACGTCTGAATTGTAAACAAAGAGGGCAGCCAACTTCGCAGTGACCGGAAAGATGAGCAATTAATGAAATATTTGTTATTAAAACTCGCTTGTAATGAAGTGGGTTCATGGATGTAATCAGCTTTTGTATTAATATGCCACAAAAGCTAGGAAGGGGGCGGGGGGGAGAGGTTTACTGAATGCGTAATAACATATAAACCCTCAAATATCTCGGTCTACTAATCATTATAAGGAAAAATATGTATATGTGGACAATGTTAATAGTTAAATTTAATTTGCAATAAGATTGTTTCTATAAATTTTTTCGATCCGACTTATAGTATCAGATGATATTTCGAATTTTCTCTCGAAATTCCTTCCCTGTTAGTATCATATCGATTAGCGCCACGATAAAAACTTACACAATGATTTTACCGATGCTTCGGATGGTCACGTCAGGATGCGAATTTACTCTCTGGGATCCCCTCTCTTTAAGTGCTGAGGTACCACACTCCGCAGCTACTGAAATGTTTTATAATTAAGACGAATTTTATTATAATTATAGAATGCTATATTAGTTATATTTATGCATTAGTATTTACTATTTAACCTATATTGCTTGTCTTTTTTTTTTTGTTTTTCTCTATTGCCTTATTATGTGTTGAACTCAAGGGAATTTGGATTTAATTTATTTACTTAAAAGCCAAGAAGTTTGTTGATTAGTTTGTAATTAATTTGTACTAGGTTATAAATCTTATGAACCTATTCTTTGATTATTCTCCATCCGTTTTTTGTATTTAAATAGAATTATAGAATATGTGATGAGATGAGAACACAAGTGTGTTATACCAACACGTGGGAATACGGATGTTTTTGTTTTGTTTTTCGAAGAGAGATTTTATGGCCGGATCTCCCAAAGACGTGTTTACTCACGTTACCATTCTTGTTGCACATTCTCCTGTAATTTAATTTAACGTCTTTAATTACCTTTAAATGTTGTTATATTCATATTTTCTCTTTCGTGAATATTAACCTAGATATTTAAATTTGCTTCTTCGTAGGGCTCGTTCACCCCAACGTGAGAACATTGTTTTTAAAACTTAGACCATTATAATTTATCAAATGCATCTAACAAAAGGCTCTCACTCTAGACAATATTTATGTCAAATGGCCAAAATTGGTGTGGTTGGATTTGCGTTTTTAAAACGTTCTGTTGTCACGCCAGAGGTCCTGCGATATTAGTAGGACTTAAGCAGATTTCCCTCGTGAAGTTTTTACAATAGAGGAAATTTCATCGGAGAGTAGAGCAGTCAGCTCAGTTAAGGAAACGTGCAGAAACTTGCTTTTTGGCGGGAAAGTCACCCAGTTTTATTACTAATGCAAATATCTCGGTTTAATATTCATCAAAGATACAAGAATAAATGTATAGAAGATTATTTATATTATCATATTTAATTTGCAATTAGACTGATTCTATACAATTTTTCGATCCGACTTATTCGTAACGGTAGATATTTCGAATTTTGCGAAATATCCTCCACTCTAAACTAATCATTAAAACTACTTAAATATGCGAGTTTGGTAACGATCAAACAAAAATTGCGCACTGCTAGAGCGGTAACAGACATAATATAAATAAATAGTTTATATATATATATATATATATATATATATATATATATATATATATATATATTCATATATAATACATACATTCAGTTTTGAACGGACCTCATTATTCTGTCATAGACTATGTGTAGTGATTAGAGTTATTCGTCATGGACATTTGAAGGAAAATTTCGAATAATTCCGTCATGAGTACAACCTCAAATTAGCTGATTTCCCTTAAGGGTAAAATCTGCAAAAAACGGTGTAGAAATTTTCTTCCCAAAGAAAATCTACTTAATACTTTTAATGCTTTCTTAGCACAGAATAGAAAAAGTCCGTCACACAGGAGCTCCATAAACATAACAGATTTCCCACGAGGTAGTACGACACACTGTTATCCTCTTTTCACCATATCTTTCCTATTTCTAGGAAAAAATTTAATGCGTTGAGTTGAGGGGATACTGAAGGCTGTAAACAAGGAAGTACAAGTAGGTCGCTAAATAATTGGGTGACGAGGATAATGTATAGAGCAACAATTGTAGACCTACAATTGTTTAACAAGATTGGTTCTATAACACTTTTCGACACAACTCGGAGATAATAACGGATTCTCCCGCTACCCCCCCCCCTCGTATTGGCCAATTTACCCTCACACAATGTTAAAAGATCAATAGAGAAATGACATGTCGTACTTAAGCTGTCCAATTAGAAGGTGGTCCATGATAGTAAACAGATTATTGCTGATATGACACGGAGAAGTGTTTGCTTACTGAGGTGCTGAAAAATAAAAGTAACAAAGTTCAGTCACGCAGGGGCCAGCGATAACAAACTAAGGCAGATTTCCCACTGTAAAGTTTTTTACAATAGAGAGAATTTCAACGAGAGCCGATAGAGAGTTAAGAAAACGGAGCGCCCTGCCTCCCCGTAACTAGCTTTTGGGTGGGAAGTCTCAATCTCATCCGTTATCCGCCCTCGAGGTCATTTAAAAAATGCAAATATCTGCGGTTAATATTCAAGATAGAGTAATAAATGTAAAAAACTAATATTTTTAGTACTATTTCAATTTTGCAAATTACTATTTATGTTCGATAAAGACTTTTCTCAATTCCGACTTATTATAGTAATGAGATAATTGTTTCGAATTTTCAATTATCCCCCTCTAAACTCCCCCTACCCCTGGGTCCACAATTGTTCAGCCGTTAACAGAACCTAATTCTTTCTCTTTACATATAAACGAATAATTATCGAGTTTGGTAACGATCAAACAACAATTTGCGCGACCGCTGAGAGCGGTAACAGACATATATAGGTGATTATATATATATATATATCTATATATATATATATATGTATATATTATATATATATATTATATACTATATTTTATTAAACTGCACATGCGCCCACAGTTTTGAACGGGCACATCATTTTCGTTCTTCTACTAGGGTAGGATCGAATGGACATTTTGAAGAAAATTTCTCGCGAAAATTCCGGTCGATTGAGTACAACCTCAATAGCTGATTTCCCTTAAGGGAAATCTGCCAAAATGGAAATATCTCGGTTAATATTGAAGATATTGAAAAATATATAAAAAAAAAACAACATTTATGGGTCATTACATTTGCAATAAGATTGGTTCTATACAATTTTTCGATCCAACACATATTAACGGAGTTATTAAGAATCTTCGAAATCCCCTCTAAACCTCCCCCTTCCCACTGGTTGGATTTCAGCCATATTTGGTTAATATTCATGATAGGGAGGACATGGATATAACAACATTCATAGAACAACACCTTTACAATATTTCGATAATATATAAAGGCGATTCCCCTCTCAAGACCCCTCGTACCACTGGTTGACCAATTCCGTATATTTACCCCCGTATTTAAGAAATACAAAAAAAAGTCCGTCAGCCAGGGGCCTGGGTTAAACTAAGCAGATTTCCCACGTGAAGTTTTTACAATAGAGAAATCCGCCTAATAAAACATCAGTAGTAGTAGGGAAATCTCTAAACCTATTCACGAGGGACGTTATAGTTACTCGAAACGGCCCCGCAACTAGCTCTCGGCGGAGGGTCCCCGATACATAGGCCGAACTCCTGCCGACGCTATACACATGATTACGATTGACCAAACTTCTCGGTTAATAGTTTCAAGATAAAGAATAAATGTATAGAACAAAATGTACAGTTAAATATAATTTGCAACCGTATTGATTATATAGAATTTTTTCGATTCCCCCCCCCCTCGCTGTAAACCCCCCCCCCTCCCACTGGTTCCGATTTCAGCACATTAAAGTAGTGATTCTTGCCTCGCGCTTGTTGTTTACGTTTAACCGCTTAAATTTGACAGGAGTTTGTGTAACGTGTATGTTGTCAATAGATTCGGAAGAAAAGTTGCGTCCGCTAGAGCTGGTATCAGAGCAGAAATATCTATCGTTGAGGTTATATATATATGTAGTTTGTTTAACCTCTGTCTGTACATTGATTTTTTTACTCGCGAAATTTCACGATATAAACTTTTCGTTTCAACATGTCATAGACACCAATAACTGCATTTTGTTGGTTGTTGGTGTCTGTTTGTTTTGTTTGTTAGTTTGTATATTTGTTTGTGTTGTTTGTTACAGTTTCTCGACGCATAAACGGGTGAGCTGAGAACCGAATTTTATGAACCTCTTGGTATGTGTTTTACTACTAGCCCAAACTTAGACTTTAGGCTTATATTAATTCTTCGCTAAGACAAACATGGGAGGTGGGGTAGGGTTATAAGGGAGGCCTGAAATCTGTAAAGTAAATAGCGATAGTTCGTTTTCCGTGTGATTGCGTCCGGGCTGGTGTTGGTTTGTGGTTCTTTGTAGCGAAATTAGTGTCACCATAACAAAAGTTGTTGTTAGTGGTTGTTGGTGTGAGATCATTAGTGTAACATTTTATTATATGGCATCTTTTGCAGTTAGTACGGAAGTATAAATGAGTTATACGCTTAAGCAACTATAGCGGGATAGTCAACAAGTTTATTGAGGCAGCAAAGAGGACATAAACGCGGAACCTAAACCAAACTCCGGTATGCATGATTGTTGGTACTATACGCCTATCCTTATAATAAGCCTTACTAACATTTCTAGGGACAGGGCAGGGAGTGGGGGTTATATGGGAGGCCTTGAAATTAAAAATAGCGATATGTCAGGTGGTGTTCCTGTTTGTTGCTTGTAGAGTGGGTCTAGCTCAAATTGTGCCCATAAAGAAAGTTGTTTTATGTTTGTATATTTACAGTAATTTTAATTATAGACACTTTTGCCGTTTATACTCGGAAGTATAAATGAGTTATATCGCTAGAAAAACTATAGCGGGAGTCCCTAACAATTTTAGTTGGCTCAATAAGACTCAACCAACCTAAACCATAATCGGTTATGTTAGAATTTTGAACTGACGCTCCGTAGCCTTATAATAGACCATAACTAACATTTCTAGGGTCGACGGGGCGGAGTGGAGGGGTATAAGATTGGCTGTCTGAATTTAAGAAATTAGCGGTGTTATTTCGTTTCTTATTGCATTTTCAGGAAAATATGAACATACAAAAAGTTGTTTTATTTTGTTATTTTAGAGTGTAACTTTGGTCATATTCATTTTTGTCTTTCAACAAGTAGTATAAACGAAGATATACACTATGAACTGTATAAGCGGGTAGTCAACGATTTCTTTGAGCGCTAACGGAGTAAACCAAAAACTTTCAAAAACTCGGTATCGTTATCAATTTAGCATTAATTCTTCCATGTTTATGTAAGCTATATTGTGAAATTTGTTTAGGTTTGGGAACGGGAAAAGTGGTTTGAGGAGTAGTGGGGGTTATAAGGGAGGGCCCCGAAATAAAAATTGCGCGTCGATAATATTTCATTGTCTATTTTGTCGGACGGGAAACATGTCTACAATTTGGAGGACAGTGAAGACTTACATAAAAAATTAATTTTTTTATTAACAAATGCCAAAAACGGGAATGAACCCTAAACACTGGGACGGGTAAATGTCCAAAATATTTTGTATGTTCGAAATTAATGCCTTTTGCCAAAAAAATACCATCACCCATTTAGCCTCAAATGAATTCCCGAGCGAAGCCGTGGTATCTGCTGATAGTATATATAGTAAAGTATTGTTAACCATGAGCTGTCTGTGTCATTGATTTTTTTCGAGATATTTCCCCCCCCCCCCCCCCCCCCCCCCTTCACGATAATTTTTCGTTTCACATTGTCATTAGACACCATAACTGCATTTTGTTTCTTTCGTTGTTATGTCTGTTTGTGTTTGGTGGTGAATGTTTGTGTTGTGTTTGTGTTTGGTTTGTTTTGTTACCTTTTCACGTCATTAAAGGCGCGCTGAAGCGAATTTTAGTGAGTAACCGTGGGTAGTCGTATGATGTAAGTACTAGCCCAACTTAGACTTTAGGCTATATTAAGATATTCTCTGTCTAAGTTACGCAACAGGAAGTGGGGGTTATAAGAAGACAAAATAAAAAAAGGAGACCTCTAATATTAAAAATAGCGATATTTCGTTTATTATTGCTTTTGGAGCAAATATGCCCATAACACAAAGTTGTTTATTTTGTAATGTTAGAGTAACTTTTGTTATATGAATCTTTAGATGTATATCGGAAATGTATAAATGAGTTATACACTAAAAGCTTGTGCGGGAGTCCACAATTTTTTTTGGGACAAAACCCGGACTCAACCGAAACCTAAACCAAGCTCGGTATGTGAATTAGCACTAACGCGTCTTCCTTTTAATAAGCTATACTAACATTTCTAGCGGACGTGCAGGAGTGTGGGGTTATAAGGGAGGCCTGAAAATTGATAATAGATGATATTTTCGTTTCCTATTGCATTTTCGGCTCAATATGTCACTTAACCGAAAGTTGTTTATTTTGTAATTTAGATTGACTTTTTGTTATATGCTCATTTGCCGATATACGGAAGTTTAAATGAGTTATACGCACTAAAATTAATAGCGGGAGTAAGTGTGCAACAATTTATTAGGCACAAAAGATTCAACCCCGACTAAAACCAAACTCGGTATGTGTATTAGTTCCTAACGCCTTCCTTTATAAATAAGCCATAATACATAAAAAATTTATAGGGATGGACGGGCAGGAGTGGGGGTTATAAGGAATGGCCAGAAAGAATTAACTGAATAGTGGTATTTCGTTTCCTATTGTCTTTTCGGGCTCAAAATATGCAACCATGTAACTAAAAGTTGTTTATTTTGTGATTTAGAGAAGAAACTTTTTTTAAATACACTATTGTCGTATACCGAAGTATAAAGGCGTTATACGCTAAAACCATTATATTTGCCGGAGTAAACAAATTTGGAGGTACAGTAAAGACTTACATTAAAAAATTAATTTTATTATTAAACAAAATGCCAAAAACGGTGTATTACCTAAACAGTGGGGAGGGGGTGAAATGACAAAATATTGTGGAAAAAGTAAAGCCTTGTCAAAAAATACTATCATTCTGCTCCTTTAATATCAATTCCCGGGCAAAGCCGGGTATCTGAGCTAGTATATATATAACTTTTGAACGGTACCTCATTTTCGTCTTCTCCTGGGGGTAGGATCGATTGATGGATTTGAGGAAATTTTTGCAAAACTCGCGTCATGAGTAACGACCCTCTATAGCTGTATTTCCCTTAAGGGAAAGATCTGCTAAAATATGAGGGCATCCCTGCAAAGGATTGGCGCTAGGTAGGGAATCTAGAAAAGACGTGTAGGTGAACCCGACTCGAACCAATCCGGCGGCGGGTTAGCTTGAAAACGCCTTGTGATTACCCGACGCCGGGCTGTATAAAGTAGTCCAGCTCTCCCGGCAGCTGTAGTTTTTTTAATTAAACATCAGTGACTTGACCGGTGAGTCGTGTAATCGTGGGTTCTTGTGCAGTGTAACAGGAATGTGCTATGCAATAAAAACGTGAAGTTAACAGTGCTTATTATGGTTAGTAGTGAAAAATAATTTATCAAGTGCGTAGTGATCGTCAAATAAATTGTGTAGTGATAAAAACGTTAATGTTTATGTATTTAATTTTCCAATTCAAATGAACTCTAATAATCAATGTTTATTATTTTTCTGATAAACGTAGCAATATAGTTTTGAACGGACCTCATTTCCCGAATTTCTAAAATCACGCCATTAGTACAACCTCAAGGGAAAACTGCTGAAAACTATTTGAAACATTCTGCATTATTTCTATTGGTGTGGACATTACACAGAGGGAATGGCGAAAGGGGACCTTTGAGGAGGAGACAATACTGGCAGCTGGAAGAGAAGTTAGTTTTAAGAGTTTGGTTTTTGAGCAGTGCCCATTGAAAGGAGGGGGTAGGGGGGGGGGTGTAGGGCTAGGGGCGAGGACAAGTTGGGGCTCGGCTAGACAAGTTGTAGGGGCGGGAATGTGCTAAATAAGGGAGCCTTTGTCAGGAACCCACCACCAGCAATCAATTAGCCATTGCCCCGTCAGGCAACTATTCCACACTTAGTCTCTCCCTCTCCCCCCTCTCTCTCTCTCTTTCCATCCCTCTTACTCTCTCCTCCTCCCTCTCTCTCTCTCTTCCCCAGTCTCAATCTTGCCTCCTTTTGTCAGAGACTTTTACTCATCAAGAGCTGCCACAGTTAGGCACTCCAATTTTCCCACCGACCTCGCCCTGTCTCTAGGCTACCTTCTTAAGGAATTCCCTTCAGGCCGGTTTTCAACTTCCCCTTTGCTAGAAGTTGCCCCCCCCTGTCGCCGGGTTAAAGCCCCTTCCCAACTATACAACAATTCTACCCACCAGTAACTCTCCTCCAAAGGCATCCAATTAGATTCAGACCGTTAGAATCGTTCATTTACAGTCCTTCTACACCAAAGAACAAAAGTCCGTCACTGCGTAAACTAAGCAGATTTCCCTCGTGCTGGATTGACACTCTACTGATCTAGCCTCACCATTCATTCGCTATTTATGAAGATTTATTGAATTCGGAACCCCCCCCCTAAACCCTACTATTCTTGGTTCAATTCAAATTAACTCATTCAAGACTGAAAAATAAAAAAAATGCAAATATTTCCATTAATATTCATAATAGATAAAATACGTATATAACAATATTGATAGGCAATTAAATTTGCTATAAGAGCAACCATAACCTATGCTACATTTACCCCACCAAACATGCCGAACATCCTTCACCTTTGGTTGGCACTCCTTGTTTGTGAGTTGGTTCGCGTGCTTTCCCCACCTACCAGAACCGTGTGGGAATGATGTCCCATTGGGTCCCCCACCACGCCAGCACCCAGCTCAGTTCGTTCTTCACGCAGACTTCATCCCCCTTGGAAAATTCCCTCCCCTTGCACTTCTGGCCGTGGTACTCATTCTGCTTCCATATCCTTACCTCCATTTCCTGTCTGGCGTCCAGCGTAAGGTGGTCCCTTGGTACTGTAGTTACGGCTTCTGTAGACGACCAGTGCTGCTTAGTTAAGGGATTTAGCAGGCAGGAGCTGAAAGTGAAGGATCGTTAATGATGTACAGGATTGGTGTTTTCAAAATAATCTTCTGCTCAATGACCAGAAAACAAAAAGTATCTTGTTAAAAGGAAAGCTTTGTCATAGACGGCCCCCAAGGTTGGTAATAGGTCAGACCAGGCTACAACTGCAGCCCAAAGTAGTATACATAGGAGTCCACATCGGGGAGAGGTTAAATCTCAACCCTCACGCTTCTCATCTCCGGGATTCGGTCAGCGGACGATTTCACCACCTAAGGACAATAGCACGTAATACTTGGGGCATCACTGATAAGAACAGATGCATTTTATATAAAGCTTTGTTTGTCCCTATAGTGTGCTACGCAGCTCCATCCTGGGCCCAAAAGATGTCGATAGCGACCAGAAACATTCTATGACAAGCCCAAAGAAGAGCTCTCCTAATAGTAACCAGAGCATATCGGAGTTTCGAGCGATGCATTGCAGGTGATGGCTGGCCAGCTTCCGATAGACCTGGAGGTAGCAAAGCGGGTTGCTATATACCAAGCAGTCAGGGGTTGCCTTACAAGATAGGAGAGTCTATCTTCACAATAGGACAGCAGGACCTTAGAGAAACACTCCACCATATTGAAGAAACCATCTGGGACAGTTGGCAGAGTCGCTGGACCAACTCCAGCAAAGGTATAATGAACTACACATTTTTCCCAGATGTCAGGACTAGAACTTAGCTGACGTAGTACGTCCCAAATTACTTCACCAGTCAACTTATCAGTGGTCACGGGGACTTCAATAACAAGATCCATTGGTATGGAGAAACCCAAAGGTACAGCGGGGGCAGAGGTGCGGAAAAAAGGCGATCAAGAACAGTAGAGATTCACCTTCTAAGGAACATGAGGGATAGCGCCTGCCAGTGGTGTTGTGGCAGGACAGGACCTGTGCTTGGTGGCAACCCCTCCTGACTGCAGGCGCAAAACATGGACTTGAACGTCTGGATCTTCACCACGAGCCCGTTGGTCTTGGACTGATATGTAACTCCGGTCACATGGCTGATGTTGTTTACTGAACTGAATTTCTTGAACACTAACGAGGTCCACTGCGTCCCATTATCGCATACTATCTGCTTTCGTATACCGAACCTCGAGAACCATTGCCTCAATCGGTCAATTATAACTCCGGTGGTCATTCGGTTCATCAGATCCACTTCAGCCCACTTGGAGTAAGTATCTATCCCTACCAGCCAATACTTGCCACCTTGCTATGTCCACGTGGGGTCGCTCCCAAGGTCCATTTGGTACGTTCCAGGAATACAGCAGCACCTCACACTCGCTATGTTTGTTAGTTTGACATGTAGTGAATCTTCTTACGTATTTCTCGATATCCTCAACGATGACTGGCCACCAGACATAGTAGCGCGATATTGTATTGATCCCAGGGTGACCCTCATGTGACTGCTGAAGTACGGAGCTCCTCAGATCTTCAGGAATAACAGTCTTCCCAACCGAAGAATAACTCCATCTTCCAGTGTTAGTTCGTTTCTCCTGTTCCAAAATATATTCACATTAGGTTTCATAGTTTTCAAATTCTTGAACCAACCGTGCTCCAAATAATCTATTAGAAGCTTACAAAGTGGGTCCTTTCCACACGATTTCTTGATGTCTCCAGCTGATGAAATGACGTCATCCTTTTCAACACTGGGTAATCATGGTGGCCCATCGTATCAAACATGAGTTCAGACGAGTCGCAGGCCAAGATGACAGGCATTCGCAGAACGTAAGGTATGATGGTATCTTCAGCTGATAACAACGGCTTCACCTTCTCACACACTGCATGCTCCACTGGAGCCCATTTCGACATAGTCTTCGTGCCAGTGAGGGCACGTAACGGGCACCTATAGAATGCAAATTTGGAATGAATTTCTAATAATAATCAACAAATCCTAAAAAAGCCCTTCCCTCCTTTACGTCACGAGGTTGCTTTGATTCCCGAATGGTAGCTAATTTTTTTTAGATGGATGTATGGCTTGCTTCTATGACTTCCTTCGGTAGAAGCTTGCATTTTCCCAACTTCGCCCCCAGGCCTGCTTTCCATAGTCGTTCCAAAACGTATAGCAGAACAGTTATATGAGAGTCAGGATCCGCTCCTCCAACCTCAATATCATCCTAGAGAACCCCAAATCTAAACCTTCCAATAGCTTCTCCATGTACTCTAGAAATTTCGCCGGACAAAGGGGAGCCTTTTGTACCTCTAGTATTCATTGTAAGTGTCAAGAAATGGTCAACTATTTCTGGCCCTCAGCTGCTACTCTCGTTTGCAGATAAGCGCCCTTTAAATCAAATACAGAAAAATGTCCAGAAGGAGTTCCCCGCGTGCTGCATTGCTATTCCCACCAAGCCCCTTCATCCTGGCAGCCAGCTCCAAGTTCCGGTTGTAATCTTCCCATAACGTGTCCTTTGCATACTCCTTAAATCCGTACCGTGACATTCTCTCCGGTATGAGATTCATGCTGGTGGTTTTTTCCCACCTCTGAGTAAAGAAGTCGACAAACACCCTTTTCTGACTCTTCTTTGGCATTTTACCCCGTCGCCAATATAGTGTTATTAACTAAAAGATAGTATAGTCATACCCCAAAACTAATTTATTTACAACAGAAATTGCATCGCCTAACTTTCATACCATATGCTACATTAGGTACCATTACCTAGCAACCATATTATAGATATTCTAGAACCTCAATAGCTGATTTCCCTGAGGGGAAATTTTCTAAAACGAACATAATTGAAATTCTATTTTATTTCTCTATCTAATCATCCTAATCCAGAAGTCCCTTTCCAGTACCACTCATCCATATTCCCCTCCACGGCGCCTCAAGAGACAATGGCCCAGAGATCTCCTATAAGTGCAAAGTGAAGTGATAGCAGTGGCTAATTTCTTCTCAAGTGCCATTCCTCCTTAGCTCTTGACTTCTTTGGCAGGGAGAGGCTGTTCCTCTCATTGTGCTGAAGGGATGTGGCTACTGACAACAGTGATGGAGGAACTATTGTATTGTACATATCGCACATTACCAAATGAATTTAAATGCAGGCTGAAATATACTCAATAAAATAAAAAAAGTATTTTTTTTTCTTCCTTCATTCAACTCCCATTCGTTCCAGTCCGATTTTGGTAATCATTAGCTTCGACTGCAGTTTTCGATGAAACGATTTCAACGTATATAAAATCGATAAACATTTGAAAATATTTTTAAAAGCATGTCACGAGTACAATCTGTACTACTGTCCCTTCTGACTGAGCTAAAGAACCTAGATGAGTTTGAGAAAGAAAACTACAAAAGAGATGAGTGATTGCACTGAACAATGTCGCCATCCATTGAATTCCAATTAAGAAAATATACTCATAATAGTATTGGCAGATGCCTTTAAACTGAAAACAGCCTATAAACGAAAAGGTCTAAGCTCAAGAATATAAATGAGCCAACATTATTTATCGAATTCTAATGGGAAATTACATAGTTGGGAGATATCGTTCGTTTCATTGTACATTAGGAAAGGATAAAAGTAAAATTACAGGCTGGAATGGAGCTCCCTACCTTTAACAGGAAACTGAACTAAATGCTAAGTTCGGTTTCAAATTCCAACCTGAGCAGCCTGAGATGGCAGTAAAAAGACGTAGCTCATAGCCCGCTTTCATGAGTCTGTAAAATAGTAGCTTATTTTAATAGGCTGACAGAGGCAGGAGAAGGAAACACTACGCAGTAAACTGGAATGGTCTCAGCAATAATTAAATTCAGGTTTAGTAGTTGGAAGCAGTGGGGCAAGTCCCCCCACCCACCACCTACCCCCCAACAACTGCATCTGCTCAAATTTTACAAGCGGAACAATTAAACGTCTTTGTAACTAGCTCATGGGAATCCTCACCACTCACTCTCTATCCCTAACTACATCCCAGCACTCTTCCCATCCCTCTCGCCCCCCATCCCAAACTACACCAACGCCCTCTTCCCATCCCTCTCGCCCCCCATCCCAAACTACACAAACGCCCTCTTCCGTTCGAGTGAGAGGGATGACACTCGCAATCGCAAACTACTTCCCAGCCCTCTTCTCATCCCTCTCACTCCCTATCCCTACCTACTTCCTTGGTCTCCTCTTATCCCTCTCACTCCCTATCCCTACCTACTTCCTTGGTCTCCTCTTATCCCTCTCGCTCCCTATCTCTACCTATGTCAAAGCTCTCTTCCCATCGCTCTCACTCCCGATTGCAAACTACTTCCCAGCCCTCTTCTCATCCCTCTCACTCCCTATCCCTAACTGTATCGCAGCTCCTCTTCCTATACCTCTCACACCCTATCCCTAACTGTATCGCACCTCCTCTTCCTATACCTCTCACACCCTATCCCTAACTGTATCGCACCTCCTCTTCCTATACCTCTCACACCCTATCCCTAACTGTATCGCAGCTCCTCTTCCTATACCTCTCACACCCTATCCCTAACTGTATCGCAGCTCCTCTTCCTATACCTCTCACACCCTATCCCTAACTGTATCGCAGCTCCTCTTCCTATACCTCTCACACCCTATCCCTAACTGTATCGCAGCTCCTCTTCCTATACCACTCACACCCTACCCCTAACTGTATCGCAGCTCCTCTTCCTATACCACTCACACCCTACCCCTAACTGTATCGCAGCTCCTCTTCCTATACCTCTCACACCCTATCCCTAACTGTATCGCAGCTCCTCTTCCTATACCTCTCACATCCAAACCCAAACTGTATCGCAGCTCCTCTTCCTATACCTCTCACACCTATCCCTAACTGTATCGCAGCTCCTCTTCCTATACCTCTCACACCCTATCCCTAACTGTATCGCAGCTCCTCTTCCTATACCTCTCACACCCTATCCCTAACTGTATCGCAGCTCCTCTTCCTATACCTCTCACACCCTATCCCTAACTGTATCGCAGCTCCTCTTCCTATACCTCTCACACCCTATCCCTAACTGTATCGCAGCTCCTCTTCCTATACCTCTCACACCTATCCCTAACTGTATCGCAGCTCCTCTTCCTATACCTCTCACACCCTACCCCTAACTGTATCGCATTTGGTTAACAATCTTAATACCACTCTAAAATTATAAAAAACTTTTTTTGAATTTGTTGGCAAGCAAATTTATTGAGTTATGAGATTCTTTATAATAATGAGGAATTACCCTGCCTTAAAGGGCCAATGACACAAATTGTTTTTTGACAGATTTTTATAACAAAATATTGTAGTTTTATCCAATAATTGAACATTTCTCGTCGTATTCATCGTGTTTAGAAAAATGTTTTTCAGACATGAAGTTCTTTAATTTAATTTTCAACAATGAATATTTTTTAGTAGATATAACACTTTTGGGCAGAACGTTAAAGAGTTTTACACATGAAAATGATATGCTTTTCTCGAAATATTTCAGAATGGTATTTACACGAAGTAATTCTGCGAGGGTATGAGATGACACACAAATGTAATTTGATGCATTTTATCATCCAGCTCACACTACTTTGATTGCCTGTTTCACCCCAATTAATTATATTGGCTTATCGGTGGGCTAAAGTTCTGAAACTTTTAATTGATAAGAGAATGGCTTATTATAAGTTGAATTGTTGCAAAAGTCTAAATCACTCCTCTTCATTATTTATAGAGTTATTAGGAACTGGATAAACAGAAACAGCGAGGGATGTCATTGGTGAGATGTTTAAATATAGAGTATCGACTACAACTTGATAGTGTTCATTATTCACTCAGTCCCAGTTTCCAGAAGCTCTTGAGCTAGTATACTAGTCTATTGCTATATTAGTAGAGATCCCATAAGAGAAATCAGCTATTGAGGTTGTACTCGTGACGCGATTTTCGCAAATCTCTTCAAATGTCCATTGATCCCATTCAGACGTTGACGAATGATGGATGAGTCCATTCATATACATACATACATATATATATATATATATATATATATATATATATATATATATATACTAGCTCAGATACCCAGCTTCGCCCGGAAATTCTTTTGTGTCTGAATGGTTATGGTATTTTTTTTTGGCACGGCTTTACTTTGCACAATATTTTGGCATTTCCCCGTCCCAGTGTTTAGTTTATTATACCTGTCGTTGCTATGGATTTGTTAATAATAAAATTAATATTTCATGTAAGACTTCACTGTCCTCCATATTGACTTATTTCCCGTCTCCTGTGCATTATGCATAGATTTGAATTATTAAGGAGAAAATATTGGCATACATTTGAATCAATTTTTTCAGGTGAGGTACCTGGTAGTTCATATTGAAAAGAAGTGTTGAGCAAATTTCTCTAAATAACAAAATAAACAACTTTTGTTATGTTCATATTTGCCGAAAAACAAATAGAAAAGGAAATACCGCTATTTTTAAATTCAGGCTTCCCTTATAACCCCCACTCCTGCTCGTCCCTAGAAATGCTAGTATAGCTTATTATAATGCAGGCGTTATTACTAATTCACATACCGAGTTTGGTTTAATTCGGTTGAGTCTTTAGTGCCAAATAAAATTGTGGACTCCCGCTATAGTTTATAGCGTATAACTCATTTATGCTTCCGTATACGGCAAAAGTGCATATAACAAAAGTTACTTTAAATAACAAAATAAACAACTTTTGTTATGTGGCATATTTGCTGAAAAAGCAATAGGTAAAACGAATATCGCTATTTTTAATTTCAGGCCTCCCTTATAACCCCCACTTCCTGTTCGTCTTAGACAATATTAATATACCCTAAAGTCTTAGTTGAGCTAGTAGTAATATACATACCAAGTTTCATAAAATTCGGTTCAGCCGTTTATGCGTGAAAAGGTAACAAACAAACAAAATGTAGTTATCGTGTCTATGACATGTGAAACGAAGTTATCGTGAAATTTCGCGAAAAAAACAATGTACAGACAGAGGTTACAATTTTATATATATATATTATATATATATATATATATATATATATATATATCTATATATAAAATTGTAACCTCTGTCTGTACATTGATTTTTTTCGCGAAATTTCACGATAACTTTTCGTTTCACATGTCATAGACACCATAACTGCATTTTGTTTCTTTCGTGTCTGTTTGTTTGTTTGTTTGTTTATTTGTTTGTTTGTTTGTTACCTTTTCACGCATAAACGGCTGAACCGAATTTTATGAAACTTGGAATGTATATTACTACTAACCCAACTTAGACTTTAGGCTATATTAATATCCTCTGAGATGAACAGGAGTGGGGGTTATAAGGGAAGCCAGAAATTAAAAATAGCGATATTTCTTTTCCTATTGGTTTTTTGGCAAATATGAAGATAACAAAAGTTGTTTATTTTGTTATTTAGAGTAACTTTTGTTCTATACACTTTTATCATATACCGAATTATAAACGAGATACACGCGTTAGACCTATAGCGGACGTGAACCATTTTATTTGGGACAAAAGACCCAACCGAAATAGATAAAACTCGGTATATGTATTAACACTAACGCTTTCATTATAACAAACCATACCAACATTTCTAGGGACGGGCAGGAGTGGGGGTTATAAGGGAAGCCTGAATTTAAAAATAGCGGTATTTCCTTTTCTATTTGTTTTTCGGCAAATATGAACATAACAAAAGTTGTTTATTTTGTTATTTAAAGTAACTTTTGTCATATTCATTTTTGTATTTTAACAAAGTATAAACGAGATATACACTATAAACTAAAGCGGGAGTCAACTATTTCATTGGGCGCTAACGATTAAACCGAACTTAAAAAAAACTCGGTATGTCAAATAGCATTAATTCTTCCATGATTATAAGCTATATTAAAATTTTTAGGTTAGAACGGGAGTGGGGGGTTATAAGGGAGGCCTGAAATTCAAAATTCGCGATATTCCATTGTCTATTTGTTTTTCGACAAACATGCACATAACAAAAGTTGTTTACTTTGTTTATTTAGATTAACTTTTGTTTTTATACATTTCTCCAAGAACAATATGTGGAGTAAGTAATTAGCGTATAATTATTGATATGCTCAACAATTCATTCCAATTTGAACTATCAGGTACCTCACCTGGAAAAATTAATTCAAATCTAAGTTAATATTTTGTCCTTAATAAACTGAAATCTATGTATAATGCACAAGAGACGGGAAATATGACAATATGGAGGACAGTGGTCTTACATAAAGAATTAATTTTATCATTAACAAATGCCAACAACGGGTATTAACCCTAAACACTGGGACGGGCAAATGTCAAAATATTGTGCAAAGTAAAGCCTTGCCAAAAAAATACCATCACCATTCAGCTTCAAATCAATTCCCGGGCGAAGCCGGGTATCTGAGCTAGTATATATCTATATTTATATATATAAATATATATATATATATATATATATATTTATATATATATATATATATATATATATAATATATATATATATATATACATATATATCTGTTAATGATCTAACTGTCGTAATTTTTGTTTGATCGTTACCAAACTCCATATTTAGTCGTCTTATGCAAAACCATGTTCGTTAATGGCAGAAATCTGACCAATGGGAGGGAATGGATGAAAATCCTACCGGAATTTCGAAAATTCAAAATATCTCCGTTATTATACGTCGGATCGAAAAATTGTATAGAACTAATCTTATTGAAAATGTATTTGCCTATAAGTGTTGTGATATTCGTATTTTCTCTATCATGAATGTTAACTGAGAAATGTGCTTTTCTTAGTTTTCCATCCTCAGTAAACCCCTTCTCCTGCTCATGTCATACCAATAATAACCGTTTATATAGTGAAACACGTAATTTGAAACTTAAATACCAAATATTGTTTTCAAAAGATAGTTACTAGATGAGATACATGCAAACACCTTGAGTAATGACTTTAACAGTTGAGATTTCTACGGTTTTGGCTCGAAAAAAATTGATTGAACCATTTTGCTATAAGACGGGCTTTATTAGGATTACTCCACGCAGGGTCTGCGTAAACTAAGCAGATTTCCCACGTGACGTTTTATAATAGAGAAATATGCCCAATAACAAGTGTAGTCGTAAGGGAACGTTAAACTTATTCACGAGGGACGAACAGTTACGAAAACGGTCGCCAGAGTTCTTTTTGGAAAGTACCGAAGAGCCGACTCCTGCCGACCCCACACAGAATACAAATGCAAATATCTAGGTTAATATTCAAGATACAGAATTTTATTTGGGACAAAAGACCCAACCGAAATAAATAAAACTCGGTATGTGAATCAGCACTAACGCTTTCATTATAACAAGCCATACCAACATTTCTAGGGACGGGCAGGAGTGGGGGTCGTAAGGGAGGCCTGAATTTAAAAATAGCGGTATTTCGTTTTCTATTCGTTTTTTGGCGAATATGAACATAATAGAAGTTGTTTATTTTGTTATTTAGAGTAACTTTTGTGGCATTCATTTTTGCCTTTTAACAAAGTATAAACGAGATATACACTATAAACTAAAGCGGGAGCGAACTATTTTATTGGGCGATAACGATTGAACCGAACTTAACAAAATTCGGTATTTCAATTAGCATTAGTTCTTCCATGATTATAGGCTATATTAAAATTTTTATATTAGAACGGGAGTTGGGGTTATAAGGGAGGCCTGAAATAAAAATTCGCAATATTTCATTGTCTATTTGTTTTTCGACAAACATGCACATAACAAAAGTTGTTTACTTCGTTCTTTAGATTAACTTTTGTTTTATACATTTCTTAACAGTAATTTGCGTAAAAATATTGGTATACTCAACAATTCATTCCAATTTGAACTATGAGGTACCTCACCTGGAAAAATTAATCCAAATGTATGGTTCTATTTTGTCCTTAATAATTCAAATCTATGCGTAATGCACAGGAAACGGGAAATATGACAATATGGAGAACAGTGAAGTCTTACATAAAAAATTAATTTTATTATTAACAAATGCCAACAACGGGTATTAACCCTAAACACGGGACGGGTAAATGTCAAAATATTGTGCAAAGTAAAGCCTTGCCAAAAAAAATACCATCAATATTCAGCCTCAAATGAATTCCCGGGCGAAGACGGGTATCTGAGCTAGTATATATATATATATATATATATATATATATATATATATATATATATATATATATATAAAAATTGCAACCTCTGTCTGTACATTGATTTTTTTCGAGAAATTTCACGATAACTTTTCGTTTCACATGTCATAGACACCATATCTGCATTTTGTTTCTTTCGTGTATGTTTGTTTGTTTGTTTGTTTGTTACCTTTTCACGCATAAACGGCTGAACCGAATTTTATGAAACTTGGTATGTATATTACTACTAGCCCAACTTAGACTTTAGGCTATATTAAAATTCTCTGAGGCGAACAGGAGTGGGGAGTTATAAGGGAAGCCTGAAATTAAAAATAGCGATATTTCGTTTTCTATTGGTTTTTCGGCAAATATGAACATAACAAAAGTTGTTTATTTTGTTATTTAGAGTAACTTTTGTTATATACACTTTTGTCGTAGACCGAAGTTTAAATGCGTTATACGCTAAAAATTATAGCGGGAGTCAACAATATTATTTGTCAAAAAAGACTCAACCGAACTAAATAAAACTCGGTATGTGCATTAGCACTAACTCTTTCATTATAACAAGCCATGCCAACATTTCTAGAGACGGGCAGGAGTGGGGGTTATAAGAGAAGCCAGAAATTAAAAATAGCGATATTTCGTTTCTTATTGGTTTTTCGGCATATATGAACATAACAAAAGTTGTTTATTGTGTAATTTAGAGTAACTTTTGTTATATTCACTTTTGCCGTATACGGAAGTATAAATGAGTTATACTCTAAAAACTATAGAGGGAGTCCACAATTTTATTTGGCACAAAAGACTCAACCGAACTAAACCAAACTCGGTATTTGAATTAGTACTAACGCCTTCCTTATAATAAGCCATACTAACATTTCTAGGGACGGGCAGGAGTGGGGGTTATATGGAAGGCCTGAAATTAAAAATAGTGATATTTCGTTTCCTATTGCTTTTTCAGCACAAATGCACATAGCAAAAGTTATTCGTTTTGTTATTTAGAGTAACTTTTGTTATATTCACTTTTGCCGTATACGGAAGTATAAATGAGTTATACGCTAAAACCTATAGCGGGAGTCCACAATTTTATTTGGCACAAAAGACTCAACCGAACTAAACCAAACTCGGTATTTGAATTAGCACTAACGCCTTCCTTATAATAAGCCATACTAACATTTCTAGGAACGGGCAGGAGTCGGGGTTGTAAGGGAGACCTGAAATTAAAATAGTGATTTCCTATTGGGGTTTCGGCAAATATGCAAATAACAAAAGTTGTTTAATTTGTTATTTAGAGAAATCTTCTCAACACTTCTTTTCAATATGAACTACCAGGTACCTCAAATGAAAAAATTTATTCAAATGTATGTCAATATTTTCTCATTAATAATTCAAATCTATGCATAATGCACAGGAAACGGGAAATATGACAATATGCAGAACAGTGAAGTCTTGCATAAAAAAATAATTTTATTATTAACAAATCCACATAAACGACGGGTGTTAACCCTAAACACTGGGAGGGGTAAATGTCATAATATTGTGCAAAGTAAAGCCTTGCCAAAAATATACCATCACCATTCAGCCTCAAATCAATTCCCGGGCGAAGCCGGGCATCTCAGCTAGTATATATATACAATATTTTGACATTTACCCGTCCCAGTGTTTAGGGTTAATACCCGTTGTTGGCATTTGTTAATAATAAAATTATTTATTTATGTAAAAAATGTATAAAATTGTTGTCTCCCGCTATAATTTTTAGCTTATAACGCCTTTATACTTCGGTATACGATGATAGTGTATATAAAAAAAAGTTTCTCTAAATAACAAAATAAACAACTTTTGTTATGAGCATATTTGCCGAAAATGCAATAGGAAACGAAATATCACTATTATTAATTTCAGGCCTTCCTTATAACCCCCACTCCTGCCCGTCTCTAGAAATGTTAGTATAGCTTATTATAATGAAGGCGTTAGTACTAATTCACATACCGAGTTTGGTTTAATTCGGTTGAGTCTTTAGTGCCAAATAAAATTGTAGAGTCCCGAAACAAACAGACACGAAAGAAACAAAATGTAGTTATGGTGTCTATGACATGTGAAACGAAAAGTTATCGTGAAATTTCGCGAAAAAAATCAATGTACAGACAGAGGTTACAATTTTATATATATATATATATATATATATATATATATATATATCTATATATATATATATATATATATAATTTTGAACGGAC
Organism: Riptortus pedestris; assembly: GCA_019009955.1. Lineage (NCBI taxonomy): Eukaryota > Metazoa > Arthropoda > Insecta > Hemiptera > Alydidae > Riptortus > Riptortus pedestris. Next base: position 125,485,392 of record CM032233.1, read on the forward strand.
ATCATTTTCGTCATCTCCTGGGTAGGATTGATGGACATTTGAAGAAATTTTTCAAAACTCGCGTCATGAGTACGACCTCAATAGCTAATTTCCCTTAAGGGAAATCTGCTAATAAGCTGTTATGAACCACTCCATTACAAGGTTAAACACCACATATGTTTTACTTAGAAATAGAGAATATAAGGTGAGATAAGATTAGTGGAGTGTCATACCAGTCCACGGGAAATCTGTTTAATTTAAACAGCCTCTGCGTGACGTACTTTTTCATTTCAGAAAGTGTTTTAGCGATATCAACCATTTTTGGCTTTTGTGTCTGTTTGTTTGTTACATTGAAACCGAATTATACAAAACTCGGTATTCGAATAAGCATGATTATAAGCTATATTAAAATTTCAAGAGATGGATGTAATGAACAGTCACGTTATTTTGTTTACTATTTGTTTATCGGCAAACATGAACATTATTGTTGATGATGACTTTAGCAGTTGTTTGTAATCTTATTTAAAGTAGCATTTGTTTTAACAAATTGTAATTAATTAAATGTTGCTGAATTCTTAATGACTAAGAATTATCGAGCCTTACTACAATTATTTTCAATTTCAGGCAAACCGGAGCCGAAAGTGAGATGGCTGGTGAATGGAGAGGTAGTGGACGAAGAATACGAGCACAATTCTGGAGATGTTATAGAGAACAGGCTGAACTGGAGGGCTGTCACTAGAACTGACCTCAACTCCATATTCAGCTGCGAAGCTAGCAATACCAAACTCAGCGAACCCAGGGAGTCTTCTGTAGTTCTACAGCTTTATTGTAAATCTACAACATCTACAACTTGCAATTATTACATAAGTATACTTACGCAAGCATACTTATGTAAGTAATTAGTTACGTAAGTATACTTACTGCAGCCATTACTTACATAAGTATACTTACGCAAGCATACTTATGTAAGTAATTAGTTACATAAGTATACTTACTGCAGTCATTACTTATATAAGTATACTTACTGCAGTCATTACTTACATAAGTATACTTACTGCAGTCATTACTTACACAAGTATACTTACTGCAGTCATTACTTACACAAGTATACTTGCTGCAGCCATTGCATACATAAGTATACTTACTGCAGCCATTGCATACATAAGTATACTTACTGCAGCCATTGCATACATAAGTATACTTACTGCAGCGATTACTTACAAGCGTCATTAAAAAAATTAACTTATAAGCATCTTTACAGATGATGCTGAATCCAAAACTAGCTTGGTTTTTTTTGTTTTTTTTGTATCACAATTAGTTTTTGATCAATCTATTATTCATCATATAGTATAAAACCTGAATTCAGTATTTGGGAAAATTAATGAAAAGCTATTTTACATCAGCATGGTTCGTAATTACAGTTGACTGCTTCACTCCTGAAAATGATATGTTTATGAAATTTTTATGTTGTCATATAGGAAGAATATTCACAAATTTAAAACTAGATTGCAAGAATGAAAATAGATGTGTGTGAGAATGTTTGCTGAAATTTATATTATATGTTTTTGACAAGAAAATTATAATATTTTAGAAGAAAATGTTAACTGAATGATTTTGGTAATATAAGAGGAAGCTTGGAGTAGCACTGTATTAATTCTCCATACTAGTATAGAGGTTGATACATATGATTAGGACGAGACATAGCAATCCGGAAGATTCATTTTAAGCACTTTTAGTTCATGGTTACTGATTACTTATTAAAATAACCCTTACCACCACTAACCACTTAGTCAAGTATGAACAGTCTAAAGCGATAGCAATAACAGAGAATGGCGGCCATGAACCAGTAATATTTTACCTGTAAATAATCAGTGGCCTTCCTATAACCATTTTGTCATTGATAAATTCTAAAAGTGTTATTTTAAGTAATAAAGTGATTTTCTTTTAATTATGATTTAATAATTGTCTTTAAATTGGTGGCCTCCTGGCAATCGATAAGTAACTTTAATCTATTTTTAAAGACATATTTATAGAAATGATGATTTTATCTTATGGGATCTGCTAAAAGATAGCGTTTGGTTACATAGAAGGAAGGCTAGAGTAGAGCTCTGTTATTCCTTCATACTAAGATAGAGATTGACGTATATGATTGGGCCGAGAGGGGGGGATAAAGTAAACATTTGTGAGAAGTTCAGCTCGACTCTGTAGGAAGTAGAGAGAACCAGCCCTCTCGACGGGACTATACAAACAGAAGAAAAGTTAGCCCCTTAGCAGACAGCAACTCCCACAGCCAGCGCTAGGCCCCCCTAGACCTAACTCCCTAAACCAAACATATTTCCCACGAGCTGCTATGACACACGGCTCACTTCATCTCATCATATATTCCACATTTCGAAATAAAACTCCTATGAGCAGAATTGGGCAGTCAATAAAGTAAATTGAAGACGACATCGCTCAACGAATTTGTATATATCTCCCATCACAAAAGTCTCTTCAAAACAATATTTGGTATTTAAGCTTAGAATAAACTGGTTCATGATAAAACAGCTTATTGTTAATATACCATGAATAGAAGTAGGGGTTTACTCAGAGCTGAAAACTAAAAAATCCAAATATCTCGGTTAATATTCATGGTAGTGAATATATATAATATATATATATATATATATATATATATATATGTATAAAACAACATTCATAGGTAAACAAATTTGCAATAAGATTGATCATATACAATTTTACGGTCCAACTTATAATAAACAACGTTTTCGTCATCTTCTTTGGTCGATGGACATCGGAAATCGGGTCATGAGTACAACCTCAATAGTTCATTTTCCTCATGATAAAATCTGCTGAAAAATAACTATAATGAAATTAATAATAACGGCATAACAAATATAGATCAAATTACTCTGAGAATTGAACTATCTTAGCTATTGTATGTCGGATAGTAAAATATTGTGGAACCGATCTGGTTAAACTATTGTTTTTATACAATTAGTGTTCTATCTATAAAGCTATCTATAATTCGTGCTTAAATTACGCAGCTCAGAGTGACAGATTTTTTTTTGCATTTCAAAATATTAGTATTAATTATATATAAATTATGATTATTAGTAGTCTAAGTTTAATTACCTGTAATCTACGTAGCGAGTTTCATAAAACTAGGTATCAGGATATTGCTGATTTCCCTTACGGAAAATCTGCTAAAATGTAGAACCCACAGAGCTGCCCCCTCCACCCTTCGAGGGGGTTTAGGTGTTTGTAAATTGAAGGAAAGACTATAAGAGGTTAATATGTACCATTGCTAAGCTGAAGAGCTCGGGGGTGGGGATATGCCATTAGGGCGAGGTTATGGCCTAGGCGATTCCTTCCCATTCAAATCTGACTAGCTCATTAAGGAATAAGATGTTCAACTCATTGCGGAGAATTAACTGGGAAATGGAAAGCGGGGCTTCTATTTACCCTCCCCCACCCCCTTCCATTTCCTCTTCCCCCTCCATTCAGCCCTTCAACGTTTTCTTTATATTTAGATTTAAAAACTGGGCAACGTTTGCCTTTCCTAAAACCTTAATGTGCTTACTAAACGGCCTCTATACAAGACAGAATTTCAGCAAAGTGCTGTATGCAAATATTTTATTTATTTTTAATATTTCATACTAACTTTTTTAATAATTATATTATACATTTTTTGATAGATTGGCTCAAAAAAAAATTAACCGGAAACTTTTTTTGGAATGTCCTCAGTTGAGGTCGGTCCGTCAGTGAAGAGGTTTACCTTACTTCAGGTTAATTATGCTAACCCGCTAACTCTAAGATGTTTTCATTTTCCCATCTATTTTCAAAGAAATAACAAAACACTCTATGATTTAGATTATAACATTGCAAAACATAAACACATCAATCATTTCTATTCTATTGAAAGCTAATTCCCTTTTTTAATAAATGGAAAAAAAAGTTGTATACAGAAAATAATTCTATGAATCTAACTTTTTTTACAGTTTTGTTTAAAATTCTTCCTTTTCATTGATTTTTCATAATATTTGAATGAATAACCTGAATGGGACTTCGAAACAAATATCACCATCATCAGCCATTTTTGTCTCAATATCCGAAATATATAACTTTATGGGAGAGGAAATATAATAACACTATTTGAATTAAAATTTTCATATTATTTGTAAGCAGCATGTTTTATAAAAATGTTTTAACAAGTACCTACGTATTTGCATGTATCTCACTCAGCAAATTAAAATTTAATTAAAACAATATTTTGTATTTAAGCTTGGTATAAAGTGGTTTATGATATAACTGCTAATTGCTAATATGACATGAGTCGGAGCCGGGGTTTAGTGAAGGCTGATAAATGCATATATCTCAGTTCATGCTAAAGAGAATAAATGTATATAACAATATTTATAGTAAATTCAATTTCCAATAATATTAGTTCTATACTATTTTTCGTTCCGACGTACTCGTTGTATACAATATAAACTCGCCAAACATGCTACCCAAAGACAATACTCTGCCTTTAACTTACTAACCCTACCAGATTTGCATTTACAAATACTACAGACTACATTACATGAATGGCAAAAATGTTGGAATAGAACATAAGGAAATCATCTGCGAGGAATAAAGCCTTTTATAAGGGAGTGGCCATCCAGCAGACGAGACGACGTTGTACTAACGAGATTAAGGATACTCACATTTAACGCACTCATACCTCATGACGAGAACAGAAAGACCTCTCTGCAGAACATGTCATGAACCATTAACCATTAAACACATACTGACTAACTGCAGGAACATTGAAAACTTAGAGACCCCACATAACGTGCACGAACTTCTTACGGAGAAGAGTCCACATATCGACAATACACTAAATCACCTTAAAAAATTGAATTTGTTTTACAAAATTTAGCTTCTCTTCTGTTTGATTTGGACTTTGTGTTGTTGTTTTTATAACTTGTATTTAATGTTTATTTATCGTGTTACTTTTTTTTATTGTTTATACACTTTTAGCAGATTCCCCTTAAGGGAAGTCAGCTATTATTGAGGTTGTACTCATGACGGAATTTTCGAAATTTTTCTTCAAATGTCCATCGATCCAATCTAGTAGATGACGAAAATGAGGTCCGTTCAAAACTGTATATATATATATATATATATATATATATATATATAGATATATATATATATATATATATATCTGTCTGTTACCGCTCTAGCGGTCGCAATTTTTGTTTGATCGTTACCAAACTCGATATTTAGTCGTTTTATGTAAAAATAAAGATCAAGTTCGTTAATGGCTGAAATCGGACCAGTGGGAGGGGGGGTTTAGAGGTGGGATTTTCGAAAATTCGAAATATCTCCGTTACCATACGTCGGATCAAAATATTGTATAGAACTAATCTTATTGAAAATTAAATTTACTATAAATATTGTTCTATACATTTATTCTCTATCTTGTATATTAACCGAGATATTTGCATTTTTATTTAATTTGGGCCGATAATGGACAACTGTTTTCCGCCAAAAGCTAGTTCGGCCCGTTGGGAGATTTCTCTATTGTATAATTTCACGTGGGAAATCTGCTTAGTTTACGCAGCCCCTGCGCGACGGACTTTTTCTTTACTAGCTAAGGTACCCGGCTTCGCCCGGGTAATCATTTGGGGCTGAGTGATGATGGTATTTTTTATTGGGGAGGGGGGCTTGACTTTGTACAATATTTTTACATTTTCCAGTCTCAATGCTTAGGATTTACACTCGAGTCTGGAGTGCTGGGGATATGTTAATAATAAAAGTATTTGTTATGTGCTTAATTATACAAAATACACAATATTTTTATATTACCCGTTTCCTGTGCGTGTATCTTTTTTCATATATAACATAATCATAGATAATTATATTATCATTGTCAAAAATACGGAGTTTCGTTGATTTCGATTTAGTCTTCCGTGTCCTATGACATTGCTGACCCCCTTCTATAGTTTTTCGTGTATACCTCATTTATACTTCATTATACGGAAAAAGTTTATATATCAAAAGTTACTTTAAATAACAAAATAAACAACTTTTTTTATGTGCATAATTGCCGAAAACCCAATAAGAAACGAAATATCGCTATTTTTAATTTCAGGCCTCCCTTATAACCCCCACTCCTGTTCGTCTCAGAGAATACTAATATAGCCAGAAACCTAGCCTGAGTTAGTAGTAATATACATACTAAGTTTCATAAAATTCGGTTCACCCGTTTGCGATTCTATTAAGGACATACATACAAACATTCATTTTTATATATAAGACTAGCTTAGATACCCGGCTTCGCCCGGGAATTCATTTGAGGCTGAATGGTGATGATATTTTTTTGGCAAGGCTTGACTTTGCACAATATTTTGACATTTACCCGTCCCAGTGTTATACGGGTTAATACCCGTCGTTTCTGTGGATTTGTTAATAATAAAATAAATTTTTTATGTAAGACTTCACTGTCCTCCATATTGCCATATTTCCCGTTTCCTGTGCATTGTGCATAGATTTGAATTATTAAGGACAAAATATTAACATACATTAAAATTAATTTTTCCAGGTGCTGTACCTGGTAGGTCATATTGAAAAGAATTGTTGAGCAAATTTCTCTAAATAACAAAATAAACAACTTTTGTTATTTGCATATTTGCCGAAACCCCAATAGGAAACGAAATATCACTACTTTTAATTTCAGGTCTCCCTTATAATCCCCACTCCTGCCCGTCCCTAGAAATGTTAGTATGGCTTATTATAAGGAATGCGTTAGTGCTAATACACATACTGAGTTTTATATATTTCGGTTGGGTCTTTTGTCCCAAATAAAATTGTTCACTTCCGCTATAGGTTTTAGCGTATATCTCGTTTATAATTCAGTATACGAAAAAAGTTTATATAACAAAGGTCACTCTAAATAACAAAATAAACAACTTTTGTTATGTTCATATTTGCCGAAAAACCAATAGGAAACGAAATATCGCTATTTTTAATTTCTGGCATCCCTTATAACCCCCACTCCTGCCCGTCCCTAGAAATGTTGGTATGGCTTGTTATAATGAAAGCATTAGTGCTAATACATATACCGAGTTTTATTTATTTTGGTTGGGTCTTTTGTCCCAAATAAAATTGTTCACTTCCGCTACAGGTTTTGGCGTATATCTCGTTTATTATTCGGCATACGAAAAAAGGATATATAACAAAAGTCACTCTAAATAACAAAATAAACAATTTTTGTTATGTTCATATTTGCCGAAAAACCAATAGGAAACGAAATATCCCTATTTTTAATTTCTAGCTTCCCTTATAACCCCCACTCCTGTTCGTCTCAGAGGATATTAATATAGCCTAAAGTCTAAGTTGGGTTAGTAGTAATATACATACCAAGTTTCATAAAATTCGGTTCAACCGTTTATGCGTGAAAAGGTAACAAACAAACAAACAAATAAACAAACAAACAGACACCAAAGAAACAAAATGCAGTTATTGTGTCTGTGACATGTGAAACGAAAAGTTAAGGTGAAATTTCGCGAAAAAAATCAATGTACAGACAGAGGTTACAATTTTATATATATATAGATAGATTACATTGTTAAATTTTGAGGCCTATAGCCTAGTTGCGTGTGCTCCTGTATAAATAAATTATGCCATAATAGCAACGGAGCCATCGAAGGATTTAACATTCCATCCGTGTAAATATACCTTAAACCCCCTGATATATTAACTTCTTTAGCTTTTATTGGCGCATTTACAAATGATTAAAATTGAACGAGAGCCGGAAGGAAGGTGAGAAAATGGTTTCAACAAGGAAGTACTATCCGAGGAAAGTTACTAACCCGGAGGTGCGAGGGCATAATAGAGAGCTGGTGAAGCGGGGACTAACTCCTGCCCAGCTGAAGTTGATGAATATTGGAGTCGTATCTAAGTTGAGGGAGAGCGAGAGAGAGAGACAGCGGATTGGATGGAGGCAGTCGAGAGGGGAGATTGCAGTGCATGCTCGATGCACCGTCCATGCTCCATGCACTAGTTGTCAAGCAATAATAGCAGCAAATGCCCTCCGCCACCGCCCTCCGCCCAACTCCTCCTATTCCAGCCTCAAATCGGACAACCGTTCATAACTCACTTCAAATCAAAGTCCTCATTATAACTTCACCCAAGGGGCAGGAAGTTCGACACACTATCAGAAAATCTGACTCAAACTCTTGTAATTCAGCCACGCAGATATTTAGCATAACGAACTTCTCTCCCAGTACAACACGCTTTGAAAAAGTCCGTCACGCAGGGGCTGTGTAAACTAAGCAGATTTCCCAAGCGAAAGTTTACAGAAGATAAATACAGGGTGGGGCAGAATGGACTCCCTGATTTGAAGGATGAATTGTGAAAGAACAAATAAAGATAATCTCAAAACGATTTTATTTCCCAAAACTACATTCAATGCCATTTTATTCTCATTTGGTTTTGAAAATTAGTTCATCCAAGTGACGACCTTGGCGAGCAATGCACATGTTGAGCCGTTCAAAAAAGTTTCCGAAAACTCGTCTCACCAGATCTTTTGATATTCCAGCGACGACATCTTTAAGGGCTTCCCAGGTCCTTTTGTAAACCTCAGCTTTGAGATAACCCCAAAGAAAAAAATCGCATGAGCTCAAATCCGGGGAGCGAGGGGGCCAGAGAACATCGCCACGTAAGGAGATCAGGCGGCCGGGTCTTTGCAGGATTTGCCGTGAACGAAGGGCGGTATGAGCCGTAGCACCGTCCTGTTGAAACCATAAGGCTTGTGTGCCATATTACTGACCATACTCTTCCAATTTAGGTTGAAAAAAGTTCTCTAGCATGTCACAATAACGCTCAGAGGTAACAGTAACAGTTAGACCTTGAGATTCAAAAAAGTAAGGCCCAGTTATGCCTATGGAGGACACGGGACACCAAACTGTCACTTTGGGACTATGAAGAGGTCTTTGTCGAGATCTCCTTGATGAGGATTTTCAGTCGCCCAGTAACGAAAATTTTGCCAAACCAAACCACCTACGAAAAGACCTCTGCGTCGCCACCGAAATATCATTGATTTTAAAGAACGTTCCAACGACAGAGCCTCTATGCTCACCAGACTACTGCATGGCGACTACTGAATTGAAAATTACATCGTTTCCCCGACCTAACGCCACTATCCCCACTCTGTATAAATACTGATAGCAACACCGCAAATATTAAGTGAATAAATACAAACGGTAATGAGAAATCTTTCAGTTATAAGTTAATAATAACTCTACAACGGAAAGCGTCCAACTTGTAAACAAACAGGCCAGCCAACCTGAATTCTAGACAGGAAAGAAAAACCATTAATGAAATATATCTTAATATAATACATTAGTTTTATTGAAAACTATTTACTATAGCTAGTCAGAATAATTTTAATCTCAATTACTTAAATTTTAGTAATCCAAGAACAAAAGAAGGGGGGGGGGGTAATCAACAGAACGTATTTGCATATATCTCATAAAGTAAAAGTTCAATGAAAACAATATTCCGTATTTAACCTTTTAATAACGTGGTTCATGATATAACAGCTTATTATTAATATAACATGAGTAGGAGTAGGGGTTTACTGAAAGCAGAAAACTATAAAATCCATATAGAAATAGAAGAGAAATATGCCCAATAACAAGTGTAGTCGTAAGGGAACTTTAAACTTATTCACGAGGAACGAACAGTTACGAAAACGGCCGCCAGAGCTCTTTTTGGAAAGTACCGAACAGCCGACCACACACAGAATACAACTGCAAATATCTCGGTTAATATTCATGATACAGAAAATACATATAAAATAAAATTTATAGATCATTCAATTTTCAATAAGAACGGTTCTATACAATTTTTTGATCCGAAGTATAGTAACGGAAATATTTCGAATTTTCAATATTCCTCCTCTAAACCTCCCCCCCCCCTCACACTTGTCAGATTTCAGCCATTAACGAACTTGACCTTTATTTTTGCATAAAACAAGTAAATATCGAGTTTCGTAACGATCAGACAAAAATTGCGACCGCTAGAGCGTAAACAGACAAATATATATATATATATATATATATATATATATATATATATATATATATATAGATAGATAGATAGATAGATAGATAGATAGATAGATAGATAGATAGATAGATAGATAGATAGATAGATAGATAGATAGATAGATAGATAGATATCGACTCATTAAATAAACTCCGTGGGCCCACCCTCGCTGATTTTTACAAAATAAATATATCAATTATCCCTACTGATGAGTAAATGAGAAATTTATAATTGATTAACTATCACTGTAATGTTTCTAATAAATTAAAATATATGTAATTCACATGTTTTATTTGTTTTCATATTGATCATTTCTTTTCTATTTTGTATAATGTGCATGTTCTCTTTTATCCTCCTCTTGTTTACATTTCTTTCTTTTTCTATTATACTTACATTTTCAAAATAAAAAATGTGGCCTTTAGTTTAGTTCATTTTGCGTAGTAGAATTTCTCCTGCCAAAGCGTTATCTTTTTATGATTCTTATCATATTATATTGCAACTATTACTTTATTATGTTACATCTATAATCACATTGTATTAATGCTATTGGCATATTATAACAATATTTTTAACATTATATTAATATTATGTACATCGTGATGTTATGCGGGTGCTGGAGAATGATGAATATATAAATAAGTGTATGAGTATGATATATATGTAAATATTATATTGAACTGAAGTGTGTTTATGATATTATGTTACAATATATGGTGCTCCCCTGGTCTATGCTTGTTTATATAATATAACCCAATCATATTATGACCACAAACATGAAAAAAATATGGTAAGATGTTATCAGTAGTGTCACTCCAACAGATGTGAAAACTGATGTAAACTCAAGCCCTTGCGTGACGAACTTTTTTCAACTCTAAGCACTCTCTCTCTCTCTTTTAAGCCCCTACACTCCTCCACGCACACGTTCTCAAGCCCTTAAACTCATCCAAGCACTCTCTCTCTGTTAAACCCCTACACTCCTCCACGCACACGTTCTCAAGCCCTTAAACTCATCCAAGCACTCTCTCTCTGTTAAACCCCTACACTCCTCCACGCACACGTTCTCAAGCCCTTAAACTTATCCAAGCACTCTCTCTCGCTCGCACTCTTAAGCCCCTACACTCCTCCACGTACCCGCTCTCAAGCCCTTCAACTTATCCAAGCACTCTCTCTCTCTCTTTTAAGCCCCTACACTCCTCCACGCACACGCTCTCAAGCCCTTAAACTCATCCAAGCACTCTCTCTCTCTCTCTCTCTCTCTCTCTCTCTCTCTCTCTCTCTCTCTCTCTCTCTCTCTCTCTCTCTCTCTCGCAACTACACTCCTCCACGCACCCGCTCTCAAGGCCTTAAACTCATCTAAGCACTCTCTCTCCCAAGCCCCTTAACTTCTCCACGTATCCAGACTAAAGCCCTTAACTCCTCCACACACCCGCCCTAAAGCACTTAACTCCTTGAATCACTCTCTCTGTCTCTCACAATCCCCTTAACCCCTCCGTGCACCCACTCTATAGCCCTTAAACTCCTTGAAGCACTCTCTCTTAAGCCCTTAAACACCTTGAAGCACTCTCTCTTAAGCCCTTAAACTCTTCCATGCACCCGCTCTCAAGCCCTCAAACTCCTTGAAGCACTCTCCCTTAAACCCCTACACTTCTCACGCACCCGCTCTAAATCCCTTAAACTCCTTGAAGTACTCACTCTCACAAGCCCCTTTAACTCTTCCACGCACCCGCTCTAAAGCCCTTAAACTCATTTAAGCACTTTCTCATAAGTCCTTAAATTCTTCCACGCACCCGCTTTAAAGCCCTTAAACTCATTGAATCACTCTCTCTTAAGTCCTTAAACTCTTCCACGCACCCGCTCTAAAGCCCTTAAACTCATTTAAGCACTTTCTCTTAAGTCCTTAAACTCTTCCACGCACCCGCTCTAAAGCCCTTAAACTCATTTAAGCACTTTCTCTTAAGTACTTAAACTCTTCCACGCACCCGCTCTAAAGCCCTTAAACTCTCTGATGCACTCTCTCTGCCAATCCCCTTAACTCCTCCACGCACCAGCTCCAAAGCCCTTAAACTCATTGAAGCACTTTTTCATAAGTCCTTAAACTCTTCCACGCACCCGCTCTAAAGCCCTTAAACTCTCTGATGCACTCTCTCTGCCAGTCCCCTTATCTCCTCCACGCACCCACTTTTAAGTCCTTAGACTCCTTGAAGCGCTCTCTCTTAAGCCCCTAAACTCATCCACGCACCCAGCCCTAATTAACATTGTGAGAAGTATTAGAAAGTATTGTTGTAATGTTGCAGTGAGGCCGCTAGTGGTGAAGATAGTAAGTAAGCCGCGGAGGTTGGTGGCAGGATGTAGGTACGAATTGAGCTGTGAATCTGCAGGATCGAGGCCACCAGCAGTCATCACCTGGTACAAGGGCAAGAGGCTACTCAGGAAGGTCAGGGTACGTACTACATACACAACTCTCATCTCCTATATTTATATTCATATAGTTATATTTTTTGAGTGTTAGCAGATTTCGCTTCAGGGAAATCACCAATTGAGGTTGTTCTCATGGTGTGATATTCAAAAAATGTCTTCATATGTTTATTGATTCTATATACAAAATTTTCTTTGCGATTATTTGTGACATTAAAGTTGTAAAATAATTTACAAAAACGAAAAGTACCTCATCTTACAAATTTCCATAGCATACATAAGAAAAAAATCCGTCACGCAGGGGCTGCGTAAACTAAGCAGATTTCCCACGTGAAGTTTTGCAATAGAGAAAGCTGCATACTGGTAACACAACACCACCATAAGTAAATACAAACGGTAATGAGAAATCATTCAGTTAATTAAAATAAATTCCCAACTGAAACGGCTTCTGAATTGTAAGAATAATTTATATTTTAATAACTCAAATTTTAGTTGTCCAAGAACTAAAGAAGGGGGGGGGGCGGATGAACAGAACGTATTTGCATAAATCTCACAAAGTAACGAAGGTAAGGTAAGGTTAGAAGAAGCTTCCACCTGACCCGAGTGCTGGCGGAAATGGCCGACCTAATCCGAACTGTACCCGACCACAGCCTTCATAAAAATGCAAATATCTCGATTAATATTCAAGATAGAGAATAAATGTATATAACTATATTTACAGTAAATTTAATTTGCAATAAGATTGATTCTGTACAATTTTTCGATCCGACGTATAGTAACGGAGATTTTTCGAAAATCCTTTCCTCTAAACCCCCCTTCCCACTGGTCCAATTTCAGCCGTTAATGAACTTGATCTTTCTTTTTACATAAAACGACTAAATATCGAGTTTGGTACCGATCAAACAAAAATTGCGACCGCTAGAGCGGTAACAGACAAATATATAGATAGATAGATACAGTTTTGAACGGACTTCATTTTCGTCATCTACTAGGTAGGATCGATGGATATTTGAAGAAAAATTTCGAAAATTCCGTCATGAGTACAACCTCAATAGCTGATTTCCCTTAAGGGAAATCTGCTAAATGAAAGACAGCTGTTCATTTGGATTACGATTAGGATTAATATGGTTTGGGCAATCAACAGCTTAGTTATTATGCCCTTTATATTAGTATGATGCAGTTTACAGGTCCTTGTTTTACTCTATGTCGTAAATAATATCATCTAATAGATTGTATATATCGTATAGTATCGTATTGTTCTTATATTAATACTCTTTTTTCATTATACATTATATTATATAAACATATGTTTTCTTTCTTAAAAGTACTTATTTTCTACTGGTATTATAATTAGCGAATATTACAATTAAACGACTGACACTGTATGTACTTATTTCACTATTCATTTGGGCTCGCTATACTCATTGAGATTAACCCTAGGGGTCAAAATTAGTGAGCCTACACCCCCGCTGGAGTGACTAGCATAAGCTAGGATAACACATGTAGGACAGACCCTAATAATAATAAAGTATGTTTATTCAGAAAAATAACTACAAATAAATTTACAATTACTTCATTGCCATAATTAAAATAATGATATTTATTTCTAAAGAGAAAAAAAAAAAAAATTTAAATTTTCTATTACATTTGATATAATAATTTAACCTAACATACATAACATGGACATAAGTCCGTCTGTTGAGCTCTGCCTTTTATATGAGAAAAAAACTTTAGTATTGCAAAAACAAGCAAAATACATTACATAAACATACATATTTAAATAGAGGAAAAGGAACATATATAATATACCTAGTTATTATACTCCCCTATGAGCAATTTCCTATAACGTAGGGCAACACTCAAATATGTATACAGCGCAAGCCAATTCTTGCCATTTAAAAATAAAATAAATTCATTGTGGCTAAGTATGAGTGTGCCAAAATACTGTTTTCTAAACTCATTAAGCACAGGGCAAGCAGCAATAAAATGGTATGTATTTTCTATTTCATTTTTGTTACAGAGGGAGCAAACCCATTGATTCTCTGATCTACCTATTGTATAATTCAAATTTAACAATTCCCCTCTAGCCTTCATTATGAGGCTTATAGTATTAATGCTGGACTTATTACATATATAGATACTGATTTCTAGATTTAAATTAAGGTTTTTATAATTGCTATGAAAATTTGAGTAGTGTGCCTTAAAAAACATTTCTTCGGTGAATTCTAATTTTAATTTTTTGAGTATGACATCTATTTTCTGGTATAAATGGCCTTGTTCTTTAATCCATCCAATGTTTTCTCCTAGGTATTTTTGGCTAATATTTTCTAGTTCTAAACCAATTAGCCTGTTTCTCAACCATATGTTCAGCTATTATTTTAGGCCATCGATAATTAGGAAGGTTAAAAGCTTTAGGACAGACCCTAACCTATACCTAATACAAAGAGAATAAAAATAAACAAAATAGAATAAATCTGAGAAGAAAGAAAGAAAAAATAAATAAATAAATTTCAAGCGGGAAAAAACAACACTACTAAGCCCATAGCGCAGGGGCTGTGTTAACCTCTCAGTGAGGACGGTCGCAAAGATTGTAAGAGGCAAACGAACACTTCAGAAATGGATAACCCCTGAAGAGGTGGCAAGTAAGCCACGGAACATTTAGGGCAGTTCCAACAAAGTTTGCACCGAAAAAGTGTTTTTTTATTGGTGACCCTGGCCATAAAACATGAAGAGAATATATATATTAACATTTCCTTAACGTTAAGTGAAATCTGATGAAACGAAATGAATCTCAAATGAATTAGCTCCCCTTTAATTGATAAAATAAAATAAAGGCCTAACTTGAAGTAACAGTTGTGGAAAACAATTTGCCGGGGAAGTGGTGGGCTTTTAGCGCCCCAAAATGAGAACCTATATACCTCACTACTGGAAACCATTAATGACTGATGAAAGAATTAAATAAGGAAGAAGTTGATAAAGAATTGAAAGAGCTGTGTCCTCGGGCTTGGGTTGGCGGGTGGGGCGAGGGAGGCTCTCCAACTTTATTTTTCCTTTCTCAAGTACTCCCTCCAATTGCTCCCTCATATATCTTTAATTACTCCATCTCAATAAAGCAGGCTATTTGCACTCAATGCTCCTCCCATCCTTGTATCCCTCTAATAAGCCACTTCATAGCTACTATTATATCACATTCAAATTTCTCTCTCCGTTGAAGGTTTTCTGTTTCAGCAGATTTCCCTTAAAGGAAATCAGATATTAAGTTTCTACAAGAGACATGTTTTTCGAAGAACATAACAATACTCGGTATGTGAATAAGCATCAACCCCATGTCTAGATAGATAGATATTGTTGCGAAAACTAAATAGATGAATAATCCTTCAGAGAGAGAGAGTCGCGTATTTGGAAAGTGTGACGTAGATCAAAGAGACCGAAAGAATGTTCTAGGTCTGACCAGTACCTTCCAGCCAGACGTCGAATGAACTAGTCAATTCCCCTTTGATGTATGCCGCTACGATATATAAAGAGGGCCTGCTGGGAGCGAAGTCAGTTTTATTCTCTCCTGTCTTGATGTTCACATCAGTGCTACAGTGCGACTTAGTACAGTGCGGTAAAGTGTTTTTATAAGAAGAACAGTGTTGTGCCGTGACTGTAAGTAACAGTTTAGTGCCGTGTTTAAGACAGTGCAGTGCCGCGAAGTAAAGGACAGTGCAGTGCCGCGAAGTAGAAGACAGTGCAGTGCCGCGAAGTAAAGGACAGTGCAGTGCCGTCTTTCTGTGAATTTCAGTGAATTATTGGACTGTGACTCATTGAAGAACAGTAACGCTATCAGTGTATACTGTGAGTAGTAATTAAGAATAATCACCAAGTTTATTGTGCATTGTGAAATAAATTTTGGCAGTGATAAAAACTGTGAAACTTGCGAGTATTTAATTTTGCAATCCAAAAGAACTCTTATTAAAAACGTTTATTACTGGTTTTGGTAATAAAAACGTAACAATATTTATTGGCTTATGTTTACAAATATGTTGCCAAGAGTCTGGCCAATTACTGTTAGTAAGGTTGTTAATATAAAGTACAAGATACTTTCTAAAGTACAAATTAACAGCACATTCATTGGTATGTAATATAATATAAATATTAATTTAAATAATTATAATACTTAATTCAATAAACCATAATTTGATGTAAATGTAGATTAAATATATTTTTAACAGATTCTTCTCCTGGAAGCTTCCCAATTGGAACTGGAAACTTGATTACTTCTGACTATGAATAAGGATTTTATACACTGTAGCAGGTACATAGTACTTCGAATACAGACTAAGATAAAGTTCTCAGGATTCGAGACAGAAGCTTTCTAATTCATCTGCATTTATTACTCGATTTTTTTTTTTTGATAAGCCGAAAATTCAATTCTATGCTTTTTGCTCTCAACTGGAAGAATTATCAGTTACAGGCCTGTTCAGTTATATTTCTAATGGCTTTAGCAATGCTCCTTTTCCCTGCCGCGCATGATACTACATTATTTCTGAATCTGTCACCAATTCAGTAATAATACGGGGTTCAACAACGCCCTCAGCTATAGGTTTTTTAGGAGATTTCCCTCAGGGGAAATCAGCTATTGAGGTCATACTCGTGACGCAATTTTCGAAATTTTTCTTCAATTGTCCATCGGTCCTACCCAGTAGATGACGAAAATGAGGTCCGTTCAAAACTATATATATATATATATATATATATATATATATATATATATATATATACCTGCGTAACAGACTTTTCTTCTTCTACTAGGAAGGATCGGTGGACATTTGAAGAAACTTTTCAAAATGGCGAAACGAGTACAATCTCAATAGCAGATATTCGAACAGGAAGGATAATTGGCCCGGAAGATTTTTAATTGGTCTACAAGTATTAAGTAGGAGAGAACCATTCCGAGACTAGTCTAAAAAGACCGACTCCAGGTTTTTAACTGGGTTTACTCTTGGTTTGATTGCGATATAACGTAACATTGTAGGAGCTATAATGTTTATTCCATCAGTTTTAGGTAAATGATGCTGTTAAGGGCGTAAAGGATAAGGGTATCAACCACTTGATGGGACTATTTTTACGAGTCCTATAAACTTGAGTATGTCTGTGAGGCGAAGAGGATTTTATTTGCTGCAATAATGGCTACATCTACTCCCTTCATTGAATCTCTAACTGCACATTAAACTCCTCCGTCCTCCCCAGCCAATAATCCTCGCCCAGTACTAACCCCATACTAGTCCGCGCACCTCTTATATCCTTCATCTTCTCTTCAACTAAGTATATTAGCAGATTCAGCTTAACACTCTCGATGCTGACGGACCTGAGGTAAGACTAGCCGAACTTTGCCCAATGCCGGAAGGGCCTCAGCTGAGGTTTGGTGCATTTGTATTTCCGTACCACAATGTTTCGATTAGTACAAGCTAGGTAGAAAAATATTATTTTTCGGTATTTTTACATCTGTTTCGACCAATTAAAAGATGTAATTATAAAAAAAAAATTAGCTTCAAATTGAATCAAAGAGAATTGTCAGGAGAATAAGTTAATAAATAAAAAAGACCGTTACGCAGGGGCTGCCACTTTTCCTGCTGCAAGATTTCCCACTTCCGTCCTCATTTGCATTTATCTCATGACTTATTTAAATATTTATTTAAATATATGACAATATACAAAAAAACGTAAATATCGCGGTTAATATTAAAGATAATGAAAACATGAACATTGCAACATCTATAGATCATTCAGTTTGCAATGAGATTTGTTCTATACAATTTTTCGGTGGGACTTACAGTAACGGAGATATTTCGAAAATCCTCCCCTCTAAACACCCCCCTCTCCAACTGGGCCGATTTCAGCTGTTAACGAATTTGATCTTTATTTTTACATAAAACTAAAAAAAAAAAAAAAACATTATGGAGTTTAGTAACGATCAAGCAAAAATTGCGACCGCTAGAGCATTAATAGGCATATACACATATATATATATATATATATATATATATATATATATATATATATATATATATATATATATATATATATATAATTCTGAATGGACCTCATTTTCGTCTCCTGGATAGGATCGATGGGCATTTGTTGAAATGTTTCGAAAATTGCGTCATGAGTACGACCTCAATAGCTGATTTCCCATAAGGGAAATCTGCTAAAAATGTGTATCTAAATTTAATGCGAAAAACAATTTACGTGGTAGATACTAAATAAATACAAATATACAATTTTTATACGGATACAAGTAAAAACTTAATGGTACAAAGAAAAACGTTCTATTAAAGGCTATAAATAATCCAAAATTGTTATAATAATACTGTATTAGATAGGCCTTCTTCATTTTGGAGTATGCATGACTGAGGGCGAGGCACGGCAATAGGAACTATAATAAACATTAAAATCTCTGGGCACAATTGACCCGCCTTCTTTATGTGCACTTCTCTGAGGCTATGGATCAGGTGTTATAATCTACATCAAAAGTAAGTCTGTATTGAGTGAACGATTCCTGGTGCTCCCGGAACCTCCAGCAACCTTCCTACCTACCTATGCTACTTCTGAAAGCTTTCCAATTGGAACTATTGTAAATTTGATTACATCTTACTATGAATAAGGATTTTAGGAGATTTCCCTTGAGGGAAATCAGCTATTGAGGTCGTACTCA
Source organism: Riptortus pedestris (assembly GCA_019009955.1). Taxonomy (NCBI): domain Eukaryota; kingdom Metazoa; phylum Arthropoda; class Insecta; order Hemiptera; family Alydidae; genus Riptortus; species Riptortus pedestris. The sequence goes on from CM032233.1 coordinate 125,504,584, forward strand.
TGACGCGAGTTTCGAAAAATTTCTTCAAATCGATCCATCTTCCATCGATCCTACCCAGGAGATGACGAAAATGAGGTCCGTTCAAAATTTTATATATATATATATATTTATTTATTTGTCTGTTAACGCTCAAGCGGTCGCAATTTTTGTTTGTTCGTTACCAAACTCGGAATTAAATCGTTTTATGTAAAAAGGAAGATCAAGTTCGTTAATGGCTGAAATCGGACCAGTGGGAGGGGGAGTTTAGAGGGGGGATTTTCGGAAAATTCAAAATATCTCCGTTATTATGCGTCGGATCGAAACATTGTATAAAATCACTCTTATTGCAAATTAAATTTACTATAAATATTGCTCTATACATTTATTCTGTATCTTGAATATTAACCGAGATATTTGCATTTGTATTCTGCATTGGTCGGCAGGAGTGAGCTGTTTGGTACTTTCCGAAGAGAGCTTTGGCGGCCGTTTTCGTAACTATTCGTCCCTCGTGTATAAGTTTAGTGATCCCTTACTACTTACTACACTTGTTTTTGGGCAGATTTATCTATTGTAAAACTTCACGTGGGAAATCTGCTTAGTTTACGCAGCCCCTGCGTGACGGACTTTTATGTACTGTAGCAGGTGAATACAGACTAAGATAAAGTTCTCTGGATTCGAGACAGAAGTTTTCAAATTTATCTCCATTTAGTACTCAATATTACATGAAATTTTTTGATAAGCCCAACATCGAAATTTGTGTTTTGTGAACTCAATTGGAAGAATTAGCAGATAACGGGCATTCATTTAATTGCTTTAGCAATGATCCTTTTCCCTGCCGCGCGTGATATTACGTCTGAATCTGTTACCAACTCAGTAATAATTCGTGATTCAACGACGTCCTCAACTATAGGCTTTTTTAAATATAAATGATTCCTTGACAATATTTTTGCAAGGCTTTCATTAGTGAAATCTTCAAATGAAGTGGAAGTTCACGATACAACTTCGAATGCGATGTCTTGTTCCAAACCAATTTTCATTAGTTGTTCAAAACCGCTTCTTTGATTCAGCCGCAACAATCCATTTATCAAACACTTTGGAGGAATAGTTAGCCAACCTCATTTTGATTTACCTTTCAGAGTTTTCATTACGGTTTCCAAAATTTATTTTTGTCGAAAGGAACTCTAAGAGAAAAGAGATTCATTGTCCCTTTGGTAGTTTCAACTATTCCTCAAGAAAATCCCTTCTCAAAGGTAAGTACTCTAAAAAAGTGTTGTACTCCATTGTGTTGGCTATAATAAGTCTTATTATTAATGGGAATGGTGGAGCTATTATATATAGGTACTTTAGCCCGGGTACAAATGGTTACAAGACACTACTATCACTTGAAAGTTTCCAAATCCGGAACTATCCTTTAAGCATATTAAGATCGATTTTTTAATATAGTTTGATTATCAGAAGATTTATTTAATTGGGGAAAATTAAACACTTACCACTACAAACAATATCCATGTTTACCATATAAAAATAGTAAACCCTTAATTTTATATGGTTGAAATGATGTCTGGAATACAACTGATTCATTCATGAGCTGCCAGCGTAAACTGGCAATAGACCCTCCGGTACAATGGGGTCCGTCAGTCTACTGGAGACATCTCATTCCAGGTCCGATAGTACGTGGAGTCGATCACTCACTACGTAGAAACACTGATCACGAATCCTTCACTTCTCGCTCTGGGTGGATCTTAAAGGCCTATAATGCCAACCGAAGAAAATATATATACATATTGAATAGGCTATTGTGAATATAGTACACTATTTCGTTACTAGAGAGTGTTGGTTTCGCGGCTTAGTACATGAACGGGAGTCTAGTGAGTGGGTTTGTCTAAGGTAAACTGGTCTCAGTTAACAATGAGCCGGGTATAATGGGGAAAATCAGTCTATAGGAGACTACTCTATCCACGACCTCCTTGGTTAACGGCATTAGTTGAGTAGTAAATCTCGGATCGCAATCTCCCCACGGGGCATAACATCTGTACTGCCACGCAATTGAGGAAGGTGTAATGTATTCACATAACTAAACACTCACCCTCAGCGTCAATATCAAGCCACATTTGCATATCTCACTAAAGCCAGATTTGGATCTCACTAAAGGAGACATTCAGAGTAGAGTGTGATTTGAAGAAATCAGTTTTTCAGTTCTTAGGACGTTCTTGCATATCCCAATGGCTTTCTCTGGCATTCCATTGCTTTTTGGGTAGTACGGGGTGCTCGTGATGAGGCTATGCTTATACGTTGGCAGAATGATTTGCATTGGAATGAAAAAAAATGGGTTATTATCTGCTATAATTATTTTGGGATATCTGAAACGAGTAAAAACCTCTTGCCTCTTATTAATCAAGCTTGAAGATGATTTGTTGGGAATGGGTCGTAGCTCTATCCCTTCTCAGATCCTGGACAGTCGTTCCCAGTGTCCGGTGAAATTCTTGAGCCCATAGTTCAAACCGATATAAGGGCTCTTCTTGAAATTAATCAAGGCATCACTAAGTATTATCATGACAGGCATCGCCTTAGGAAAGAAACGTCTTTCAAAGAAGGAGATGAAATTGTGTTTAGAACAAGGAACGACCGGCATTGGCAAAAGGGAAGAGTTTAAAGGAAGACAGAAGAGCCAAGGAGCTAGTGGATCTGCCGACAGGAAGCTGCTGAGACGGAACAGCTGCCAGATGAAGAGCTCCAGAACGAAGGCGAATGCCAAGGACTTGAGGAGCTCCGGACATCTGCTGCTCTTCCCCAGCACCTCAGAGGACAACCTGCCACGCCCTGGCCTGTTCACCCCTAGGTTCGGTTGTCCTATCATGCCTCCAGACCGTCTTAACCTGTGATCCAGTCTTCGGAGGAAGATGTTATAGGGTCTCTATGTAATAAAAATATATAACCTCTTTGGGGAGGTTATGTATAACCAGCCGTCAGTGAAGTTCATCTACGGTCTTGTCATCATTGTGTTAACATTCTTTTGGTTAGGTTAGTTATATAACCTTAAAACACTGGTTAGTTTACACATCACCTACACGATGTACATTTTTGCTATGCGAAATCCTCCTTAGACTACTTATAATAATATTGTGTTAATGTAGCCCAGATTTCAATGCTGAATTTTCTAGAATAATTTAGAATGTTACTTGACGTGTTTTAGGAGGAGACAGGAGAAGAGGCTAACATTACGACAAGCAGGCTTACGTTCGTCCCCACGACAGAAGACGACGGGAAACCGATCACCTGCAGAGCGGAGAATCCCAATGTGACTGGACTCTACCTCGATACCAACTGGAACCTAAGGGTTGTCTGTAAGTACTGTGCAAAATCTTTATTCTAAACTAGCAGCTATCCCCGTCCTTGACGGATTGAAATAAAATTTGTTTTGTTTGTTGTTTTTCCAAACAAAAAATAAATTGTATTTGTACAAGATAATCCCGTTACTTTCATCATATTACACACATGTTTTATAGTATGCACTGGAAGTGTTCACCCGTTTACTTAGTGTATCCGCGAATGCGAGTGGATTGAAAAGTGCGTCACGCAGGGACTGCGTTAACTAAAAAGATTTCCCTTGTGCGTTACATTTGCATTAATCTCAAAAAGTAAAAATTCAATGAGAACAATGTTTTTTTATTATTATTTATTAACGTCCCCTTTTTGCAACTAAGGCTAATTGGGACGGGTTATCTACAGGTTACCCTTTTCTACCCAGGGTGAGACTTTGGATGTTATTTAATGAATTCCGTCACTAAATAATTTCCAACAATGTTTTGTATTTAGGCTTCAAATAATGTGTTTCATAATATAACAGCTTATTGTTATTATGACATTAGTAGGTGGTTTATTGACGGCCGAAAACTAAAAAACGCAAATATTTCGGTTAGTAATCAAGATAATGAAAATTTGGAAATAACCATATTTACATAAAATTAAATTTTCAATAACATTGATTCTATATACGTGTTCAATCCGCCGCATAATAACGGAGATCTTTCAAATTTTTGAAATCCCTCCACTTTAACCCCCCTCCCTTCCTGGTCCGATTTTAGCCGTTAACGAACTTCATCATCATTTTTGCATAAAAAGTTTAAATATCGAAATTGGTATCGATCAGACAAAAATGCTACCACTAGAGCGTTAACCACTCATTTTCGACACCTCCTGGTTAGAATCGATGGACATTTGAGGAAACATTTCGAAAATCGGTCATGAGTACGACCTCAATAGCTGAATTCCCTTAGGGAAAATCTATTAAAATACATTTCATTTTCATCACATACCAAATACGTACCTTCTGTTCACACCGTCTTGTTCTACACGAGGCTATTGTTTTGCTGCAACATAATACAATGCATAGCATTAGTTAGATTAATGTATTATTAGAGTGTAGTGCGGGTAGATGTCACAAGAAGGCAGCACAAGACAGAGCTACCCGAGAGAGGATAATCCCAAAATTACTTATTGCTAAGATATCTAGACCGTTCCCAGGCTACTAGGATTAAGCCTACACTCGGCAAAAGAGAACGAGTTCAGTTTGGCCTAGTCCTTCGCCCAGGCTACACATATTGACAGCACTTCAGTATAGCACATCACCCAGGCTCAGCTGCCCATCATCGCTGCCAGTCAGCCATTTGGGACATCTATGACATCACCTCAAGGGGTGTAGCACACAATCTCAGGCCATCTCTCCCCCCTCTCTCTCTCTCTCTCTCTCTCTCTCTCTCTCTCTCTCTCTCTCTCTCTCTCTCTCTCTCTCTCTCTCTCTCTCTCCTCTCACTATCTCTCTCTCTCTCTCTCTCTCCCCTCTCTCTCTCTCTCTCTCTCTCTCTCTCCTCTCTCTCTCTCTCTCTCTCTCTCTCTCTCTCTCTCTCTCTCTCTCTCTCTCTCTCTCTCCTCTCTCTCTCTCTCTTCTCTCTTTCTCTCTCTCTCTTCTCTCTCTCCTCTCTCTCTCACTCTCTCTCTCTCTCTAGCTCTCTCTCTCTCTCTCTCTCTCTCTCTCTCTCTCTCTCTCTCTCTCTCTCTCTCTCTCTCTCTCTCTCTCTCTCTCTCTCTCTCTCTCTCTCTCTCTCTCTCTCTCTCTCTCTCTCTCTCTCTCTCTCTCTCTCTCTCTCTCTCTCTCTCTCTCTCTCTCTCTCTCTCTCTCTCTCCCCTCTCCCCCCCTCTCTCTCTCCCCTCTCTCTCTCTCTCTCTCTCTCTCTCCTCCTCTCTCTCTCTCTCTCTCTCTCTCTCTCTCTCTCTCTCTCTCTCTCTCTCTCTCTCTCTCTCTCTCTCTCTCTCTCTCTCTCTCTCTCTCTCTCTCCCTCTCTCAGCAGCTGTGTTACATGAGATCTCCCTAGTTGAGTAGCTAAGTAATTAGTTAGTATCCATTACTTACATTATTAGTTTATCAATAGCCCTAAGTTATTATCATTTCCAAAGGAAACTTTTTAGCAGATTTCCCATAAGGGAAATCAGCTATGGAGGGCATACTCATGACCGGTGAAAATTTTCTTCAATGCTCCAGCCTACCCAGGACAGGACGAAACTGAGGTCCGGTCAAAATTATAAATATATATATATATATATATATATATATATATATATATAAAATTGTAACCTCTGTCTGTACATTGATTTTATTCGGCAAATTTCACGATAACTTTTCGTTTCACATGTCATAGACACCATAACTGCATTTTGTTTCTTTCGTGTATGTTTGTTTGTTTGTTTGTTTGTTACCTTTTCACGCATAAACAGCTGAACCGAATTTTATGAAACTTGGTATGTATATTACTACTAGCCCAACTTAGACTTAAGGCTATATTAATATTCTCTAAGACAAACAGGAGTGGGGGTTATGCCTCCCTTATAACCCCCACTCCTGTTTGCCACAAAAGACTCAACCTAACTAAACCAAACTCGGTATGTGAATTAGTACTAACGCCTTCCTTATAATAAGCCATACTAACATTTCTAGGGGCTGGCAGGAGTGGGGGTTATAAGGGAGGCCAGAAATTAATAATAGTGATATTTCGTTTCCTATTGCTTTTTCAGCAAATATGCCCATAACAAAAGTTGTTTATTTTGTAATTTAGAGTAACTTTTGTTATATGCACTCTTGCCGTATACGGAAGTATAAATGAGTTATACGCTAAAAATTATAGCGGGAGTCAACAATTTTATTTGGCACAAAAAACTCAACCGAACTAAATAAAACACTCAGTATGTGTATTAGCACTAACGCCTTTCTTATAATAAGCCATACTATTTCTAGGGACGGGCAGGAGTGGGGGTTATATGGGAGGCCTGAAATTAAAAATAGTGATTTCCTATTGGGGTTTCGGCAAATATGCACATAACAAAAGTTGTTTATTTTGTTATTTTGAGAAATTTGCTCAACACTTCTTTTCAATATGAACTACCAGGTACCTCAAATAAAAAAATTGATTCAAATGTATGTCAATATTTTCTCATTAATAATGCAAATCTATGCATAATGCACAGGAAACGGGAAATATGACAATATGCAGGGCAGTGAATTCTTACATAAAAAAATAATTTTATTATTAACAAATCCACAGAAATGACGGGTGTTAACCCTAAACACTGGGACGGGTAAATGCCAAAATATTGTGCAAAGTAAAGCCTTGCCAAAAATATACCATCACCATTCAGCCTCAAATGAATTCCCGAGCGAAGCCGGGTATCTGAGCTAGTATATATATATATATATATATATATATATATATATATATATATATATATTTGTCTGTTAACGCTCTAGCGGTCGCAATTTTTGTTAGATCGTTACTAAACTCGATTTTTAATCGTTTTATGTAAAAAGAAAGATCAAGTTCGTTAATGGCTGAAATCGGACGAGTGGGAGGGGGGGGGGGGGTTTAGAGGGTGATTTTTGAAAATTCGAAATATCTCCATTACTATACGTCGGATCGAAACATTGCATAAAACCAATCTTATTGAAAATTAAATGTACTGTAAATATTGTTATATACACTTATTCTCTATCTTGAATATTAACCGAGATATTTGCATTTGTCAGTTAATAAACCACATTTTTGGAAGTTTAAATACCATCAATTGTTTTCAAGACACCTTTATTATACTCGATAAATGCCAATATATTATCGTGAGAAGTTGGCACACCTGTTTGTTTACGTTTCAGGTGCTTCCCGTCTGGAGGTTTCTTATTATCGTTTGTATTTATCCACTTGATGTTGACGGTGCTATTGTGTTATATTATTGTGTATGCAGATTTATCTATTGTCAAACATCACGAGGGAAATCTGATTAGTTTACGCAGCCCCTGCGTGACGGGTTTTTTATTATTTTTAATTTCTCGTTATACGTTAAGCAAGAAATATATATATTTTGATTTTCACCTTGTACGAATGTTGTTTTATTATCATGCACCACCTCCCACAAAAGAGGTAAGCATAGCTAAAAATGGCAATCATGAAAGCAGTCGGTGTTAGGAGCGTCAAGTGAAACTCCTAGCCGCTACTACTGACAGCTATGTATGACTATGATGATTGAATGAAGATCAATGAATTTATGTTTAAAACAGTCGAAATAAATATGGTTCCTATATAACGATTGCTTTAGCTAGACGTAAGTACAAAGTATATGACCGAATTTCATTCTGGCAAACTCCCGTAACACTTGAGAATTATGAGGTCGTTACCGGAAATTGGAAGTAATAACATTGAATTTAGTACTACATGGTAACTTTTAATAATGAAAAATTTATTCTAAACACAATTTACTATTTTCATTCATTCCATAAAGCCGACGATCATAAGTTTTGACTTCAAAGTAATCTCTTTTACAAAGTAATAAAATAACAATATCATTTATATCCTAAATAAATATAGTTCAAGGAGAAATGGCCGAAGGTCAGTAGATGAAAAAGCCCGTCACGCAGGGGCTGCGTAAACTAAGCAGATTTCCCACGTGAATTTTTACAAAAGAGAAATCTGCATACTGCTAATATTTAATACCACCGTGAGTAAATACAAACGGTAATGAGAAATCGTTAATACTGCAATTTATAATGAATAAGAATAATTCATACTTTAATAACTAAATTTTTAGTAGTCCAAGAAATAATGGAGGAAGTAGGGGGGGGGGGGCATCAACAGAACGTAGTTGCATATTCTCACAAAGTAAAATGTTAGAAGACAAGAACGGTTAGGTTACACGAGTGCCGAACTAATCCGGAAACTTCCGACAATAGCCGCACACACACTTAATAAAAATGCAAATATCTCGTTTAGTATTCAAGATAGAGAATAAATGTATATAAAAAAATTTATAGTAAATTTAATTTGCAATAAGATTGGTTATATACACATTTTTGATCCGACGTATAGTAACATTTATTATACGAAATACATGCAAATATGTTCTGGTGACCCCCCCCCCCGTCATAAGTTTTTAGACTACTTAAATTTGATTGCTTATGATAATAATTATTTTTTTTTATTTACAGTACTAGAATAGTAAATAGATTTTAACCCTCGTATTACCGACCTCTCCCAGGTCGCAAGGATTACCAAGGGGGGGGGGGGGGGGGCTCCTCGAGCCCACAACTTAAATACCTTTTATTTTGGTTCTATAATTTTTTTAAAATTTTTATTTCTATTGGATTATGTTTAATGAACGTTTCTTATGACACCTGTGAAAAAAAAAATTAAATACAAAAATAAAAATAAATTAAAAAAAAAGTTCGGATGGGGAAAAAAGGATGACTTTAAATTAAATGTAATTTTATTCTACAAGAGGAACATATCTAAACATTGTTAGAATAAAAAGTTATCTATATCTAAGTAATTATAACATTATAATAGAATAATAATTTAAGAAAATCTAATTATCAGATTCGTAATTGCAATTATCGGTGCTTTTGCACAATAATTTTTTTTCCGAGTGTTTGTTATACACTGAACGTTTACATTTGAAGCAACGCTGCTTAGATTTTGATAGGTTGTTGTATTTTTCTTTTTTTGATTTGGCTTCTCTAACACAAGTGTAACACCTTAGCCTTCCACTTGATGAACCTTGTTCCTCCAATTGGGGATAAGTCAGTTCTCGCCCTAGAACATGCTCCATGGCCTTCACTGAAGATCTAGGAATGCCCACAAGATTTTCACTCCTTTCAGCAACACACAATTTTACTAAACTCTCAGATAGTTCAAATAAAAAGTACTTTCTTCGGCCAGCACTATTTCTTCTCCATGTTGTGTCCAGGATGCAGCATGGACTAACTGTTCCCCTAGTTGGGAACAACCTAGAAAATCTTCTCTTTTCTAAAAAAATAACCTATCAGGAGCAATAATTATAACCATCTCAGTAATATATTTTTTATATGAAAGAAATTATATGGGGAGAATATATATATATATATATATATATATATATATATATATATATTTTTTTTTTTTTTATTGGGGAAAAAAAACTTGAGAAGGTTTGTGTATGTTAAAATTACATCAAAGTAATTATTATTTGAGCAATATAATTTATAACACTTGAATTACTAGTTAAAAGTAGTATTAAATATCAGGTGGCTCGAGGAGCCCCCCCTTGGTACTTAAGTGTATAAATACCCCTTGCATTACCAAGGGGGGGCTCCTCGAGCCCATACGTCAATAAAAATGTTTTTCTCAACATAGAAATTTTTTTATTTAATTTTGTTGTTATGCCCTCATACTAGGATGTTTTTCTGAGAAATACATACAATTTCAAAAATATCCCATTAAAATTGGGTGATAAGGGAACAAAAACAAAAAGTTGTGGGCTCAAGGAGCCCCCCCCCTTGGTACTTCTAGGGTTAATAAAATTGATATGTTATATTCAGATATATTTCAGTAATTGTTTTTCCTTCCGGGGAGAGGAGGAGACCTGTTTGTTTACATATCAGACGCTTCCCGTTGGGAGGGGAAAGATTTCTCATTACCGCTTGTATTTATTCACTTAATATTTACGGTTGTGTTCTGATACCAGTGTGTAGATTTATCTTTTCTTAAACTCCACGAGGGGAATCTGCTTAGTTTACGCAGCCCCTGCGTGACGAACTTTTTATATGAACCCGTCAACGGCGCGCAAAACAGCTGGTGTCCTATATTTTCCTCAGCGCTGTATGCTGATTGTTCAGTCATGCTCGGATAAACATTCCTATTAAAGCACTCGTCTCCGAAATCAGTTGGCTCATTGATTTCAATTCGGGCACAGTCTAAAGCTCCGATAACCCTAGGTAAAGGGAATATCCTCTCCCACATTATTTTTGCATCATTAAGTTCGGCCTGAGTCTAGGGAAATTTAATCCAATCTTGTGATTTTGCTATTATCCTCCTTACCATTACATAGCCAATTGCCCAGCAGACTGCAATCCAACGTCTTCAGTCATTCCTCTCCAACACCCTCCATTGCGTACAAATCCAACACACAAATTTCCATTTTCTTCCTTTCAAGTTCTCGTTCTGCATTTTACAATAAAAATCCGTCGGGCTGAGTAAACTAAGCAGATTTCCCACGTGAAGTTTTACAATAGAGAAATCTGCATACTGATAACACTTAACACCAACGTGAGTAAAAACAAACGGTAATGAAAAATCATTCAGTTAATAAGCTCCAAATGGAAATGGCTCCTGAATTGTAAACAAATAGGTCTGCCAGCCACTCAGAGCTGAACAGATAAATAGACATATTCTTCAGATAAATAACACATTAACTTTATTGCAAACTATTTACTATTACTAGTACTGCAATTTATAATGAATAAGAATAATTTTTTATATTTTAAGTGGAACAGAACGTATTTGCATATATCTCACAAAGAAAAAGCTTACCCCACAAGACGGTTAGAAGCTCACACGAGAGCCGAAGCAGTTTCAGAAACGGCCGAACTAATCCCCAAACTTACGACAATACCCGATCTCATCTTGTCCGTTATCCACACACACTTAATAAAAATACAAATATCTCGTTTAATATTCAAGATAGAGAATAAATCTATATAACAATATTTATAGAAAATTTGCAATAAGATTGGTTTTATATACTTTTTCGATCCGACGTATAGTAACGGAGATATGTCGAATTTTCGATTTTGCTTTAGTTAAAGGGATTTTTGACCAGTGAACCACGTACATTTTTCTAATGCCAGTATCCAAACGGCAACTCGCCTTGTGACATCGCCATCTATAACCATTAGAGCTACTTTATAATTTCATTATGTGACCTTTCCGGCATTGTCTCTGTTTAAGGAGCTGGAATTTTTCTTGAAGAAAATTAATTGTTTTGTCCATATTTTTAAAACCATCGTAAAACCTAAATAAAACTTAATTCAAAATGCAAATACCAAAAATCATATGTTTTAATTTTGGTAACCAAATATCATGTAATCGAGTACTAATATCACTAATAGTATGGTTATATTTTGAACAATAAATTATAGATGCGGGTCTAAAATTAAAAATACCCCAAATAATTTTCAAGGCATGAGAAATGATGGGAAGCTCGACTTAGGAGGGCTGAGGTGTGACATGATTAGAACGACCAAAATTAATAAGAGTTTGAAACACTAGCTACAACTAGTAGTTACTCGAATTTTACACCTTCTACGTAACTGGGACCTAGTTAAACTTTACATAGGAAATGTCTAGAAAGTACTTAACACCGCCTAGTTAATAGTCCCATCTAGTCTTTATTATCTTAAACCCATCAATATCCGAAACGATTCAGTTTATGGGAGATAGGAATTCTCAACCACTCCTCCTCCTTCAATCTCTTTCATCAGACGTTCTTTGTGGACACTAATTTTTTTTTAATTACTTCTACGAGCTAAAAGAAGTATTCTAATAGAGAGAAATCTCGTTTTTCAGATGTCAACGGAATTACCCGTTTTTGACACTCCCTGAACCCACGATTGTCAGATATGAAATATTTAGTTACGAGCCTATCCTGTTTATTGATAGATATTTTGGACATAACTCACCAAGACGCTTTCACTCAAATAAGAAAACTCATAATTAATGACTGGAATAATTTATGGTATAACACTGACAGTAAACTTAGAGAAATCAAATCAAACACAAAATTGAAGATAAAAACTAAGATGATAAAAAAAAAATTGTATATAGGAGTGCCGTGTGGGTTAAGCCGTGGGTACATCGACCACTACACTCAGTAAGCAGTAAATAGGTGCAGGTTCGATCCCAGCCAGTTCACTAGTCCCCTACCAGAGTGCGTATCAGCGGGAGTCTTACGACTAATATACGTTTGACAGCCCCTCGGCATGACTAACGACTATGACTCATTTAGATCCCGTCCACTGGCAAGATGGCACAAGGTGAACTTGACAAAGGCCCTCGTGGAACAGCGGCTTCAGTCTACTGGAGATTACTCATTCCAGGCCCTCGTCGTGTTGATTACGGATTCCTCGAACGTACCTCGGGGCTGACTAAAGATATCAAAGGTCTATAGTGTCAACCAAAAGTATATATATATATATATATATATATATATATATAAAATTGTAACCTCTGTCTGTACATTGATTTTTTTTCGCGAAATTTCACGATAACTTTTCGTTTCACATGTCATAGACACCATAACTGCATTTTGTTTCTTTCGTGTATGTTTGTTTGTTTGTTTGTTTGTTACCTTTTCACGCATAAACGGCTGAACCGAATTTCATGAAACTTGGTATGTATATTACTACTAGCCCAACTTAGACTTTAGGCTATATTAATATTCTCTAAGACAAACAGGAGTGGGGGTTATAAGGGAGGCCTAAAAATAAAAATAGTGATATTTCGTTTCCTATTGCTTTTTCAGCAAATATGTCCATTACAAAAGTTGTTTATTTTGTAATTTGAGTAACTTTTGTTATATGCACTTATGCCGTATACGGAAGTATAAATGAGTTATACGCTAAACACTATAGAGGGAGTCCACAATTTTATTTGGCACGAAAGACTCAACCGAACTAAACCAAACTCGGTATGTGAATTAGTACTAACGCCTTCCTTATAATAAGCCATACTAACATTTCTAGGGACGGGCAGGAGTGGGGGTTATAAGGTAGGCCTGAAATTAAAAATAGCGATATTTCGTTTCCTGTTGGATTTTCGGCAAATATGAACATAACAAAAGTTGTTTATTTTGTTATTTAGAGTAACTTTTGTAACACACACTTTTTTCGTATACCGAATTATAAACGAGATATACGCTAAAACCTATAGCGGAAGTGAACAATTTTATTTGGGACAAAAGACCCAACCAAAATAAATAAAACTCGGTATGTGAATTAGCACTAACGCCTTCCTTATAATAAGCCATACTAACATGTCTAGGGACGGGCAGGAGTGGGGATTATAAGGGAGGCCTGAAATTAAATATAGTGATATTTCGTTTCCTATTGCTTTTTCTGCAAATTTGCACCTAACAAAAGTTGTTCATTTTGTTATTTAGAGTATCTTTTGATATATGCACTTTTGCCGTATACGGAAGTATAAATGAGTTATACGCTAAAAACTATAGCGGGAGTCCACAATTTTATTTGGCACAAAAGACTCAACCGAACTAAACCAAACTCGGTATGTGAATTAGCACTAACGCCTTCCTTATAATAAGCCATACTAACATTTCTAGGGACGGGCAGGAGTGGGGGTTATATGGGAGGCCCGAAATTAATAATAGTAATATTTCGTTTCCTATTGCATTTTCGGCAAATATGCACATAACAAAAGTTGTTTATTTTGTTATTTAGAGAAACTTTTTTTTATATACATTATCGTCGTATACCGAAGTATAAAGGCGCTATACGCAAAACATTATAGCTGGAGACAACAATTTTATTTGGCACAAAAGACTCAACCGAACTAAACAAAACACTCAGTATGTTTATTAGCACTTACGCCTTCCTTATAATAATATCACCATTCAGCCTCAGATGAATTCCCGAGCGAAGCCGGGTATCTGAGCTAGTATATAGATATATATATATATACTAGCGGGCCCGGCAGACGTTGTCCTGTATGATATATCAAGCGATTAAGATATTAAATTTAATAATATTTTGTTTAAAACAAAAGCTACTTTTAATAACACAAAAAACAACATTTGTTATGTGCACGTTTGCCTAAAAACAAATAGAAAATAAAATATCGCGAAAACTCGATACGCAAAAAGAAAAGGAAATATGAGTGTTCGCGGAAGATTGAACTCTGCGAAGAGTGAAGCAGGCGCACGACATCGGTGACGTCATCCACCGCCACTCATCCTTGCCCTGGACTGGGGACCTCGCTGCCAGCGTATGCCACGAGGGGGGACCGGCAGGAAAGGGCAAGATGGGAGCCTAGTGCGGAAAAAAGGAGCTATATTATCGTCGAGGTGAAAAACCCCCTAACAATGCAAGAGTAGGCGCAAAAGGGCCCGTCGGGCGATGAAGCGGGGAAGAAACAAGGACAATAAAATAAAGTGAGTACTCACATTTATATCAAAATTCGTCGCACATCGAAGCCAACGGGCATTAACCCAATAATGGGCATCACCAAAGCAACCAGCTCCACCACAAGTTCCAACCAACCCACAGAAGCTCACCAATGGAACATTATTAGATTTTAAAAGATCAACAATTTCCTTATCATTTGTACTCATTATTATTGATGTCACTTAATTATATTTTATTATATCCATCCATGCTTTATAATTTGCACCACCATTCATTTCACCATACAGTCCACTATCTCAAATGCAAAAAAAATGGGCGAAGGGGCATCTCCCTATACATCTTTTTATCGGAAGCCTCTTCGATCCCCAAACAATGAGAGAAGGAAAAGAAGACGTTTTAGTTCTATGATTATCTGGTAGAATGCGCACTACACATTAGCCTTTGTCTTTACAAAACAAATAGTTATAGACCAATAATTGAAATAAATCAAAACCATCAACAATAATAATGCAAATACACAAATATAAATAAAGAAAATAAAATAATTGCGATATTCAAATCAGATTAAAATAAATTTGGATAATAAATAACAGTGTCTGAAAGTGAAAACCTCTCACTGCTGCAAGCAGCTTTATTTAGATGACATACTTAAACTCTTAAGGACAAACATTAGATAAACATTTTAACATTTCATTACATTCCCAATACCCTCGCCCTTCGACCGGAGACCGATGTGGCGCGAAGTGAATATATGCCGGGCTGATCTGCGGCGCTAAACCATCCGTGGCGTCACCCAAACGCGTATTTAAAAATTCATTCAAACGTATAAAAAAAATCAAATATACTCTAACTAAATTCAAAACGCCTATTCGGGAATCGAATATATCACGTCTGAATATAAATCATGTGTTTCATTTAGTGTTCCACTAAGTTCCATGTTAACCTGAGCCCTTAAAATATCAGGAAAACTTTGATCATTCTGATATATTTGTAGCCTGAATTAATAGTAAAAAACCCCTGAATTACTCTAAAATTAAATAAATAAATCATGTTTGATGCAAGGATTTCATATTATTTTACTTTAAAGTGATAAACGATATTTTCGTTTCAAGGCATAGGATCAAATATGTCATAGAAAATTATTTCAAGATCTCTTTCTAATAAATAAAAAGTCCGTCATGCAGGGGCTGCGTAAACTAAGCAGATTTCCCACGTGCGGTTTTACAATAGAGAAATCTTCCCAATAACAACTGTAGTAGTAAGGGATCTCTAAACCTATTCACAAGGGACGAACAGTTACATAAACGGCCGCCAGAGCTCTCAACGGAAAGTCCGAACATAGCCGACTCCTGCCGACCACACACAGTATACAAATGCAAATATCTCGGTTAATATTCAAGATACAGAATAAATGTATAGGACAATATTTATAGTAAACTTAATTTACAATAAGACTGATTCTATACAATTTTTCGATCGGACGCATAATAATGGAGATATTTTGAATTTTCAAAAATACCCCCTCTAAACCCCCCCCCCTCCCACTGGTCCGATTTCAGTCATTAACGAACTTAATTAACGAACTGGTAACGATTAAACAAAAATTGCGACCGCTAGAGCGTTAACAGACAAATATGTCGACTCTCGCTATCACGAAATTCCAGAAGAAATTTTTCGAAACTCGCGTCATGAGTAGGACCTCAATAGCTGATTTCCCTTAAGGGAAATCTGCTAAAAAGGTTTTGTAGAATGCTCATAAGGAATAAAAAATCTAATTTAATTTTCCCCCCTTCTGGATTTCTTTCAGGTGTGTAGCTAGAAGATACAAAAGATTTAAAGAACAAAGAAACGAAATTCGGAGACCAGAAGTTTTAGCAGATATTCCTTAAGGGAAATCAGCTATTGAGGGTTGTACTCATGACGCTGTTTGAAACATTTCTGCAATTGTCCATCGATCCCAGTTGACGTTCGAAACTGTCTCTCTCTCTATATACATATATATATATATATATATATATATATATATATATATATATATATGTATATTATCGACATCTTGAATATTGACAGATATTTTAGCATTCTGTAATTTTTAGACTTTAGTAAAACCCACTTCTAGTAATTAAACGTCAGGAATAAGCCAACATATCTTAATCAACATAAATCTTGAAACTTCTTATTTCAAGCTTAAATACCAAATATTGTTTTCAACGGGACTTTATAATGTGAGATACATGCTAATAAGCAGAGTGATGAAGTAATCAATTAAGAATTTCTGTCTTTACACAAAACCGTTCATTTCATCTTTACCATACTCAATATTTAACTTTTTAGGTTGGGGATTGGAATCCGAAAATTCTAAATATCGTTTTTATTTTGAGTCGAATCGTAAACTGTTATAGCATCAATCTTGCTAAACCCATTGATGCTCTACAATTACTGTTCCATAGATTTTCTTGTGACTCGAATATTAAGCGGCTTCTTGTTTTCGGCTTTCAGTAAATCCTCACTTCTACACATCGTGCTCCGGCTTATAAATAGAGAATATATAGTGAGATTATATTACTAGTGTGTTATTCCAGCACGTGGAAATCTGTGTTTGTCTGGATTGGGTGAGGTACATTTTGGGTTCTGGAGGGGGGGGGGAGTCCAGAAAGATAACTCCGTTGAAATATATAAAACAAAACTTTTTTGCAATTACACCACTTCCTTTAAATCTTAGAAGGAATTAGCGAATGGGAATAGTTGTGCGAGGGGGAGGATTGGAAGGAATAAAAATATGAAGTGAGGGGTGGGTTGAGGGAGGGGGTGGTTGACAAAGGACGCGATCAAAGAAAGTGGAAGCATCTCCGAGACCGAACAACTTCCCTCAGATGCAACAAGTGGCTTCACGCCCTCACAACTCAACCAAAATCCTCAGCACTTATTTTAAGAGATAACTCCCCTTTCTCCCAAATATCCCCCATTTTTAGCTTAAGACAGTCCTCATTTTCGTTTCCCAGCAACCGGACAGTCTTAGCAGCTTTACTTTAAGGGAAACATCCTGCTGAGTTTGCGTCTCATGACCCAAACACGTGTATAAACTGGGAGCTGTTTAATGTCTCCTATTAAAATAAAATCATTGTTGGCTACGCTTCCACTATAATAATTTATTGAAACGGCAAAGCGCTTTCGATGCTGTGCATCATCGTCAGTGCCCTGTTGACACACAAAATAATAGTTACGATTTCTATTAAAATATGTTAGATACCATATAACAAAAAAAATTATCTTTCTTAGAACTAAATAACATAAAACATAACGTAGAACTAAATAACATATAAAACATTTCATTTATCAACAATTATTTTTTATTAAATTAAGTGGGTACAGGTAGGAAATTAAAGCCAACTGAAAGAAAGACTTAAACTAGACTATTTAAACGAAAAGAAAAGGGGAACAAAGGAGAAGAGAGCGGGGTCTTACTGAACGTTTTCGATGTTGACCTGACGGCTCTTGAGCCTGGACTGGCTTTTCATTCCAGCTAGTTGAGATAAGGAGGCTATTGGTACAAATTTTAGAGAGCAGACATCCTCTTAAATATTAATGTTTTTCTTTGACGTTAAAAGGTCCAATCTAATCTCTAGTCCCTCAACCCTGCCCATTTTCCTTCCTTTAGGTAGGTGATGCAAAACTTCCAATTGTAAAGAGCCTTGGTCATGATTTTCATTAGGTGTTTTTTAATTTCACTTGTTTTTGTGGTGAAATGCTCTTTGAACCTTGTTTTTATCTTCCTGCCACTCTGCCCTAAGTATATAGCTTCACAGGAATGGCAAGATATCCGGTAGACGCCAGACTTCTCTATAGCGGAAACAGGATCTTTGGGGTTGGGGAAGAGATTTTTGAGGGTCTTCTTCCTCCGGTAAGCCGTCTTACCCTTGCAAAATGAGGATGTGTAGACTAATGAAGAGGGTATCCCTTGCAAAATGAGGATGTGTAGACTAATGAAGAGGGTATCCCTTGCAAAATGAGGATGTGTAGACTAATGAAGAGGGTATCCCTTGCAAAATGAGGATGTGTAGACTAATGAAGAGGGTATCTCTTGCAAAATGAGGATGTATAGAGCTATGAAGAGGGCATCCCTTGCAGAATAAGGATGTATAGAGCTATGAAGAGGGCATCCCTTGCAGAATAAGGATGTATAGAGCTATGAAGAGGGCATCCCTTGCAGAATAAGGATGTATAGAGCTATGAAGAGGGCATCCCTTGCAGAATAAGGATGTATAGAGCTATGAAGAGGGCATCCCTTGCAGAATTAGGATGTATAGAGTTATGAAGAGGGCATCCCTTGCAGAATAAGGATGTATAGAGCTATGAAGAGGGCATCCCTTGCAGAATAAGGATGTATAGAGCTATGAAGAGGGCATCCCTTGCAGAATAAGGATGTATAGAGCTATGAAGAGGGCATCCCTTGCAGAATAAGGATGTATAGAGTTATGAAGAGGGCATCCCTTGCAGAATAAGGATGTATAGAGCTATGAAGAGGGCATCCCTTGCAGAATAAGGATGTATAGAGCTATGAAGAGGGCATCCCTTGCAGAATAAGGATGTATAGAGCTATGAAGAGGCATCCCTTGCAGAATAAGGATGTATAGAGTTATGAAGAGGGCATCCCTTGCCGAATAAGGATGTATAGAGCTATGAAGAGGGCATCCCTTGCAGAATAAGGATGTATAGAGCTATGAAGAGGGCATCCCTTGCAGACTACGGATGTATAGAGCTATGAAGAGGGCATCCCTTGCAGAATAAGGATGTATAGAGCTATGAAGAGGGCATCCCTTGCAGAATAAGGATGTATAGAGCTATGAAGAGGGCATCCCTAGCAGAATAAGGATGTATAGAGCTATGAAGAGGGCATCCCTTGCAGAATAAGGATGTCTAGAGGTATGAGGTGGGCATCCCTTGCAGACTAAGGATGTATAGAGATATGAAGAGGGCATCCCTTGAAGAATAAGGATGGATAGATCTAGGAAGAGGGCATCCCTTGCAGAATAAGGATGTATATATCTATGATGGGGGCATCCATTGCAGAATAAGGATGTATAGAGTTATGAAGAGGGCATCCCTTGCAGAATAAGGATGTATAGAGCTATGAAGAGGGCATCCCTTGCAGAATAAGGATGTATAGAGCTATGAAGAGGGCATCCCTTGCAGAATAAGGATGTATAGAGCTATGAAGAGGGCATCCCTTGAGGAATAAGGATGTATAGAGTTATGAAGAGGGCATCCCTTGCAGAATAAGGATGTATAGAGCTATGAAGAGGGCATCCCTTGCAGAATAAGGATGTATAGAGCTATGAAGAGGGCATCCCTTGCAGAATAAGGATGTATAGAGCTATGAAGAGGGCATCCCTTGCAGAATAAGGATGTGTAGAGTTATGAAGAAGGTATCTCTTGCAGAATAAGGATGTGTAGAGTTATGGAGAGGGTATCTCTTGCAGAATAAGGATGTATAGAGCTATGAAGAGGGCATCCCTTGCAGAATAAGGATGTATAGAGCTATGAAGAGGGCATCCCTTGCAGAATAAGGATGTGTAGAGTTATGAAGAGTGCATCCCTTGCAGAATAAGGATGTGTAGAGTTATGAAGAGGGCATCCCTTGCAGAATAAGGATGTATAGAGCTATGAAGAGGGCATCCCTTGCAGAATAAGGATGTATAGAGCTATGAAGAGGGTATCTCTTGCAGAATAAGGATGTATAGAGCTATGAAGAGGGCATCCCTTGGAGAATAAGGATGTGTAGAGTAATGAAGAGGGTATCTCTTGCAGAATAAGGATGTGTAGAGTTATGAAGAGGGCATCCCTTGCAGAATAAGGATGTGTAGAGTTATGAAGAGGGCATCCCTTGCAGAATAAGGATGTGTAGAGTTATGAAGAGGGCATCCCTTACAGAATAAGGATGTGTAGAGTTATGAAGAAGGTATCTCTTGCAAAATAAGGATGTGTAGAGTTATGAAGAGGGCATCCCTTGCAGAATAAGGATGTGTAGAGAGCTATGAAGAGGGCATCCCTTGCAGAATAAGGATGTATAGAGTTATGAGAAGGGCATCCCTTGCAGAATAAGGATGTATAGAGCTATGAAGAGGGCATCCCTTGCAGAATAAGGATGTATAGAGCTATGAAGAGGGCATCCCTTGCAGAATAAGGATGTATAGAGCTATGAAGAGGGCATCCCTTGCAGAATAAGGATGTATAGAGCTATGAAGAGGGCAAATCCCTTGCAGAATAAGGATGTATAGAGCTATGAAGAGGGCATCCCTTGCCCAGAATAAGGATGTATAGAGTTATGAAGAGGGCATCCCTTGCAGAATAAGGATGTATAGAGCTATGAAGAGGGCATCCCTTGCAGAATAAGTGGATGTATAGAGCTATGAAGAGGGCAATCCTTGCAGAATAAGGATGTATAGAGCTATGAAGAGATGGCATCCCATTGCAGAATAAGGATGTATAGAGCTATAAGAGGCATCAGAGGTATAGAGTTATGAAAGGAGGGCATCCCTTGCAGAATAAGGATGTATAGAGCTAATGAAGAGGGCATCCCCTTGCAGAATAAAGAGCTATGCATCCCTTGCAGAAAAAGGTTGTGAGTTATGAAGAGGGCATCCCTTGCTAAGGATGTAATAGAGTTATGAAGTGCATCCCTTGCATATGTATAGAGCTATGAAGAGGGCATCCCTTGCAAGATGATAGAGCTATGTATAAGGAGCTATGATGAAGAGGGCATCCCTTGCAGAATAAGGATGTAGAGTTAGAAGAGCTTATCTCTTGCAGAATAAGGATGTCTAGCGCTATGAAGAGGGCATCCCTTGCAGAATAAGGATGTGTAGAGTTATGAAGAGGGCATCCCTTGCCGAATAAGGCTGTATAGAGGTATGAAGAGGGCATCCCTTGCAGAATAAGGATGTGTAGAGTTATGAAGAGGGCATCCCTTGCAGAATAAGGATGTGTAGAGTTATGAAGAGGGCATCCCTTGCAGAATAAGGATGTGTAGAGTTATGAAGAGGGTATCTCTTGCAGAATAAGGATGTATAGAGTTATGAAGAGGGCATCCCTTGCAGAATAAGGATGTGTAGAGTTATGAAGAGGGTATCTCTTGCAGAATAAGGATGTATAGAGCTATGAAGAGGGCATCCCTTGCAGAATAAGGATGTGTAGAGTTATGAAGAGGGCATCCCTTGCAGAATAAGGATGTGTAGAGTTATGAAGAGGGCATCCTTGCAGAATGTGTAGAGTTATGAAGAGGGCATCTCTTGCAGAATAAGGATGTATAGAGTTATGAAGAGGGCATCCCTTGCAGAATAAGGAATGTGATGGAATATCCCTTGCAGAATAAGGATGTGTAGCTAATTAAGGATGTGTAGAAGAAAGGTATCTCTTGCAAAATAAGGATGTGTAGAGTGGTGGTTTTGGGTAGATTTATGCAGGGGGTAGCCGGCGAGCCAGGAGCGGCCTAATTCCGATCAGCGTCTAAGGCGGGGCTGGCTGCTTTGATTAAAGCAGAGCTCTAATTATCTTCTGATAATTGTAGATTAGGACGAGCCAGCCATTACCTACAGCTATTTAGCTCCTACATAATCGATATTTGCTCGCGGATAAAGGGACAAAGGGCTCCTGCTCAACTCTCAACCAACCGACGACATCCTTAAATATTTCAAGCCATCACGCCTTATTCTCTTCCTATACTAAGCCTATGGCGCTATTTCACATTTAATTCCTTATGTCTCTCAAAATCGGTTTTAAATATACTTAAAAGCTGGACGGAAGTGCACTGTAATTCGTTGAAAGTGCAGTAGCTCTAAAAATGAAATGCATTTATTTCCATTAAATGTTTACAAAATATGTATAATACGAGATGTCAAATATGTTTTCTTCTAAGAGACGTTCACTAATATTATGCCAATCAATGTTTTCATATTTTGATTGATGGTAGAGTATTGTTGGGTGTCGGCTAAAATATAGATACTTAATTCTTCAAATACAGAATTTTATTGAGTGTGCTAACAGTTTCGGTCACCATTGGTTTCCTTCTTCAGAGCTGACAATGAACAAAAAACAAAAGATGTAAACAAATTTTCGAACAATTGTGAAAGCATAATATCTTCTGTTATTTACAGGATGGACTTAAATATAAATAAATTTGTTTTTTATAAAACGTTATAGCTGACTATGACCAAACACGCCATCACAAACAACCACACCTTTGATTTTAACAACACTCCCATACTAGATATGTACACAAAAAAATCACCATCAACTTCTCATTTCTGAAACCTTTCAAATTAACATAGACCCGAATAGCATAAATTACAAAACAGATCAAAAAAAATATATATCCCAGCTATGCACACATCTTTACAATACTACAGGCTCATTGACCTTCCATTCTATTGGTTTTCCCCAATCCCTTCCCATCCCTACCTGCCTCTGCATTATCCTCAATCGTAATGTAGTTTTTACTTAGTGTAGTTCTTTTGTGCTCCCTGCTCCTCCTTTATGTTAAATGAGAACGGCTAACTTTGGGTCTAGTCTTGAGTTTCCGTAAGCTAGTTCAGCGGTTTCCGTAACTGTTCGACTCTCGTGAAGTTTCTCTATTGTAAAACTTCACGTGGGAAATCTGCTTAGTTTACGCAGCCCCTGCGTGGCGGACTTTTTTAGTTCTATCTAGGCTGTTCTGGAACATTCTCTTCTGAAGTTAGCGCGCGGCGATAAACGCGGCCCAGCTCGTCCCGAGAGTTAGTTTGTTCTCAGCTCTCTTCAAGTGAACAACAGTGCGCTCAGTGCAGCTTTAGTGAACAGTGCGTTTTAGTTGCAGTGGGTTTTAAAAAGTGTTTTATGTGAAGAACTGTGCTGTGTTTCTGTAAAGAACAGTATAGTGTTAAATCTATCTTAATTAAATTTCTTTTTTATAGGGAAAAAAAGACAATAATTTCTAATAAATATTAATGATATTTATAATAAAAAAAAATATGCTATGTCCCATACATACCACAAAACAGCCAATATCCCGATTCATTTTTGAGAAGTTTATTTTAGTTTAATGAAAACTCTGAAGTAATGTTTGTTGAATTAATATTTTTTTCCTTTAGAATTGTGACTACACTTCATTAAGATTAATGGATACTTTTATTCCGTGAACTATTCATCTAAATCAGCTGACTGGAGCCGTCATACATTGTAAGCCTTTCTCTGACCGGCACAGTTTATTACTTTGATCTATACGATAATAAATATTTAACCGTACAATAAAGTTGATATTCGTTAATGGTTGAAATCGGACCAGGATCGGGGGTTTAGTTAGGGGGCTTGGAAAATTCAAAAGATCTTAGTTATTATAAATCATATCGAAAAATGTTGATGCTATCTATTGGTGCTCCATAATTATTGCTCTATAAATTGTTTGCTAGCTCTAATGTTAAGCGAGTTATTCGTTCTTTATTTTTTTCTGCCTTCATTAAACCCCCAATTCTATATATAGGGTATGGGAATAAGTTTTAATTTTTTTTTATGGTGAAAAAAAAACTGGAATAGAGAAATAAAAAAGTACTTTATTCAAAATAATTTCCATTTGAAGCGACAACCCCCATCTTTCAGGCAGTAAACGGATTCCTCGAGCGAAGAATTCTATATCTTTCGACGCAATCCAGTCATCGACCCATTTTTTAACATCCTCGTATATGGTAAAGCGCTGCCTAGTAAGTGCTGACTGCATAGACCGGAACAAATGATAATCTGAAGGGGCAATGTCTGGTGAATACATACTGTGGAAACGGCATGTAGCCGTTTTCCAATGGTGGATCGATCAACACCTAAAGCTGTAGCCAACTCTTCAAGGGTCTGACAAGGATCAATGTCAAGCAATTCCTGAAGTTCCTCGTCTTGAAACTTTTTTGGGGCACCATCGCGTTCTTTGTCATCGACATTAAAGTCACCACTTTTGAAGCGCTTGAACCAATATTTGCAAGTCGCCTCCGATGGAGCATGGTCACCATAAACATCCACAAACAAGCGATACGTTTCTGCAGAACTTTTCTTTAAAAGATAGTAGTGAAGCAGAACTTCCCGCAAATGCTGTTTTTTTGGAACATATTCCATGATATAAGAAATCTAGATGTTAACACTCCAAGTAAAAGTTATGTACTGTGTTTATCACCTTACTAACACCCTTTCTTAATCCATGTATGGAAGATTAGATAAGATGTAAGAGATAACAATTTCAACATTAAAAAAAAAAAAAATTAAAACTTATTCCCATACCCTATAGATCTATAGTTTGTGTACCAGCACGTGGGACATCTGCTCATTTTATGCAGCTTCTGCGTGACGCACTATTAAGCTAAGGTTAATTACTAGACAGACTTACTTATGTTAAATCCCACGATTACAACCTGGAGGTGGCTCTAACGCCAAGACAGCAAAGAGAGTTGTCTTAGCGCTAAACATGAGTAAATGTGTCTAAAATCGATCAAGATATACTGTTTGTAATGAGCTAATGAAGGGTTATATTAAAGCTGGCTGTGTGATTGTGCTGTGTAAATGGTTGGGCACACTATAGGATATTGTATTTGTGTTCTAGATCCACCGATAGTCTCGCTGAGGCTGGGGAGTACCCTCAACGCTTCAGACATCAAAGAGGGAGACGATGTTTACTTCGAGTGCTCCATTCGATCCAACCCTCCCTGGCGGAAGCTCACCTGGTACCACAATGTAAGTCTTATCTTAATTATCCAACCCCCTCCCTCAACCCTAACCCCTAACCCCAACCCCTAACCACCCAGCCGTCACCATTACAATTACCCTACTCTCACTAACTACTAGTTACAAAGAGCCAACTCCACTTTCTTATCCCAACAACACCCTTATCATTCCTTCTCTCTCTCTCTCTCTCTCTCTCTCTCTCTCTCTCTCTCTCTCTCTCTCCTCTCTCTTTACTCTACCTATGATTTGGGTAGCCCATCTTGTAAATCTATATTACCTAGAGGTCCCTCGCCTCAGAATCCATAACTCTCCAGTGGTGGAGCCTAAATGCTATACAGGCTGGGTGACGGAATTCTGTAATAAAATCCATAATCCCAACCTGGCTAGAAAAGGTTGGTAACCTGTAGATAACCCATCCCAATTACCCTTAGTTGCACTTAAGTGGAACTTAATAAATAATTTAATTTAATAGTGATCTAATTAATTATTTCTCACGCCAATCTGAATACTATTATCATTGTTAGCTATAATTTTTAAAAAAAATTTTGAGAGTAAGCTAACGTTTTTCATTTAATGAGAGTTATTTTATTTCAATCTGTGTTTGATAATTATAATACTTTCGAGTGGTGGTACTGACCTCTTCACATACCGCTCCGTTGCTTTTAGAAACTTTCCGGAGGATGAGAATGGAACTCCGAGATATATATAAGAGTTGACGTATTCCAGTTTTTTGTCATGACAAAACAGGGGTTTTAACTTTTTTTTTTTTCTTGGGGACTTATGAAAAACTACTATTTTGGATTTTTGAGGGTTCAAGGATAGTGCCTTTACGGCGCAATATTTTTCTAATATTTTAAGGTTTCTCTGCGCACTATGCCACGAGCTATTAAAAATAACAATATCATCAGAAAATAACAGCATGATGACTTCAGTAGCAGCATTTATTGGGATACCTGTAGCTCCATTCTTTTCGAAAAATGTTATTATATCAGATAAAAAAAGTAAAAATAGTAATGGGATAAGGCTTTCACCTTGTAACAAACCAGATGTAATATTTATATCGTCAGATAGTTGATTCCCAATGTTAATTTGTATTTGGTAACTTATCTTGAAGAATAAATGCAATTTAGATCCTAAGCAATATCTCTTTTCTCAGAAATAATGTGAAAAATATACTGCACAATATAAATCATTATATCCTTACTGAAAACCATGCTTCGAGATTAATAGAGTTATTTTTGTTTCCATCTGTGTTTGATAATTAAAATATTTTCAAGTGGTGGTACTGCCTCTTTCCATGCTTATGTACGTTGTTATGTATTCCTCCAAGTATGTACAAATAATGGGTTTTTTCTTTCACAACGCAAAAAAAAAAATATTATTTTTATAAGTGGGCACTGACTGGAAGAATAAAATTAAAGTTTTTAATAACTTCACGAAATCGTGCATCCCATCGAAAACTTTACCTCCTTACCCGCTACACTTATTCAAATATACAATATAATTCATAAATACTACCACTATCAAGTAAAAGATTAGTTGAAAAGATTAGAAATTAGTTTTTGCCTGTAGCCATATAAATAATTTATGTGAACGGACTAAACTCTTAATAGACCTTCCCCTTGAGTCTGCAAGCAATTGAAATTGCCCGACTCTTGAGCACTACATTATATCTAGAGCTGCCGGAGTAGTTTTACTATTAGCACAACAGTATCTATTTTATGTATTTAACATGTTCAGTGTAATAGCAAATAAATGACTAATTAAATCGCTTACTGCTCAATTCCTCTTCATTATTTAATATAAAACGTTACGCATCCTTCATCACCAGTGGATAGAAGCAAGAGCTATTAAGGATAGAACACTATATACGGATAGAAGGATGTTCTCACGAACCTTCATCACAAGAGGATAGAAGCAAGAGCTATAAGGATAGAACGCTATTTACGGATAGAAGGATGTTCTCATGAACCTTCATCACCAGTGGATAGAAGCAAGAGCTATTAAGGATAGAACGCTATTTACGGATAGAAGGATGTTCTCATGAACCTTCATCACTAGTGGATAGAAGCAAGAGCTATAAGGATAGAACGCTATTTACGGATAGAAGGATGTTCTCATGAACCTTCATCACCAGTGGATAGAAGCAAGAGCTTTTAAGGATAGAACGCTATTTACGGATAGAAGGAAGTTCACATGAACCTTCATCACCAGTGGATAAAAGCAAGAGCTTTTAAGGATAGAACGCTATTTACGGATAGAAGGAAGTTCTCATGAACCTTCATCACCAGTGGATAGAAGCAAGAGCTTTTAAGGATAGAACGCTATTTACGGATAGAAGGATGTTCTCATGAACCTTCATCACCAGTGGATAAAAGCAAGAGCTTTTAAGGATAGAACGCTATTTACGGATAGAAGGAAGTTCTCATGAACCTTCATCACCAGTGGATAGAACCAAGAGCTATTAAGGATAGAACGCTATTTACAGATAGAAGGAAGTTCTCATGAACCTTCATCACCAGTGGATAGAAGCAAGAGCTATTAAGGATAGAACGCTATTTACAGATAGAAGGAAGTTCTCATGAACCTTCATCACCAGTGGATAGAAGCTAGAGCTATTAAGGATAGAACGCTATTTACGGATAGAACGATGTTCTCATGAACCTTCATCACCAGTTGATAAAAACAAGAGCTTTTAAGGATAGAACGCTATTTACGGATAGAAGGAAGTTCTCATGAACCTTCATCACCAGTGGATAGAACCAAGAGCTATTTACGGATAGAAGGAAGTTCTCATGAACCTACATCAATACTGACCAGAAGCATGAGGCTACTAGCCTAACTTCCCCTTCAGTCTGCAAGCAATTGAAATTGTCCGACTCTGGAGCACTACATTATATCTAGAGCTGCCATAGTAGTTTTACTATTAGCACAACTCTATCGATTTTATGTATTTAACACGTTCAGTGCTGATCACGCATGAAGGGCGTCATCATGACTCGCTAGTTGCGTCGTCTCCTCTTTCAACCTCTACCAGTATTCCTCGCCCTTTGCCCATTGCTAATGTCCTCACATTTTCCATCAGCCCTTAGTATACTATCAGATTCCTTACAGTGCAGTTCGGTAAAAATTATTTTGCTTTCTTGGGCCTAAGTTTACAGCGTTTTTCCTGTTGATTGTTATTGGTTGTATAAAATCTTCGACCAGGTTTAGGTTAGCTCATAAATACTAAAATTTATAAATGTGGTATTTTACTTTAGTTTACTGTTGGCAATGGTTTAATTTTTGAACACTACGGATAGAAGGAAGATCAGATGAACCTTCATCACCAGTTGATAGAAACAAAAGCTATTGCCCTTGGAACACTATTTACGGATAGAAGGAAGATCAGATGAACCTTCATCACCAGTTGATAGAAGCAAAAGCTATTGGCCTTAGAACACTATTTACGGATAGAAGGAAGATCAGATGAACCTTCATCACCAGTTGATAGAAACAAAAGCTATTGGCTTTAGAACACTATTTACGGATAGAAGGAAGATCAGATGAACCTTCATCACCAGTTGATAGAAACAAAAGCTATTAGCCTTAGAACACTATTTACGGATAGAAGGAAGATCAGATGAACCTTCATCACCAGTTGATAGAAACAAAAGCTATTAGCCTTGGAACACTATTTACGGATAGAAGGAAGATCAGATGAACCTTAATCACCAGTTGATAGAAACAAAAGCTAATAGCCTTAGAACACTATTTACGGATAGAAGGAAGATCAGAGATCAATAATTCAACCTTCATCACCAGTTGATAGAAAGAAAAAGCTATTGGTTAGAACACTATTTACGGATAGAAGGATGATCAGATGAACCTTCATCACCAGTTGATAGAAAGAAAAGCTATTGGCCTTAGAACACTATTTACGGATAGAAGGAAGATCAGATGAACCTTTATCACCAGTTGATAGAAACAAAAGCTATTGGCCTTAGAACACTATTTACGGATAGAAGGAAGATCAGATGACCCTTCATCACCAGTTGATAGAAACAAAAGCTATTGGCTTTAGAACACTATTTACGGATAGAAGGAAGATCAGATGAACCTTCATCACCAGTTGATAGAAAGAAAAGCTATTGGCCTTAGAACACTATTTACGGATAGAAGGAAGATCAGATGAACCTTCATCACCAGTGGATAGAAACAAAAGCTATTGGCTTTAGAACACTATATACGGATAGAAGGAAGATCAGATGAACCTTTATCACCAGTTGATAGAAACAAAAGCTATTGGCCTTGGAACACTATTTACGGATAGAAGGAAGATCAGATGAACCTTCATCACCAGTTGATAGAAAGAAAAGCTATTGGCCTTAGAACACTATTTACGGATAGAAGGAAGATCAGATGAACCTTTATCACCAGTTGATAGAAACAAAAGCTATTGGCCTTAGAACACTATTTACGGATAGAAGGAAGATCAGATGAACCTTCATCACCAGTGGATAGAAGCAAAAGCTATTGGCTTTAGAACACTATTTACGGATAGAAGGAAGATCAGATGAACCTTCATCACCAGTTGATAGAAAGAAAAGCTATTGGCCTTACAATACTATTTACTGATTGAAGGATGTTCTCATGAACCTTCATCACCGATCCGTGGTACGCCATTTATCCAGATTTTAGTTAATTCCAATCATAACTGATGTTGATAAGATTATATATATATATATATATATATATATATATATATATATATATATATATATATTTGAAAGGATCTCATTTTCGTCATCTCCTGGGTAGGATAGTTGGTCATTTGAAGACATTTTCCGAAAATCGCGTCATGAGTACGACCTCAGTAGCTCCCCTTAAGGGAAAACTGCTAAAAGTGTAAGTCGAAATAATTTTCATGTTTTTTGAATTAGTGTTTTAAATTGATTTACCAATTAACTGAAATATATGTGATGACTAATGCTCACGAGGGGCAAAATGTGTAGCTCTTCATTCACCCTAACATACAAAAGCTAATTGGCATTAACATTTTAACATACAATTGAGGAGTTCAATAATAATAGTAATAGTTTATCAATGTAAGTTACAATATTAATACATTCAAACATTAGAATGAATTGTTGAGTGTAGCAATGCTTCAATGCAGTTTACTTGTTTTATAGTTTGTTATGCTACGGAAATTTAAAAAAAAAAAAATATTCTAATTAACAAAATAAACAATCGTTATAACAATTTTAGGACTCCCATACAACCACCACTCATGTCCATCCCTAAATACGCTATGCACCTTAAAATCTAGGAAGGCTTATGACTTATGCAAGTTTCGTTTAGCTCGGTTCTTTTATTTGTGTCCATTTCTATTGTTGACTGCTGCTATTGTTTTTCGTATAATATATATCTCGTTGAGGAGGGGGGAGGGGCACCAGTGGCCGTGTGGGTTAAGGCGTCAATTTATCCTAAAGTATATATATATATATATATATATATATATATATATATATATATATATATATATATAATTATGCAATCGACCAATATAAGTAAAGTGACCCCCATAATTTTCGACACCTATTTAGGATCAACGGCCGTTGAAACGACCTCAATAACATAAAGGGCTGAATAGGTGAAGAGAAATCTACTAATAGAAGTCTCCTACTGTATATTCCTCATAATGGCTCGGCGAAAGTTAAATAGTGAATTTGTTCCTGAGTAAATAGCATTTGCACAAATTGCTCAGAAGTCATAGGTGAAGGAGATAGGAAGAAAGAAGCCGTAAAAGGACTATTTAGGCAATGACCACTCTAAATAAGTTGGGCACTTTAGTTGGAAAAGTTTTGAGTTTGCAGAAAGACTTTCCTCTGCTGTCTAAGACTTTTCCGGCTCTCGGGTATATATTTCTCTTGATTAATTCAAGCCCTTCTCCACCATACATTAACTGAGCGATACAGAAACTTTATTTCATTGTCCCCACAGGGTTTTTATTTTTTAAATGTTTTCACGATTCTGGGATGAGGAAAATACAACATTTTTTCTCTCTCTCTGTCACTTGGCACTCATTTAAACTCATACATAACTGATTTCAACGATTTATTTTTCAAACTATGGACGTTTGTTAAGTTAAATGGCACGTTATGAATGTATGAATTTGAAAGGAGAAATGGAAAGGGACATCTAACAATGGGATATACACCGCTTTATTATGTCATAATAATAATGAAATGACTAATTTCAGACACTTAATAGGAGATTAGACCCTCTTCATTTCATAGACGAGGAAGGGTTAGAAGGAAATGCTTATGTGCCTATGATTGAACGATAGACTTTATGAGCCTACTTCACTAGCAACAAGTTAAGGACAAACAAGTTAAGTACTTATAAGGTAGAGTAGTGGAAGAAGGCCTATTAAATATATAACACTAATAAGGGATAGAAGGAAATTGTCATGAACCTTCATCACCAGTGGATAGAAGCAAGAATATTAGACATCGAACACTATTTACGGGTAGAAGGAAGATCAGATGAACCTTCATCACCAGTGGATAGAAACAAAAGCTATTGGCCTTAGAACACTATTTACGGATAGAAGGATGTTCTCATGAAACTTCATCACCAGTGGATAGAAACAAAAGCTATTGGCCTTAAAACACTATTTACGGATAGAAGGAAGATCAGATGAACCTTCATCACCAGTGGATTGAAACAAAAGCTATTGGCATTAGAACACTATGGATAGAAGGTAGATCAGATGACCCTTCATCACCAGTTGATAGAAACAAAAGCTGTTGGCTCTTAGAACATTACGGATAGAAGGTAGATCAGATGACCCTTCATCACCAGTTGATAGAAACAAAAGCTGTTGGCTCTTAGAACATTACGGATAGAAGGAAGATAAGATGAACCTTCATCACCAGTGGATAGAAACAAAAGCTATTGGCCTTAGAACACTATTTACTGATAGAAGGAAGATAAGATGAACATTCATCACCAGTGGATAGAAACAAAAGCTATTGGCCTTAGAACACTATTTACTGATAGAAGGAAGATAAGATGAACCTTCATCACCAGTGGATAGAAACAAAAGCTATTGACCTTAGAACACTATTTACTGATTGAAGGAAGATCAGATGAACCTTCATCACCAGTGGATAGAAACAAAAGCTATTGGCCTTAAAACACTATTTACGGATAGAAGGATGTTCTCATGAACCTTCATCACCAGTGGATAGAAACAAAAGCTATTGGCCTTAAAACACTATTTACGGATAGTAGGATGTTCTCATGAACCTTCATCACCAGTGGATAGAAGCAAAAGCTATTGGCCTTAAAACACTATTTACGGATAGTAGGATGTTCAGATGAACCTCCATGACCAGTGGATAGAAACAAAAGCTATTGGCCTTAGAACACTATTTACTGATAGAAGGAAGATAAGATGAACCTTCATCACCAGTGGATAGAAACAAAAGCTATTGGCCTTAGAACACTATTTACTGATAGAAGGAAGATAAGATGAACCTTCATCACCAGTGGATAGAAACAAAAGCTAAAAGCTATTGACCTTAGAACACTATTTACTGATTGAAGGAAGATCAGATGAACCTTCATCACCAGTGGATAGAAGCAAAAGCTATTGGCTTTAGAACACTATTTACGGATAGAAGGAAGATCAGATGAACCTTCATCACCAGTGGATAGAAGCAAAAGCTATTAGCCTTAGAACACTATATACGGATAGAATGAAGATCAGATGAACCTTCATCACCAGTTGATAGAAACAAAAGCTATTAGCCTTGGAACACTATATACGGATAGAATGAAGATCAGATGAACCTTCATCACCAGTTGATAGAAACAAAAGCTATTAGCCTTGGAACACTATTTACGGATAGAAGGAAGATCAGATGAACCTTCATCACCAGTTGATAGAAACAAAAGCTATTAGCCTTGGAACACTATATACGGATAGAAGGAAGATCAGATGAACCTTCATCACCAGTTGATAGAAACAAAATCTATTAGCCTTGGAACGCTATTTACGGATAGAAGGAAGATCAGATGAACCTTCATCACCAGTTGATAGAAACAAAAGCTATTAGCCTTGGAACACTATATACGGATAGAAGGAAGATCAGATGAACCTTCATCACCAGTTGATAGAAACAAAAGCTATTAGCCTTGGAACACTATTTACGAATAGAAGGAAGATCAGATGAACCTTCATCACCAGTTGATAGAAACAAAAGCTATTGGCCTTAGAACACTATTTACTGATAGAAGGAAGATCAGATGAACCTTCATCACCAGTTGATAGAAGCAAGAGCTATTAAGGATAGAACGCTATTTACGGATAGAAGGAAGTTCTTATGAACCCACATAAGTACTGACCAGAAGCATGAGGCTACTAGCCTAACATACTTGGGAATGAAAGTGGAAAAGAATGTAAGGGGACTGGGAAAACATAGCCCAAATAATTCAAAAGGATGCCCAAAGAACGAGAGATGGTCCAAAACAAGAGAGTGGGAGAATGAGGTGGATGAAGGACAGTAAGAAGATGGGGAGATTGAGATAGAGAGAGAGTGGGAGAGGAAGAGGGAGGGAGAGAGAGAGAGAGATTGAGAGTGTGAGAGAGAGATAGAGAGCGAGAGAGTGAGAGAGAGATTGAGAGTGTGAGAGAGAGAGAGAGGGAGAGGGAGAGAGAGAGAGAGAGAGAGAGAGAGATTGAGAGTGTGAGAGAGAGAGAGGGAGAGAGAGAGAGAGAGAGAGAGAGAGAGAGAGAGAGAGAGAGAGATTGAGAGTGAGAGAGAGAGATAGATAGATAGATAGATAGATGCTTTTATTGCCATAGGACCAATGGTCCTCTCTTACAGATAATAGACATGTATGAGAGAGAGAGAGAGAGAGAGAGAGAGAGAGAGAGAGAGGGGGGGGGAAGAGTGGGAGAAGGAGGTGGACGAAGGACAGTAAGAAGATGGGGAGATTTATATATATATATATATATATATATATATTATATATATATATATATATATATATAGAGAGAGAGAGAGAGAGAGAGAGAGAGAGAGAGAGAGAGAGAGAGAGAGAGAGAGAGAGAGAGAGAGAGAGGGAGAGAGAGAGAGTGAGTGAGAGAGAGAGATCTGGGAGGAATATTAATGCATCCCTTTCCCCTGGCACCTTTATCCTCCTTCCTCCATTTCCACTCCCTACATGCGAGTCCCTCCTTTCTCCTCACTCTTATTTAAATTCTTCTACACCTTCCTATCTTGCCCGGAATTTAAATAAGCGGATCAAACAAGCATCCATTAACCTTTAAAACAAAGTCTCCCTAGACATTATACTTGAATAAATAATTAACCATATCACATATTCCACATGTTTTTGGAACTCATATTTAATATAAATGTGACAATTCTCAGAAACATTTGACGATTTCTTTATACCCTTCAATACAAGTTCTTAAGTCCACCTGCAAAACTTGCCATACAAAAGTTTCGGATAGTTTCGATTACCCACTCCATCATGAACTATTCATTAACAGAAAAAAACAGAAACTCATAATGTTCTGAAATATAAATACATACAGTATTTCTGCTTAGTAGGTGCAATCGTGGATCATTAAAGAATATTTGTTTTGACTTAGACGTAAAACCCCGCTTGTACCTTTGGTAGTAAAGTATAAAATTGCCAACGATAGATAAAACGACAACGCTACTATATCTAAGTTAAACCAACTTCTTACACGGGGTTCAATTAGCAATAAAATATATAAATAAAAAATTAACATGATTTATCCTTGTGTCAAAACTAAGTAAAAACTTCATCAGAAATAACCATCAGACACAATTGCAAAAAAGAGCGTCTGTGGTGGAAAAATGCAAATATCTCGGTTAATATTAAAGATAGATAATAATTGTATATAACAATATTTATAGTAAATATAATGCAATAAGATTTATTCTATAAACATTTTCGATCCGACTTATAGTAACAGAGATATTTTGAATTTTCAAATTTCTCCCCCTCTTAACCCCCCTTGGTACGATTTCAGCCGTTAACGAACTAGATCTTTCTTTTTACCTAATACGACTAAATATCGAGTTTGGTATCGATCAAAAAAAAATTGTGACCACTAGAGCAGTACACAAACAAGTATATATACTTATATATATATATATATATATATATATATATATATATATATATATAATTTTGAGGACCTCATTTTCGTCATCTACTAGATAAAATCAATGGCCATTTGAAGAAAAATTTCAAAAATTGCGTCATGAGTACGACCTCAATAGCCGATTTCTCTTGAGGGGAATCTGCTAAAAGCAGGAGAACGCGTCTCGGCCAATAACTGCATAAGATTTACAGAAAACACATAAGCTGAGAAACAGATAAACTGATCTCTCCCAACGGTGTTCTGTATAAGAAATGATAATTTCAGCTTATGACATTATGGGAAATGGATTCCCACAGAATGAGAGGTGCGAAACAACCGAAACAAGCATCGGGACGCATGTACACAGATAACGACAATGTAGAGGCTAGCTCTTGCAAGCAACGCCTGTGGCTGAATGAACAATTTAGTGGGACGCCGATAGAGAGAGGAAAGTCTAAGTTGTGATCGTGAAACCGGCACCCTATTGAAATTCGACTTCAGATTACGGGCGACGATATTTTTGTAAAAGCTAAAAAAGCTCAATTAATAAAAATAATAGGCAAAATCTATCGAAGTAAGACAAAAGTATAAAATAAATTTTATAAAAAGCATTTAGTCCAAACATTATTAATGGAAGTATTTTGAGAACATTACTTATGTATGTGTTCAATCCATAACCACCACCCCCCATCTGTTATCAACTACCAACCAAGTGCTGTACTCTGTAGGCTACTTGTGTAAACACTGCCTGATAGGACATCCTTGGGTTCAAAGGGCAAAGATAAAATGAACAGGATCAGAACAGTCAAGTGAGCAGTGGAGAGAGTAAAGCCTCTCATTAGTGGCAGCAATATTAGTTTTTTCTCACACCCCTTTTAAGAACATGAGTGAGTAACCGAAGGAGCATCCAGGGGGAGACCAGGATGGAGGGAGAACACCAGAACAGCATCGAGAACATCATCATAATTTCATCAGCATCCCTTGAAGTAATCATTAATCTACTAACATACTAACACATATCTGCCCTGCAATAGTCCATCCCCCAATATCATGTAATTATCCAATATAATATTAATAGTAATAACCGTCTTATACATCAACATGGTCCTCCGGTATTAAATCATATACAACTCCCATGAACCAGCACCTCTCTTAAAATATTGCAAGCCGTTAGCGGGCAAGGCCGAAGGGCTTGTAAATACAGTATGCTATATGACTTATTATGTATTATGGGTGGTGAGCAATCATTTCAGTTTTCTTTGAGGGATGAGAGTGGTTGATGTGAATAGATTCGTTAGGTGGTTATAGACTAGGTAGCGGAACATGAAGTGTGCTGCAGATACCCTAAGTCTACTCACTGCTCAGCTTGAATAAGCTTTCATTCAACCAGAGATTTTGAAGAGCTTTTCTGAGAAGAGTCTCCACTCTCGAATAATTCACTTGAAGAGTTTATTTTGAATAAAAATAATGTCTCTCTAGGTTGTAATGTGTTTCCATGGTTTTATAATGTTGAGAAAAGGAGGAGAAATTAATGCAATGGATATCTGGGTGTCCAACTTGTTAAAATATTACTTGTATTGGAGGAAGAGTGGAGGATAATCATGATATGGGCGATAGCAGTACACGAGAATATAATTTTGTTGGGAATCGTTAAAAACTCATTAGCCATCTATATGAAGAACGTTCTCAATAGTAGTCTTCAGTAATCTATAAACATATTTTGAAAAAAAAAAAAATATATATATATGAATTTATATCCTTTTTACAATACTATCCCTTTTTTTACGCGAACCAAAACAAAAAAAAGGATATGATACATTGAAATGAAATATGAAAGGGTGAAAACCTCGTAACGAATATCTATTCCAGGATCTAAAAATAAAAGCAAAAATCCAAAGAATTCAACAATTTTATTTTCCTCAAAGAAAAACGACAAAATTGGAATGAGAGATGTGTTTCGACTGTTGGAGGAGAGAGTGAGAGGGGGTTTTTTGCGTGGGGGGGGGGGGGGGTGATTAATAGGAGAGCCGGGGGACTGGCCTGCCGGCCATTGTACGCCCCAATCCCTAATCCTACTCTCCCATAATCATTGATCAAGTCATCAATTCCCAGCACATATTTCCTCTTCCGCCCGAGCAGACTAATCAAATCACTCCTAGCAACGCCTCCTTCAATCATTCACAATGCACTCCAACAATCACTCTTTCATATTCACCACCCCCCACTCCCCTCATAATAACTACACTAGCCGTGCTCCGAACGCTATAAACAACACTTAAGATCAGTAGTAGAGGTGAAGAGCATCAGTTGTACGTGAAACAAGTAGAGTCACGTCAATGATGGAACTTTATTGGCGTGCATTCTGGAAGGGATTGGCCTGTCTGTCTTGATAGCAACTTCAGTTACTACTTGATCGAGAGAAAATTCTCTTGAAATTATAAGTGTTAATTTTACCTTGTCTGTAGAGTGTATAGTTTATTTGGTAGAGCTCTTACCACCCAAAGTGTATTGATACGTTTATTACCAAAATGAGTAATAAATGTTGTTTATTAGAGTTCTTTTGGATTGCAAAATTAAACACACAAGCTTTAGAGTTTTTATCACTGCACAATTTATTTAACAATGCACTACATGTAATATTATATAAATAATGTTGTGTACATTGTTTCAATATTTTGACTATTAATACTTGCATTTTATAGTTTTCAGCCTTCAGTAACCCCCCCCCTCTCCTAAACATATCATATAAACAATTAGCTGTTATACTATGAAGCACATTATTTAAAGAATAAATACCAAGTATGGTTCTTATTGAACTTTTACTTTTTGAGTTCAATGCAAATACGTGACGCACGTGGGAAATCAGCTTAGTTTACGCAGCCTCTGCGTGGCAGACTTATTTTATATCTATTGCCGTTTGAACAATAATTGCTCAAGAGTATAAAAACCGATTTTTTTCAAGAGTTGATTTTACTCCTTGAAATCGTAGTTCCGCACGAACAAAAAAAAGTCCGTCACGCAGGGGCTACGTAAACTAAGCAGATTTCCCACATAAAGTTATACAATTGAGAAATCTCCATACGAATGCCGATCAGTTACGGAAACGGCCGAACTAGCTTTTGGTGGGAGCTCGTCCGTTACACTTAATAAAATGCAAATATCTCGGTTAATATTCAAGATAGAGAGTAAATGTATATAACAATATTTATAGCAAATTTACTTTGCAATAAGATTGGTTCTATAAAATTTTTCGATCCGACTTATAGTAACGGAGATATTTCGAATTTTCGAAAATCCCCCTCAACCCCCCCCCTCCCACTGTTCCGATTTCAGCCGTTAACGAACTTCCTTTTTACATCAAACGATTAAATACCGAGTTTGGTGACGATTAAACAAAAATTGCGACCGCTAGAGTGTTAACAGACAAATCTATATATATATATATATATATATATATATATATATATATATATATATATATATATATATATATATATATAGTTCTGAACGGACCTCATTTTCGTCATCAGCTGGGTAGGATCGATGGACATTTGAAGACATTTTTCGAAAATCGCGTCATGAGTACGACCTCAATAGCTGATTTCCCTTAAGGGAAATCTGCTAATAATTTTGGGATACTATTGAACCACTCCACTTGCACACAAAGTTACAGAATATTTGGTTTCCCTAACCGGCTTTGAAAGTTAGCGTAGTGGTTCTGTAGAGGCGTCAGCTCTGTTTGAAAACGTAGAGCCAAGCCTATAAAAGAACTCTCTTGACGTTCTAATGAAAGGAATCGGTCTGTCTCCTAGCACATTCAGTTATGTTTGGAACGAACAAAAATTCTGGATAAATGGTGTACCGCGGATCGATCAACGGATCAGACATTGATCAACGGAAATGTATTAAATTTATTTATAATTCAAAAATTCAGGATATTAGGCTTTGGTTTAATTGGCAGATTTCTCTTGGAGATTGGATCAGCTATTGAACTTGTACTCATTTCGTGATTTTGAAAAATTTTCTAAAATGCCCATGAATCCTACCTAGTAGATAGTAAAATGAGGTTCCATCAATATATATATATATACATATATATATATATATATATATATATATATATATATATACACACACACACACACACACACACACACACACACACACACACACACACATATGTTATATTCTACCCAGATATTTGAGTTCTGAGTTTTTGTTCAATATTGTTCTGTTTGAGTATTTTAATTTACTGATGTAGTGTTTTATGTCCTACATGTTGCATTTTAGCAGATTTTCCTTAAGGGGCCATCGATCCAACCCAGGAGATGATGAAAATGAGGTTCGTTCAAAATGTATATATTTATGTCGGTTAACGCTCTAGCGTCGCAATTTTTGTTTGATCTTTACCAAACTCGATATTTAATCGTTTTATGTAAACAGAAAGATCAAGTTTGTAAATGGTTCAAATCGGACGAGTGGGAGGGGGGGGGGGGGGTTTAGAGGGGAGGATTTTCAAAAATTCTAAATATCTCCGTAACTACATTTCGGATCGAAATCTTGTAAAGAACCAATGTTATTGCAAATTAAATTTACTATAAACATTGTTATATACATTTATTCTCTATCTTGAATATTAACCGAGATGTTTGCATTTTTATGAAGTGTGTGGGGATAACGGACGAGATGAGATCGGCTATTGTCGGTATTGTTCGACGGAAACAGTTCAGCTGTTTCCGTAACTGTTCGGCTCTCGTGAGATAGGTTTAGAGACTCGAGTAAGCTTTTACTTTGTGAGATATATGCAAATACGCTCTGTTGATCCCCCGTCCCTTCTTTAGTTCTTGGACTACTAAAATTTGAGTTATTAAAAAATAATTATTTTGATTCATTGTAAAATGCAGTAATTGATATAGTAAATAGTTTGCATTAAAGTTAATGTTATATTCAGATATATATATCACTAATTGTTTTTCATTCCAATGAAGAATATGTCCATCTATCTGTTCAGCTCTGAGTGGTTGGCAGACCTATTTGTTTACAATTCAGAACCCGTTTCGGTTAGGAGCTCTTTAAAATTAACTGAAAGATTTCTAATTACCGTTTGTATTTACTCACGGTGGTATTAAGTGTTACAGGTATGCAGATTTCTCTTTTGTAAAACTTCACGTGGAAATCTGCTTAGTTTACGCAGCCCCTGCGTGACGGACTTATTTTATCCTTCAATTAATAATTACATTATTTATTTATTTTAATTTAAATAAACAATATCGCCTACGTTGTGAAGCTTCTAAAAATAAAATAAAATAATTCCCGGTCATAAAACCCAATGGATTAACAGGTTTTAACTACAAAACATTTGTACACTTGTATAAATACAAATGTCTATTAAAACTGTTAGACAATATTTCTTCAATAATATGAAAATAAATGATAGTATTAAAATGATTTGTTTATTTCGGCTCTTCTTCCCTAGAGCAAGATCAATAAGTGATTGTGCATTGAAAATAATGCTTCAGTTACATATTATTTTTGGACCCGACACGTCATAAAGAAGATATTTACATAATTTTCCACTTACTATTGTCAAATCTGACGGAAAAGGCCGTCACTACTGGCTGTTCATAGCAAGTGAGGACATCATTTTCCACTATTTGCCCACGATTCATAATTATATATACTGGCGGAGCCTAACCACCACATGATGTCATGTATCCAAATCATTGGTGTTGGGAGGTACACCATAATACAAAATGGAAGCTGACACTGAAACAGGCTAAAGTTAAACAAAGTCCGTCACGCAAGGGCTGCGTCAACTAAGCAGATTTCCCACGTGTCACGTATTTGCATTTATCTCAAAACGTAAAAGTACAATGAGAACAATATTTGGTATTTAGGGTTCAAACAAAGTGCTTCATAATATGATAGCGTATTGTTAATATGGCATGAGCTGGAGTGGGGGTTTACTGAAGGCTGAAAACTAAAAAATGCAAATATCTCGGTTAATATTAAAGATACTGAAAATACGTACATAACAACATTTATAGTACAGGGTTGGTTCTATACAATTTTTCGATTAGATAAATAATAACGGAGATATTAAGAATTTTCAAAATTCCCACCTCTAACCCCCCCCCTCCCACCAGTCCGTTTTC
The DNA here is from genome assembly GCA_019009955.1 of Riptortus pedestris. NCBI lineage: Eukaryota > Metazoa > Arthropoda > Insecta > Hemiptera > Alydidae > Riptortus > Riptortus pedestris. The sequence goes on from CM032233.1 coordinate 125,546,114, forward strand.
AGACATTAACAAACTTGATCTTTATTTTTGCATAAAACGTTTAAATATCAAGTTTGGTATCGATCAAACAAAAATTGCGACCGCTAGAACGTTAACAGACAAATATATATATATATATATATATATATATATATATGTGTGTGTGTGTGTGTGTGTGTGTGTGTATAAATTTGAACGGACCTCATTTTCGTCATCTCCTAGGTAGGATCGATGGACGTTTGAGGAAATCTTCCGTCATCAGTACGACCTCAATAGCTGATTTCCCTTAAGGGAAACCTGCTTACAATTAAATAAATAATTTTGTTTAAATTCTATAAACCAAGATCGATGTCTTAATAAATAGTTTTTTATCAATTTGAATATTGTTTTAGCAGATTTCCCTTCGGGGAAATCAGCTATTGAAGTCGTACTCATGACGCGATTTTCGAAAAATGTCTTCAAATGTTCATCGATCCTACCCAGGAGATGTCAAAAATGAGGTCCGTTCAAAATTATAATATATATATATATATATATATATATATATATATATAAATAGTTAACGCTCTAGCGGTCGCCATTTGTGTTTGATCGTTACGAAACTTGATATTTAACCGTTTTATGTAAAGACAGATCAAGTTCATTAATGGCTGAAATCGGACTAGAGGGAGCGGAGATTTTCGAAAATTCAAAATATCTCCGTTATTATGCATCGGATCGAAAAATTGTATAAAACCTCTTATTTCAAATTAAATTTACTATTAATATTGTTATATACTCGTACATTTATTCTCTATCTTGAATATTAACCGAGATATTTGCATTTTTATGAAGCCTGTGAGACATGTGGTCCAGTATAGTTCGGATTAGGTCGGCCATTTTCGTAGCCGCTCGGCTCAGGTGGAAGCTTCTTCTGGGCTACTAAAATTGTAGTTGTTAAAATATAAATTATTCTTACAATTCAGAAGCCGTTTCAGTTGGGAATTTATTTTAATTAACTGAAAGATTTCTCATTACCGTTTGTATTTAATCACGGTGGTGTTGTGTTACCAGTATGGAGATTTCTCTATTGTATAACTTCACGTGGGAAATCTGCTTAGTTAATCACAAAACTATATATGGCTCCTCACAATTTTATTTCTTTTAAACGCTGAGCGCTTTCGGGGACTAAATCCCCATCTTCAGAGCTACAAAACAATGTAACACCATAATTAGGAGTCTAAAAATCAGTTGTTAAAAATGTTTACATAATTGGTCATATAACAAAAACGTCTATAACATTATAAAAATTTTTACAATAATAACACCTATATTCAAAAACATATTTACAATTAAAATATAACACATTAATAATTCCTATTTAAACATTAAAATAATATTATAAGCAAAAAATTACCGTCAGAGCGTAGGGCGATCCTATAGGCTTGCTACCAGGCTAAACCCTGCCGATGCACTGAGGGCAAGGGGATCATTCCAAGCCGCTAGGGAGGGGGCAGAGACAAGTCTGGACATGAGAGACGCGTTTGTGTCAGTCTGCACATTTACATTGTCTTTATTTATGGCTTTTTCAAGTTTTATTTCAATAGCCTCCACCATGTCCAACAGATAACCTTTAACGTCGCTATGAATTAATTTTATCCGGTGGTCTCCAGCATGGTGGTTGTGCTCCTTACAGTGTGCATAAAACTCTGAGCCTGCTCTCATGTGTTCCTTAGCCCTGATCCGTAACTTCCTCTCTGTCCTCCCAACGTAGCTGGCTTCACACATCCCACACTTCATCATGTACACCCCTGATCTGTCTCCTAGAGGAGTAGCATCCTTGATTTTAGAAATAAAATTCTGAAGTGACGCCCTCTTTCTGTAGGCTATTCTAATGCCCTGCCTGTTTAATTTCCTTCCCAGGATTTCTGATAGCCTGCCCAAATATGGCAATATTCCCCAGGATTTAACTTCTTCCCCTCCACCCCTAAAAGTCTCCCTCATCAATTTTTTAGAAACCCTCCTGTCATATATTTTTCTTATAAATTCCCGACTGTGGCCATTCCGTTCCCCTAGGTGGTAAATATGGCATAATTCTTTTTGGTAATTTTCATCGTCCATTGGAACAGATAGGAGCCTGTCAATGAGATATATGAATGGGGTTTCTTTTACTCTGGGGTGTTGGAAAGACATTTGGTTTATACTTATGTCCGTGCATGTGGGCTTTCTATAAATTGAAAATTTAACTCCCTCTCCGCTCCTATAAATGTTTAGGTCCAGAAAGGTTATTTTTCCTGCCTCCTCTTGGTCCAAAGTAAATTTTATGTTGGGATGTTGCGCATTTAAGTAGTTGTGCATCCTTTGCAAGTCTTCAGTTGAACCATCAAAAATACATAAAGTGTCATCGACGTAACGTGCCCAGAATTTAATTTTGTTTTTAAAGGGGTTTCTGTCCGACATTATAAAACAATGTTCGAACCAATTCATGAATATATCGGCCGCTAGGGGGCTGATCGGATTTCCCATAGCAAGACCTTTCTGTTTATAATATTTGCCTTCGAACAGACAGTAGCCCTGCGAAAGTATAATCTTTATTACATTCGAGATTTCCAAGGAAATTATAGGGTCACATTTTTTATAATATAGCGCCTTATCAAAAAGCGACCACGCTTCCTGGGGGGGTATGTTTGAATACATGTTTACTATGTCAAAGGACACAATTATGCACGTTTTGCTTAAATGTAATTTACCTAATTTTTCTATAAGTTGAGAACTGTTGTTAATAGTGAATGCTGGCTTAAAATTTGTAATTTTATTAAACTCCAAAATGATTCTTTTGGCAAGCAGTTCTGTAGGTGATCCTACATTTGAAACGATGGGCCGCAGAGGATATCCCTGTTTATGTACTTTTACAACACAATATAATTTGGGAGGCAGGGGATTTTTATTAATGAGGCCACTACGCTCCTCCGGTTTAAACAATACATTACAGTTAAATATTGCCTCTTTCACCTTTTTATTGAATGTATTAGTAGGATCCACTTCCAACTCTTCACATTTTTCATCAATTAACAATGAATAAGTTTTATTTAGATAAGTATCCTTTTTCATTATCACAGCAGCCTGGCTTTTATCTGCTTTTATTATTAAAAGATCATTTAATTTTAATTTGTGATTAATTCCTTTAATAATCTTATGCTCAGGGTTGGAAGTGGATTGACGAGCTACCTTATTTCTAATAAATCTATTTATGACTGTTGCACATTCGCCTTTTATAACATTATCGATTCTCAAACAGTCTATGGAGGCAGCAAGTTTTACTATTTCATTTCTCGATATAGGATTCAGAGGGCAATATTTCAGACCTTTTTCCATGACAGACATTTCAACGTTTGTAAATTGTACATCGGATAAGTTTATTACTCTAGGAGCACAATCACAAGAAGGATTAGGAGTTCCCTTTCTGTTATTGTCTCCCCTAATCCCAGCTCTATGCTTAAGATTACTAAACTTCTTGTTAATTATATATTTCTTTTCTTTAACAATACGTTCTTGAGCTAAATAGAGTTTATGTTCAAACATTTCCCATTCAACTGGGTGTAAAATACTTACTAGCCTACACCTAAGTTTGTATAAATAAAAACCATAGACATCTCTTAGTTTGAACCATCTTTTTGTTTCTTCCACTAACAAGAAGTTATTAAATTTGTCCATTGCCCTATCAGTAATTCTTAATTTCTTTGTTTTATTAATAATATATTTAGGGTAGATTTTATTTCTTCTGCAACTTAAGTTGAAATAAATATTAACTGATGCTAACTTGAACTTTAATTTTAGTTTATAATAATGTTTTTTAAGATCACTTAACTCAAACACGCCAATCTTCTCGCAGCTCTCCTTATTAATGGAGCTCCATCGTTGTCCAGCCATGGCTCCACTTGCCCGATTACTCATATTTATTTTTAGCTGGTGGTGAGGGTGATGAATGGTTAATCACAAAACTATATATGGCTCCTCACAATTTTATTTCTTTTAAACGCTGAGCGCTTTCGGGGACTAAATCCCCATCCTCAGAGCTACAAAACAATGTAACACCATAATTAGGAGTCTAAAAATCAGTTGTTAAAAATGTTTACATAATTGGTCATATAACAAAAACGTCTATAACATTATAAAAATTTTTACAATAATAACACCTATATTCAAAAACATATTTACAATTAAAATATAACACATTAATAATTCCTATTTAAACATTAAAATAATATTATAAGCAAAAAATTACCGTCAGAGCGTAGGGCGATCCTATAGGCTTGCTACCAGGCTAAACCCTGCCGATGCACTGAGGCCAAGGGGATCATTCCAAGCCGCTAGGGAGGGGGCAGAGACAAGTCTGGACATGAGAGACGCGTTTGTGTCAGTCTGCACATTTACATTGTCTTTATTTATGGCTTTTTCAAGTTTTATTTCAATAGCCTCCACCATGTCCAACAGATAACCTTTAACGTCGCTATGAATTTTTTTTATCCGGTGGTCTACAGCATTGTTGTTGTGCTCCTTACAGAGTGCATAAAACTCTGAGCCTGATGAGGGAGACTTTTAGGGGTGGAGGGGAAGAAGTTAAATCCTGGGGAATATTGCCATATTTGGGCAGGCTATCAGAAATCCTGGGAAGGAAATTAAACAGGCAGGGCATTAGAATAGCCTACAGAAAGAGGGCGTCACTTCAGAATTTTATTTCTAAAATCAAGGATGCTACTCCTCTAGGAGACAGATCAGGGGTGTACATGATGAAGTGTGGGATGTGTGAAGCCAGCTACGTTGGGAGGACAGAGAGGAAGTTACGGATCAGGGCTAAGGAACACATGAGAGCAGGCTCAGAGTTTTATGCACACTGTAAGGAGCACAACCACCATGCTGGAGACCACCGGATAAAATTAATTCATAGCGACGTTAAAGGTTATCTGTTGGACATGGTGGAGGCTATTGAAATAAAACTTGAAAAAGCCATAAATAAAGACAATGTAAATGTGCAGACTGACACAAACGCGTCTCTCATGTCCCAGACTTGTCTCTGCCCCCTCCCTAGCGGCTTGGAATGATCCCCTTGCCCTCAGTGCATCGGCAGGGTTTTAGCCTGGTAGCAAGCCTATAGGATCGCCCTACGCTCTGACGGTAATTTTTTGCTTATAATATTATTTTAATGTTTAAATAGGAATTATTAATGTGTTATATTTTAATTGTAAATATGTTTTTGAATATAGGTGTTATTATTGTAAAAATTTTTATAATGTTATAGACGTTTTTGTTATATGACCAATTATGTAAACATTTTTAACAACTGATTTTTAGACTCCTAATTATGGTGTTACATTGTTTTGTAGCTCTGAAGATGGGGATTTAGTCCCCGAAAGCGCTCAGCGTTTAAAAGAAATAAAATTGTGAGGAGCCATATATAGTTTTGTGATTAACCATTCATCACCCTCACCACCAGCTAAAAATAAATATGAAATCTGCTTAGTTTACGCAGCCCCTGCGTGACGGACTTTTTGGACATCAATTTGATAAAGGTCATTACGCAGGAGCTGAAAAACTGAGTAGATTTTCTACCTGCTGGTATGGCAGACTAGTGATCTCATCTCACCATATATTTCTTAGTAAAATTCCGTTGAATTGACGTGGTGGTTAACTGAAGGCTGACAAACAAGTAAGCAGGCATAAGTTGGTTAATATTTAAGTTACAAAGAAATGTATAGAATTACAATTGTAGACCATCAATAGATCAACACGATTGGTTCCAACTAATTATAGACATAACTAAGAACTCGCCCCTATTATGATCATCGAGGTCTTCATACTCCCATAGTGGTTTCAGCAAAATTCTATATATTTTCGGGGGGGGGGGATATATAGAACAAATTTTGTTTAAAATAACGTGTTCTGTTCTAAAACGTTTTAACTACTGGCATTCAGACACTAACTAATGTAGACTTGAGAAATGCTTATATATCGAATTCGATAACGATCAAACAAAAATTACGGCCACGAGAACGGAAATAGTATATATATATATATATATATATATGTATGTATGTATATTTATATATGGGGGCGCCGGTGGCCTTAGTGCATAAGGCGTGGATATATTTACCGAATCAGTATGCTGCAGGTAATAATAGGTTGAATCTCTGCCAAGGGAAAATATTAATTGACGAGTTGGCTACCAGAGCACGCTAGTGTCGCGGCGCCTGTGGATCAGTGGGACTGTAACGAATATATATGTTTGACAGCCCTCGGGATGTCTAACGATTATGGCTCTCTTTGATCCAGCTCACAAGCAAGCTAGCAAAGGGTGAACTGACTACTGACTGCTCGTTTTATCCGTTATAGACATGTTGAAATGGAAATGGTATCCCGTGGATACATCGAAATTGGATTAACCTTTGCATAAAATGATCACGTCATTTATTATATACTCGAAACGTCCTGTAACGTGTACAGTAAATATACAGTAAATGAGTCGTTATACCCATGATGCAAGAAGTCGAAATTAGGTTATGTTTAAAATAGTTATTAATCATAGTAATTATCCTGCTTCCGCCACCATGGCATTATTCTCTGGGATTACGAGAATACATTGGATAGTACCGTAAAACCTCCCAACTTTGTGACAGGCTCCCAACTTTGTGACACTCAAGATTTTGTGCATACAGAGCTCTCTAGCGGCTCTGGGTATTAATACTTACTTACAAACAGGTGTCGCAACCTCCCGATTTTATTTCGGATCTTAAGATTAATCCCCAGAGCCACTAGAGTGCTCTTATGCCCAAAATCTTGAGTGTCACAAAGTTGGGAGCCTGTCACAAAGTTGGGGAGTTTGACGGTATTTTATCATATTTTTTCCACTAATGCTGAGATGAAATCATCTTTTAATATTCATGAAAAACTATAGTTATATGAACCCACAAAAGAGTATAAATACGCCAGAATTCATCAATCGCCATTGCATGTTTCATGCTTATAATTGTGCAATGACTGTAGCCAATTATTCCGAGATCTGTGCTGTATAATAATACTTCGAATTTCCAATTAGGAGTGGGGGCGGGTTTCTTTCGACGTCAAAACAGATATTCGTCAATGTCGAGGTTTTCGTTTGTTTTATCAAGAAAATATAATGAAGAAAGTTTGTTTAGAATACTGGCACTAAAACGATATTGAAATTCATGAACATCAAAATTTTAAGTTCAGACAACCAATCGAATTTTCTGATTCGCCGGAATAGAATTGAGAAATGTGTATTTCATGCTTTACTGTTACTGACGGGAGTGGGTGTTAACTTCCAAGCAAAAACAAATAATTCATTATCTTCCTCCAAACTCATTTCATCAAAGACTGTAAATTACAGATCGCGTTTAGAATATATTTTTCACTCCTAAAATATATTTACATTACATGAATTTCGAAGCTTGTACTTCCTACTCCCAGTACCATTTGTACATATTGTACCTTTTCGATCATCACCCCGTTCATCTTTGGTATTACATCAGATTGATGGAACAGGACTTTACCCAATTTATTTCTATTAATTTTAAGATTTTGCAATCGTTTTGACGGGAAACTAACCAAATAAGGTCTTCAATATTCATCGGATAGCGATTCAGTGTCTTAGTATGAAACAATAATATGACTATAATTTGACAAAGAAAAAAAAATAAAGGATTATTATTATTATTTCCCTGAAGGGAAATCAGCTATTGAGGTCGTACTCATGACGCGATTTTCGAAAAATTTCTTCAAATTTCCTTCGATCCTACCCAGGAGATGACGAACATGAGGTCCGTTCAAAATTATATATATATATATATATATATATATATATATATATATATATATATATATATATATATATATATATATATATACATATATATATATATATATATATATATTAGTCTGTTAACGCTCTAGCTGTCGCTTTTGCTTGATCGTTACCAAACTCGGTATTTAATCGTTTTATGTAAAAAGAAAGATCACGTTCGTTAATGGCTGAAATCAGACCAATGGGAGGGGGATTTTTGAAAATTCGAATTTCTCCATTACTATACGTCCGATCGAAAAATTGTATTGAACCAATCTTATTTCTAATTACATTTACTATACATATTGTTATATACACTTATTCTCTATCTTGAATATTAACCGAGATATTTGCATTTTTATGGAGTATGTGTGCGACTATTGTCGTAAGTTTTCGGCTTAGTTCGTCCTACTGAAATTTCAGTTATTAAAATATAAATTATTCTGATTCATTATAAATTGCAGTACTAGATAGTAAATAGTTTGCAATAAATTTAATGTGTTATATTCAGATGTATATCAGTAATTGTTTTTCTCTCCGGTGAAGAATATGTCTATCTGTTCAGCTCTCAGTGGTAAGCAGACTTATTTGTTTACAATCCTAAGCCGTTTCCGTTGGTAGTTTATTAAAATTAACTGAACGATTTCTCATTACTGTTTGTATTTACTCACGTTGGTGTTATGCTATAGCAGTATGTAGATTTCTCTATTGTAAAACTTCACGTGGAAAATCTGCTTAGTTTAGTTAGTTCCCCTGCATGACAGACTTTTTCTCTATGACGTTGATAAGACTTTTGCTTTCAGTTACCTCATTGATTACTTCCACGTTGGGTTTTTTTTTTGTCCAGCTTGTTCTAGTGATTCTACGCCAAACCCTTATGTCCATTGCTTCCAATCGATTACATTCCCTTTTGTGGAGAGTCCTACTTTCTTTCCCGTAAAGCAGCACATTCCATACGAAACACTTAGCAAACATTTCTTTGGTATCATACATATAATTTTGAACGGACGTTATTAGTAGATTTCCCTCAGAGGGGAATCAGCTATTGAGGTCGTACTCATGACGCGAGTTTCGAAAAATTTCTTCAAATGTCCATCGATCCTACCCAGGAGATGACGAAAATGAGGCCCGTTCAAAATTATATATATATATATATATCTGTCAACGCTCTAGCGATCGGAATGCTAGTTTGATCATTACCAAACTCGATATTTAAACGTAGTATGTAAAACTAAAGATCACATTCGGTAATGACTGAAATCAAACAAGTGGGAGGGGGGTTTAGAGGGGAGGATTTTCGAGAATTCGAAATATCTCCGTTACTATACGTCGGATCGAAAAGTTATATAGAATCTTATCTTATTGCAAATTAAATTTGCTATAAATACTTTTATTCTGTATCTTGAATATTAACCGAGATATTTGCATTTTTCTGTTTTCAGCTTCTGAGATGAGTTCGGCTAACTTCGGGTCTAGTCGTGAGTTTCCGTCAAGAGCTAGTTCGGGCCCTTCCCGTAACTGTTTGATTCTCTATTCTGAAATTTCTCTATTATAAAACTTCACGTGGGAAATCTGCTTAGTTTACGCAGCCCCTGCGTGACGGACTTTTTTCGTCATCTCCTTGTTGTATTGATGGGAAAAGCTTTTCGAAAAATGCGTCATGAATGCCAGCTAGTTACCCTTGAGGAAACTATTTTAAAATATGAATACAACTGATTATTCATTCATCAGCTAGTCAGGTTGCGGACCACCAGCAAATCTTGTAATGACCATCCTCGTGGGACTTTAGACATTTGTACTTACAAGGCAATAGTTGCTTCAGTAAGCTCCTGAAGGAATCCCCAATGTGGGTGGAGCAACATACGGAGTTATATACGAATTAAATCATTTATTAGCGAATGAGGATTATTATTTTATATTGAGATGTTTTCAATCCATCCAACACCTTTGAATAATGATTTGTCTACGAACTTGGTCTTTAGTTTTATATATATATATATACTGCCGGTCAAAAGTTTGAGACCACCTATTGTTTACTTTACTTAATCTACTTTAATCATGCAAAACCTCAATTTTACCTATTTTTTTGTTTTTATTTATTTATTCATGGACACCACATCGAAAGTGATTTGCCCTTTCAAAATTAACAGCAGGTAACAATAACAAAAAATACCATAAGGACATGTAACACAATAGTAAATACCTTAAGAAGTAATAATGACAAATACCTTAACAATGAGTAATAATAACAATACCTTAACAACAAGTAATAATAACAAATACCATAACAACAAGTAATAATATCAAATACCTTAACAACAAGTAATAATAACAAATACCTTTACAACAAGTAATAATAACAAATTTTTTTACAACAAGTAATAATAACAAATACCATAACAACAAGTAATAATAACAAATACCTTAACAACAAGTAATAATAACAAATACCTTAACAACAAGTAATAATAACAAATACCTTAACAACAAGTAATAATAACAAATACCTTAACAACAAGTAATAATAACAAATACCTTAACAACAAGTAATAATAACAAATACCATAACAACAAGTAATAATAACAAATACCATAACAACAAGTAATAATAACAAATACCTTAACAACAAGTAACAATAACAAATATCTTAACAACAAGTAATAATAACAAATACCTTAACAACAAGTAATAATAACAAATACCTTAACAACAAGTAATAATAACAAATACCATAACAACAAGTAATAATAACAAATACCATAACAACAAGTAATAATAACAAATACCTTAACAACAAGTAATAATAACAAATACCTTAACAACAAGTAATAATAACAAATACCTTAACAACAAGTAATAATAACAAATACCTTAACAACAAGTAATAATAACAAATACCTTAATAACAAATACCTTAACAACAAGTAATAATAACAAATACCTTAACAACATGTAATAATAACAAATACCTTACCAACAAGTAATAATAACAAATACCTTAACAACAAGTAATAATAACAAATAACATAAAAAATAAAAAAAAGTGTATAGCTGGTGGAGTATAATTTTTAATTTTGTTGTACACCTCAGACTTAATTCGCATGTTAAATGTTGTCATATATTTCAATTTTGTGTAGGTATGAGAATATATTGTTAATGTGTGGGCTGCCTTCCTACTAAGGCAACTACTAAGGGAACTATTGACTTCTTGTAAGTCGTAGGGGAAGTCCTAATTATCAATGCATAGTTACAAAATATAGGTATCTTATTATTATTTGTATTTATAAACAAATTTGCTAATATGAATTCATATGAAAATATGAATTGGCCAGCTCAATCACCTGATCTCAATCCAATTGAGCTCCACTGGGAACAACTTGATAGGAATGGTCAGAGACGTTGCTCCAACTTCACGAAAAGACCACTGGGAGTGTCTTAAAAGTTGTTGGGATACCTTGCCATTTGGAACATTAGATAAACTAATAGAAAGAATGCCACGAGTGGTCAAAGCAGATTTGAAAATCAAGGGAGGATTTTTTGACGAAACGAAAATATAACTGCATTGTATATATTTTTAAATTGTGTTTCAATAAAGTATTATACTGTCTATTATACGTTTATAATAAATTGTTTATTCAATTATTTATTTTTTTATTGAAGGTTCCTTTAGGTTTGGTTTATTTTGTTTAATATAATCTAAATTTTTACAGAAAATTGAAGTGGTCTCAAACTTTTGACCGGCAGTGTGTATATATATATATATATATATATATATATATATATATATATACATATATGGTGTTGTTATTCTTTTTGGAGTTTTAGTCAATGTTGGTGAAAAAATCTTAGTTTATGCCGATATTTCGAGAATCTTTATTTTCTCTTCTTCGGGGCAAGACTAAAGATACTTAAAAACTATTACACATGACTATTGCACTTAGGACTAGGGCTATCATAGGGTTCACCAACATTGATCAAAACTCCAAAAAGAATAACAACACCGTATATAAATATAACATGGTCGAAAACATCAACACAATATATATATATATATATATATATATATATATATATAGAGAGAGAGAGAGAGAGAGAGAGAGAGAGAGAGAATTTCGTAACCTTCAGTGCGAATATTGAGGCTACTAGAACGCTAAAAGATATCTACTAGGATGACATTTGTCAAAACTTCTGACAATAACTGAGTTTCGGTAAGGCTCGTGTGAAGTGAATAATTCATCAAGGCACTTTTCTAATATAATGTAGGATCATTATCATTTATTTTCGTGAAACAGAGAGGTCATGCAGACGCTCAGAAGTCATTTTGCAATGGAGTATCAATATTCATGTTCAGTGATCAACTGTCCAAAGTTCATGGGGAAAGTTAGAGCGATACCTCCCGAGGGGCAGCTGAGAAAAGTAAGGAGACACTTTGCTTCTTAAGATGGAGAAAAGTTTCCTATTATACGCTCCCAGCGGGCTGGCCGTGTGGACTCGAGCCCTCTCTATGAATTATGTAATGCAGCAAAGTTCCATTTTGCGCGGGTAGAAGGTTTGCAACTTACTGAAATAACACCTGACAACGCCCAAAGCCTGCCCATTAGTGCTTCCTACGGGCGAATAATGACCCACTGAAATTGCGACCAGTCTGCTCCGTCCACTCAAGTCCTCACTAAACGACCATTAATTCTCACGCGAATCCCAGGCGGTGGTCACATTTAGTGAGCCAGCCCAATGTAAACAGATGTAATAAGGATATACAGACCAATTTTTATTCCGAACCATGAAAATAAATATCTTTGACTCAACATTACCCACCAAATGCCCACGGGTCAGGTCCCAACATTATTTGAGCGACAAAATATCTATTTCTTTATTCCGTTTACGACTCAATTCTCTTATGATGATGATAAAAATTGAAGGAAATCAATCATCGAAGCCGCACAAGTAATTAAAAGTCCATTACGCAGGGGCTGCGTAAACTAAGCAGATTTCCCACGGGAAGGTTTACAACAGATTAATCTACAAAGTGGTAACACAACACCACCGTGTATGTTAAGGGTATAAATACAAAAGAATAAGAAATAAGTAATAAGAAATCATTCAGACAATTTACAAGCTAATAATATCCAACACGGTAAGCGTCTGAATTGTAAACAAACAGGGTAGCCAACTTAGCAGCGCTGAATAGTTAGAATTATTCTAGACCGGAAAGAGGAACAATTAATAAAATATATCTGAATATAAAATATTAATTTTATTAAAAACTATTTTCCATATCTAGTGGAGTAATTTGAAATAAATCAGAATAATTTCTATCTCAATCGCTCAGATTTTAGTAATTCAAGAACAAAAGAAGAGGGGGGGGGGTCAACAGAACGGATTTGTTTTTATCTCGTATAATAAAGCTTTGTAGAAAACAATATTTGGTATTTAACCTTTTAATGAAGAGGTTCATATATAACCACTTATTATTAATGTAACACAAGTAGGAGTGGGGGTTTACTGAAAGCGTAGAACTATAAAATCCAAATATCTCGGTTAATACTCATTATACGGAAAATATGTATAGAAAAGTATTAATAGTAAATTTAATTTAAAATAACAGTAACAGTTTATATATAGCAACAGAAGAGTTGGACTGAGCATGCCGAAGAGACAGGGCAATGAAAGAATTTTAGTGGGAACCTATGGTCTTATCCATAGCCAAGTTGATGATGATTTCCATCATACCTGCTTCCAATTATAGGTTCTATACATCCGTGGCCCATGTGAAGGACACGTACCTGTAATTAGAATTGGACAAATCATCAGCATACATATATAAATACAGTACAATTTCTATAATCCGAACATTTCAGTAATCGAAACTGGCTTAGAGAGACAAAACAAGAACGTGTTCTTTTTTTTTTAGATACGGCCTATGGCAATGATTAAAATTTAAAAAGGTGAGCATGCGAATTCTACTAAAAACACGCAGCTGTATTGTTGGGTCAGGAATTGTTTTCGTCTATACTCGCTCTAATATCTCATGAATCCCCCACCCCACCCTTTCCCTCTTCAATAAGTCGGACGAAAATACGAATTTAGTCAGCACATATTCATTTTTCTTTCCAAGTGGTTATTACATATTTCTGTGGAATGGTTGATAAAGGGAAGCATAAAACATTGTCGTTGAATGAAAAACTGACGAAGAAATCATAAAGACTGTTACTGATCTCTCCAGCAATGAAGCAGAAGAAGAAAAACGAGTTGAGGAGCAAAAAACAACAAAGTAGGAAGAAGCAGATTCCCATTTCAATCATTGTTTGAAAGGGACAATAGAGGACGATATACCGTGGCAACAAAACCTGCTGTTATATCATCTGAGAGAAGAAGCAGTAAACAAGTTTCTGCAATATAATATTTGTCTGTTACCGCTCTAGCGGTCATAATTTTTGTTTGATCGCTACCAAACTCGATATTTAGTCATTTTATGTAAAAAGAAAGATCAAGTTCGTTAATGGCTGAAATAGGATTAGTGGGAGGGGGGTTTAGAGGGGAGGATTTTCGAAAATTCGAAATATCTCCGTTACTATACGTCGGATCGAAACAGTGTACAGAATTGCAAATTAAATTTACTATAAATGTTGTTCTATACATTTATTCTCTATCTTGAATATTAACCGAGATACAGGGTCCGGCAAAAAAACCTCCTTGATTTCAATAGGCATTTGCAAAAAGAATAAGAAACATACAGAACAATTAATTATATTTGTGAATAGCCTATATAATGCCATTTTACATCACTTAGTATACTTTACTTGGTTTTGAAAATTATGTCCGATAAATGATGTCCCCCATTGTTAAGACATTCACGAAGTCTTTCCCTGAAGTTGTCGATAGTTCTTCGTGTACCTTCCCTTGGAATGGCTGCCACTTCCTGCCTAATGACATCTTTTAGTTCTTGCAGAGTTCTGAGACGATGTTTGTACACTTTAGCCCTTAGGTAGCCCCACAGAAAGAAATCACAAGGTGATAAGTCGGGTGACCTTGGGGGCCAGGAAATGTCTACTCTTAGGACAAACAGTAACGGTCAATGCCGATCGCTATTGTCACATGATAGAGACATTTCTCCGACCCAAGATCAACCAGTTTGTTTTAGACCATGAGGAAGAAGAAGTTTGGTTCCAACAGGACGGAGCCACAGCTCACACTGCTCGGCGGTCCATGGAAATGTTAAGAGAGTTGTTCCCTGGACGTCTTGTTTCTTTAAGAGTAGACATTTCCTGGCCCCCAAGGTCACCCGACTTATCACCTTGTGATTTCTTTCTGTGGGGCTACCTAAAGGCTAAACTTTTCGGTAATCCGAATACCCCCCTCCGGCAAGTAGTTCGGATTACGGCGATCGCACTGTATATTTGAAATGAAATAAAATGTGTTTATTTCTATTAAATGTTATCATAACGTAATAGGATACGTCCAACAGTTTTTCTTTTTCTATAAACAAGTTTCCAATATTACGTCAATTAAATTCTTTACAAATTATTCCTTTATACTTATATAATACATTTATTAAAAAATTAGGTCAAATTCAAAGAATACATAGTATAAAATTCATCCATTTATATTAATTAAATACAATAAATTAGTTCCACTAACAATCTTAATACAACTTTAAATATGTACATTTTTTTTACAACTCTAAAACATACATTTTTTTTATTTGTTGACATGTAAATTTATTAAAGGATGATAAGCTTTATAAATGATGAGAAACTTGTCCCACCCTATAGAGACAATGTACTTGAACAAAAATTATTTTTGACCTATATTTATGACAAATATTTAGTAGTTTTATTGAATAATTGAGCATTTTTGAAAGTATTCATCTTGAGTATTTTTTAATAGATTTGAAACATTCGGGCAGAGCATTAAAGAGTTTTACTCCTGTAAATGATACACTTTTCTCGAAGTATTTATGTTTGTAGTTGGGGGCTTGAAGCGTATTCTTTTTTTAGTTTTATGATTATGTACTATACCGGTTTTGTAAAACAAGTTCATTTTTTGTTTCACAAACAATATTGTTTAGTAAAAAGTGGACGACAGGAGTCTCAACTTTCTCTTGTATATAAACCTTATTGTTGCTCTCTTTTGCAATTTAAATACTAAAATAGGATTTTTGGAGTTGCCACAATATATAACACCATAAGGTAACCGACTATAGTAAAAAGCATAAATAAATAATAGAGTTTTCATTAGAAGATATTTAACAAATTTTAATAAGAAACAAAGCGATTTTAGCTTTTTATTCAATTCTTCATATCATTGGACCAGTTAAGGCGTTTGTCCACAGTCAATCCTAAAAACTTTGTAATGGGTACTGGTAAGATGTCATGATTATTAGTAGAGATCACTCCTGAAGATTGTGAGCAATGCTTACTAAAATCTAGAATAATTGTTTTCACAAGTTCATAGCTAGCTTATTATCCATTAACCAATCAAATAATGAATTCATAGTAGGAGATCCATCTTGTTTCAGTTTTTCTGGGTCTGTACCTTTTATAATTATACTGGTATCATTGGCATAAAGAATAGCTTTTGTTGGTTTAAGGTTACCTGGGAGGTCATTTATTTATAAATATATATATATATATATATATATATATATATATATATATATTAAAAATAGTAATAGACCTAATATTGAACCTTGGGGAACACCTCCTGTAATTGTTTGCCATCCTGAAATAACTTTATAGCCAGTGATAACATTAATTTCTACTTTCTGTTTTCGGTTGAAGAGATAAAACCGCAAAAATTCATGAGCAATACCTCTTATTCCATAATATTCTATCTTGTTCAGTAGTATTTCATGATCTACTAAGGAAAAGCCTTTTGTTAAATTGGCAAATATTTCTACTACACCTCCACTTGGAGTCTATGGTGATATACCCATGCGAAGGCCGCTAACCTGTAATTTGAATTGAACAAATCATCAATATACATAATTTTCGTGAGATACTCTGTAGAATCGCCCGTACCAAAGCTACTTGAGGAAGCTTTAGCATTTGGCGGAATGTGGGCGTTTCTGGGCTCAACTATCAGTAAGTATGAGCCGAATGTAGGTGATAGTAAACGGCTAGTATGATTGAGAGGGAATCTAAGGGATATTGAGAGAGGAGGAATTGGTTCCGATGAATAATTCACTTGGAGCTAGTGGTGGCCTGCCCATACGAAGGCCACGTATCTGTAATTATAATTGGACTAATCATGAATATAAACACATCATTTTCGTCATATACTATGTAGAATTGCTCTTAGCTACTTTCGGAAGCTTTAGCGTTTAGTGGAATGTGTATGTTGCTGAGTAACTCAAATTCCATTAACCCTTTAACAGCTCCAGACGAGATATCTCGTCGGAGGGAAACGAACCCCACCAGCTCTAGACGAGATAACTCGTCCCCGGCTGCCCGCTACCCCCTCGCGCAGGACGAGATATCTCGTTACCGTTTTCCCACTGTTTTACCGCTCCCTGCTCCATACAATATAACTCGTTTCGACTGCGGTACATACTAGCGGATCCTCGGAGTGTTAATAAATATTTCTAGCGGCCGCTAGGCTGCAGGGGTGTCTCTATAGGGAAATATTTGTACCGATTCCGTAACTGTGGAATCTTTGGGTTTTCCAAGGAGGGAATCCCAACCTACCCCTCTTCTACCTGCTAGTGTATATTGGTAAATAATTAAAATATAACTTCAAATTAAAAAAAAAAAAGGTAAATTATTAAAATATTATATAAAAAATAATAAAATCATTACAATCATGTTCATTATTTCCTTCATAAATCACGTAATCTTTCATTACAATAGCATGTTAATTTATTGAAATAATGATATAGGTATTACAGAATCATATAAAGAAAATAAAACATTAAGAAATAGTCGGAAAAGGGAGTGAGGTATTGAAGGAGGCAGCTTCTGAGAGTGGCCTGGACCCCATAGCTTTGGGGAGGGGGTGATAGCCGGCTGGCCCTCCTCAGCTACTGGCTGCAACTCTCCGCCCGCCCCCTTAGCTGTTAAAGGGTTAAGTATGAGCCGAATGGAGATGATAATAGACGGGGAGTTTGATTGAGAGGGAATCTTAGGAAGAGAAGGAATGGTTTCTGGTGAATGATTCACTTTGAGCCTACGGTTTATCCATACGAAGGCCCCGGATTTTTTCCGGATTTTTTTTTGTAATTAGAATTGGACAAATCAACCATGTCCATACACAAATATCTCATTTTCGTCTTTTAATATGTAGAATCGCTCGTAGCAAAGCTACTTGCGGAAGTGTTTGATGGAATGTCAGCGTTTCTGAGTTATTCAAATTCCATTAAGTGTGATCCGACTGGAGATGTTAGTAAACGGCTTGTATGATTGAGAGGGAATCTGAGGGATATTGGAAGAGAAGGAATTGGTTCTGATGAATGATTCACTTGGAGGCTCCCCATGGGCAGGCTGATTACCTGTAATTAGAAGGGGACAAATCGTCTCCTCAACTCCACTTAGCTCTCTCTACTTTCCTAACCTCCCCCCCCCTTTCCACCACCATTCCTTCCCTTGCCCCCGACCATTAATCATTTCTTAATATTGGGTTGTTCCAGCTAACGACCTCCTTCCACCTTCTACTATTGAATTCTTGCATGCTATTCCACTTTCTTTTTCTACTTTTTTTTTTTAGGTATTTTTTTATTCCTCGGTCAGCCAGAAGAATCCAAATGGCTTTAATCATTTCCACTCCCATTCTTGAACCGGTGTTTAATCTTTTCTTTTCACGTTTTCTTGAAATTTAGATGTGTTGGACACTTCTATCTCTCTCTCTCTCTCTCTCTCTCTCTCTCTCTCTCTCTCTCTCTCTCTCTCTCTCTCGCTACTCTCTCTACTCTCCCACTCAACCTTCCTCACTCCTCATCGCGTCTCCTCTCTCTCGTCTCACACCTCTCCTCGTCTCTCTCTCCTGAAGTCCTCTCTTCTCTCTCTCTCTCCCTCTCTCTCTCTACTCTCTCTCTCTCTGTCTCCTACACTCGTCTTCTCTCCCTTCTCTTAGGTTTAAATAAATGTCTTGGTTTCGGTTCTAAAGAGAAAAATTAAACCATGCTGCAATTTATTAAAAAAAAATATCACAAATGATGGCTGGACTTGAACATGAAAATGGACCAAGGTTGGGCGGAATATGAAATGTATTTCTGGTTAATATAACGGTACACCTCAAGAGTTTTTGTTTTGTTTTTTATGACTAAGGTTCCTCTATATTATAGAACTGAAAGAAACCTGCGAAATGTTTATATAGTATAAAAATTAACTACAGTTAATTTTCCCCAAAATATGAATTTTCTACAAGATCCAGCAACAGCAACAATATTTTTTTTCTTCTACTCTCAAATCATTTTTTTCCCGAATTATTCTCCCACATATTTCATGTTATCTTCACATTCTTGCAGGAATCAACCATCATGTCTGATTTCGCCTTCCCATGCCTTGAATGGACCACCTTCCTTACCCCTCTCCTTGATCTTGGATTTCTGAAAAATACTAAAGATGAGAGTGAAGGCAGATTATACCTTCACACTCATTTCTCATCATAGAGTATCGAAAATTATCAATATTTCAATGTTTATTTGGTAAAAATAATCAAAGTTGTTGAATTCAATTGGTTCAAATTTTCAACAGATTACTAGAATATCTGAGTAGTTTGGGTCTTTTTCTTTCCCAAAAAGTACGTCGACTACCTTTTTGAAACTTACCCAAGCCTCTTCCTCAGCCTTGATCATGTTTAGAATCTTGCATTAAGTTGAAGTCCATTGAAGATTTATGTTCGAAGTTTCTGTATAGAGGAATACCCATCAATAGGAAATAACATTCACATTAGAAATAACACAGAATTTAATTATAACAGTGAACAAAATTCTGACTTTTTTAATTCCAAAATTGTAAAAAAAAAAAAAAAAAAGAGAAAAAAATCAGATTTGGAAAGACAATTTGCAAAGAAACATAAATTTTGATGCACTACAGTTTCAAAGGCCGTTCATCCCTATTCAATATTGACGAACATAAGCATTTCCTTCGTAAACACCAAACACGTAAAGTAAACACCATTCATGTCGGTGATAGTAATCTATGAAATAACCCACGATGGCAATATTCATATCCCTGATAATATACAAACAAAATTTACAATTCTAAATAGCCGCTCTAATGGAAGCCAAAATATTGAAATAGACTTATTATTTTAAGATCATAAAATTTATTCTAAACACAATTCGTGTTTTAGATTTTTTTTTCGATAAAACGAATATTAAGAAAGATATTGACGAATATTTGTTTTGAAGTTGAAGAAAACCCCACTACTGAGAGTAGTAGTGAAGTATATATATATTGTTGCGAAAATTAAATACATGAATAATCTTTCAGAGAGAGTCGCGTATTTGAAAAGTGTGACGTAGATCAAAGAAGCCGACAGAATGTCCTAGGTCCTGCCATTACCTTCCAGCCAGACGTCGAGGGCTCCAGACAACTCCCCTTTGATGTATGCCGACAAGCTATATAAAGAAGGGCCTGCCGCGAGCGAGTCAGTTACTGTAAGTAACAGTTTAGTGCCGTGTTTAAGACAGTGCAATGCCGCGAAGTAAAGGACAGTGCAGTGCTGTGAAGTAGAGGACAGTGAAGTGCCGCGAAGTCAAGGACAGTGCAGTGCTGTCTTGTTGTGAATTTCAGTGACCGTGAGTGAATTGTTGGACTGTGTAATCTGAAGAACAGTGACGCTATCAGTGTATACTGTGAGTAGTAATTAAGAATAATTACAAGTGTATTGTGCAGTGATAAAAACTGTGAAACTTGCAAGTATTTAATTTTGCAATCCAAAAGAACTCTTATTAAAAACGTTTATTACTGGTTTTGGTAATAAAACGTAACAATATTGAAGAATAATTACCAAGTGTATTGTGCATTGTTAAATAAATTTGCAGTGATAAAAACTGTAATTCCCTTAATTCATATACACAATATTTCGTAACTCTTTTTAAAATGATTTCATAGAATATGGAATTCGGAAGTCAAAACTTCGATATACATATAAATGTACTTAATGTTTTAGGGCCATAATCGCTAATCTAAACACATTTCATTCTTTACATTTTAGCAGATTTCCCTTAAGGGAAATCAGCTATTAAGGTCGTACTCATGACAGAATTTCGAAATTTTTTCTTCAAATGTCTATCGATCCTATGTAGCAGACGACGAAAAAAAAAGTCCGTTCAAAACTGTGTGTGTGTGTGTGTGTGTGTGTGTGTGTGTGTGTGTTATATTATATATATATATATATATATATATATATATATGGTGTTGTTGTTTTTTGGAGTTTTGGTCAGTGTTGGTGAAAAAAGCTTAGCTCATTCCAACATTTCGAGTATAATAAATGTAACATAGTGAAATAACAATAATATATCGATTTTATTACTACATCAAAATACCTTTAATAAAATAATATAAAAATAATTATAATAACACATATCAATAGTTGTAACATAGTTCAACAAATAAAAGAAAATAAACTATAGTGAAACAAAGACATAAGGCTGTGACCAAACTAATTATAACAGACATGGGGAGGGGGGGGGCTATACTTTGTACTCCTAATTTAAACAGAGGTACAACAATCATGTACAATAGTTTTTAAGTATCTTTAGTCTTGGTAAGTAGAATTAACCCAAACACTATCTGTTACACTCTAATAACAATGTGCAATATATAAGTAAAGTAGTTAGTACCTGTACTTTTTAGTCCTGAAGAAGAGAAAATAAATATTCTCGAAATATTGGAATGAAATAAGATTTGTTCACCAACACTGACCAAAACTCAAAACAACAACAACACCATATATATGTATATATATATAATATATATATATATATATATATTTATATTTGTCTGTTACCGCTTTAGCGGTCGCAATTTGTCTTTGATCGTTACCAAACTCGATTTAGTCGTATTCAAAAAGAAAGATCGTGTTTTTTAATTGCTGAAATCAAACCGAAATATCGAAATATTTCCGTTACTATAAGTTGGATATAAAAACTTTATAAAATAAATCTTATTACAAATTAAATTTACTTATTCTCTATCTTGAATATTAACCGAGATATTTGCATGTTTCAGTTTTCAGCCATCTGTAAGCCCCCACTACTTCTCGTGTTGCATACTCTGTTATATGATAATCCACATTATTCGAACCTAAATACCAAATATTGCTTTCCAGAGACCTATATTATACGAGATAAATGCAAATATGTTCTTGTGACTCCCCCCCCCCTTCTTAAGTTCTTGGACTACTAAATTTGATTGATTGAGAGAAAAATTATTTTGATCCATTATAAATTACAGTACTAGGTATAGTAATAGTTTTCAATAAAAAGAATATGTTATATTCTGATATGTTTCAGTTATTGTTTTTCTTTCGGCTGAGCCGTTGGCAAACCTGTTTGTTTACATTTGAAACGCTTCCCGCTGGCAGGGGAAACATGTCTTATTAGAGTTTGTATTTATTCACTCAATACGGTGGTGTTGTGTTAGCAGTATGTAAGTTTATCTATTATTAATATTCACGAGGGAATTCTGCTTAGTTTACGCAGCCCCTGCGTGACAGGTTATTGTTTTGTCGATAAAAACCAGAATTAATGAAGTTATTCACGAGTATGTGTTTTCAACTTCCCCACACCTATCTCCTAGATCAGCGGTGAGGAACCTTTTTAATCAACGGGCCAATTAAAATTTTAAAATTTTTTGGCGGGCCGCACAGAAAAGTAACACTTATAAATAATTTACAAAACTTTATTTATAATAATAATTAGAATAGAAAAATTAAAAAAGAGTAAAGATTTCATATACAAATTTTAATTTAATGCAAAAAAAAATAGAAACAAAAAAATTACAGAAAAACGAATTTAGTTGAAATTTTTAATGTCATTTGGCACTGTTTTTTCGGTACAAACTGATCAATATCAGCCAGAATTTATGAAGTTGCAAGACGTACCCAGCTTTCTAATCGTGCATCACTCAGTCTTGATAGGTGGTCATTTTTGATTAATTTCATGGTCGAAAATAATTGTTGGTAAACACCCTTTCTTCCGAACTGAGACATCATTTGCTTTGCATTTTTCGCCATAAGCGGAAATTTCTCAGGGCTCACATACGATTTATAGCTCTTTTTTTTATGTTTACTCAGAAAAAGACATTTTTTAAATTGGTATTATTCTGCATGTCAATCACTTCCATTTGAAAGTTTCGGGAACAGTTTCCGCGTCGATATTAAATGGCGAGAAAACATTTTCATGGAAACCACTGTCTATATAAAATACCTATATATTGTGGGTATTTTTAAAAAGCAGTAACGTTTTCTTTTTCTAAATGTGGAAAGTGAGACTATTCTGCAAAAAATTCTGGTTCCACAATTTTAATTTCCGCTCAAAGCCCTGCATTTTATCATACTCGTTGTAAATTATCTGTCCTTTGCCTAGAAATTCCATATTAAGATCATTGAGATACTGAGTCATGTCGATAAGAATCCCAAAATCGCTTTACCATAATGAGGAAAGGCATATCCCTTCATGCCAAAGTACAATTGTATTTCGCTTTTTAATTATTGGCACTGTTGGCCAACTCAATCTTTTTGAACCCAAATTTTCCTGGGGAATTATGCAGTGGTTAACGAATGTTTCTCTTCTTGACGACTTATTATAGTCTTGAAATAGCCTTCCCGATCCTTCTATCACAATGCTTGACATTGCTCGTGCCCCATCTGTCGATATACTGGTGATAAATTGAAATATTTTCCAAAAAAGACTTTCATCGTACAGGTTTTTGCCGGTTGTAGTCCCTCGCACACACAATTCTTCGGTAATATTAAATTTGGTGTCAATACCACGTAAAAATATAGCCAGTTGTGCTGTATCGCTAATATCGCAACTCTTATCAAAATACGGTATTCGAATTTTGCAATTCGTTCACGAAGCGTTGTTCCTATGTAACTCCTAAAAAAATTGTTTCAGAAGTATGTACTACCATTAAATTATAATTAATGTTTTACAGTATATTGATGGGAAAAAGTCGATAAAATAAATTCGATTTTAGAAATGCTTGGTGGGCCGCAGAAATACGTTGAAAAAGCCGCAAGCGGCCCGCGGGCCGCGTGTTGCTCATCCCTGTCCTAGATGAAAACTCCAACTCTCGTCTAGCCTATGCTGTGCCTAGGGATAGTAGACAAATAAATATAAAATAAATCATTCCAGCCGTTTTTGAGTGATTGAGTAAAAACCGGACAGACAGACAGACAGAAAAGATTTTCCATATGATTTTCAATTTTTTTTTACATCATACTAATGGACTAAAACCAAAAAAAAAAATGATTCTACTCCAAATTTTAAAAGAATATCAGACAAATCATAGACCTTTATGTGTATAGATTGATAGATAGATGGATAAATAAATAGATCCTTCTGAACGAACTCAATTTTCGTCATCTCCTAGTTGGATTATCGATTGGCACTTGAAGAAATTGATCAAACATCGCTTCTTGAGTAATACCTCAAGAGGTAGCAAATTTTTCCTAAGGGACAACTTCTAAAATTGTAAGAAAAAAAAACATGAAAGCCTATGTACCCCAGAATAACAGAGACGTGCCCCCAAAAAAAGACTATTTTACTGGAGGGTGGGTGTCTCGCTCTATTCAAGGTAAATCTGTTAATAAGAGAGGAGGGCTGGCTGAGAAGGGTGATTGTTACCTTTTTATTTATATAAATTGGAACATTTAGGGGAGGGTTAACTCTGTTTGTACCTTCGAGTGAGATTCGTTTGTCTTATTTTTTTTTTTTTTTTTTTTTTTAAGCACAATTATGCATAAGCATGCTATTTTCGTTCCCCTTTTTCAAGCAAAATATATGCAATTTATGTTAGTGTAATGCAGTGTGATATTTATTTTACTTTTTAAGACGTTTTTTGTTCGGCATTAATCAAAAAGCCCAGGAATAAATAGAAAGGAGAAAGTCCTACACATAAATGTTGCGTAAACCAAAGGAATTTTCTATGCATTGGAATAGGATACGCTTGTAAGTAAGAATCCTGTGTAAACAGAAATTAAAATGTTAGCTGAACAAGAGATATTTAGTGACTTAGTTATTTTAAGGGAAATTCAGACGAGTGGAAATGGCGGTTTTCAAAATGCTAAAACCACAAAAAAATATTTAAATAACTCCATTAATATTCGAGCCAAGGAAAACATATATAAAAGTCCGTCACGCAGGGGCTGCGTTAACTAAACAGATTTCCCACGTGCGCCTCGTATTTGCATGTATCTCAAAACTTAAAAGTTCAATGAGAACAATATTTGGTATTTAAGCTTCAAATAAACTGTTTCACAAGATAATAGAATATTGTTAATATGAGATGAGTAGGAGTGGGGCTTTACTGAAAACCGAAAACTAAAAAATGCAAATATCTCAGTTAATAACGAAGATAGTGAAAAAATGTAAATAACAACATTTATTGAACATTACATTTGCAATAAGATTGGCTCTACACAATTGTTCGATTCGACGCATACAAACGGAGATATTAAGAATTTTCGAAATTCTCCCCCTCTAAACCCCCCCCCTTCCCCTGGTGCGATTTCAGCCGCTAACGAACTCGATCTTTCTTTTTGGATGAAACGATTATGTTTCAACTTTGGTAACGATACGACAAAAATTGCGACCGCTAGAGCGGTAGTAGACATTATATATGTATATATATATATATATATATGTATATATGTATATATATATATATATATACATACATATTTCCCTCAAGGGAAATCAGCTATTGAGGTCGTACTCATGACGCGATTTTCGAAATTTTTCTTCAAATGTCCATCGATCCTACCTAGGAGATG
Organism: Riptortus pedestris; assembly: GCA_019009955.1. Lineage (NCBI taxonomy): Eukaryota > Metazoa > Arthropoda > Insecta > Hemiptera > Alydidae > Riptortus > Riptortus pedestris. Next base: position 125,571,874 of record CM032233.1, read on the forward strand.
ACAAAAATGAGGTCCGTTCAAAACTGTATATATATATATATATATATATATATATGTGTGTGTGTGTGTGTGTGTGTGTGTGTGTGTGTGTGTAGCATAGTTTACGCGGCTCCCCTGCGTGACGGACTTTATTTATTATTTGAGGGGGAGAATTAATTCCCAAAGCTTTCTTTGGAATGCTTCGTCGTGAAGTGACGAACATTTTTTAATATAGTTCAGTTGTTAAATTACTATTTTATTAATTTTGAACCATTGACTGCAAGTGATATAATTTAAATACTGAATATAAATTAATGGGCTGGGAGTGCCTCCATAAAAAGGGAGCTCTAAAAGGTAAAATTGAGTTTTATCTCGAAACTCCGGGGCAAGACCCATTTAATTGCTAGTAAATTAGGTTCTGAAATATTGAGCGTCAAAAACTTCTGTTTTGAATGGGGCCTCCGACTAAAGGAGCGTCTATTCTATTCTAGGGGGTGGGGGAGGGGAGTTTCTCAAAATTTTTATTCATTAATTTATTGATTTGTGAATGGGAAGGTGTTAGACTGTGGAGGCGGGGAGGAACTGGCGAGAAGAGGCACATAATCAGCCGGTCCTCCTATTGTCTTAGGGCCCCATTCTCCAAAGCCAGGACCAAGATTATTTTGAAAAACAATTCCACCTCCTTGTCCTATTATTATCAGCCACCCCCCCCCCCACACCCTCTATTATTTCCCCCCCCCTCCCTCCAAGCATTCCATTTCCACAGCCTCATTCAGACACCCATTCCAACTTCCTTCAAATCGGGGGGACATTCCTTATCGGGCCCCTCGTTAAATGCTCTAGCCTTATGCTCCTTCAAACTTTCTTAAGGGCTCAACTGTCTAAAGATAATGGAGAACAACTCACTACTTCTTAAAGTATTTTGACGTAGTGCTTAATTTCCCATCAACACCTTTTAATAATCATGCATTTTCATGTCTTAAAATCAAAGAAATACTAAACGACTTGTCTTCAGTAACCCAGAAAACTATAACTATTATCCTTTAAACTAATTTGACCCAAATATATTATTACACTCAGGGCGTGATTTTTGGAAAATTTCCTCAAATGTCCATTGATCCTATCCAGGAGATGACGAAAATGATGTCCGTTCAAAATTGTATACATATTGTTACGTTTTATTACAAAACCAATAATAAACGTTGTTAATAAGAGTTCTTTTGGATTGCAAAATTAAACACACACACAAGTTTCACAGTTTAACACTGCACAGTTTATTTCACAGTGCACAATACTCATGGTTAATTATTACTACTCACAGAATTACACTGATAGTGTCACTGTTCTTCAGGTTACACAGTCCAATAATTCACTCGCGGACACTGTCCTTTACTTCGCGGCACTGCACTGTCTTAAACACGGCACTAAACTTGCTTACAAACACAGCCCAACACTTTTGTTCACGGCACTACACTTTACCGCACTGCACTAAGTCGCACTGTAGCGCTGAACATCTCTCGAAGACCGTCGAGCGTCAACTGTACTTGGGGTACTGTGAGAGTCCCTTATATATACCTGTAGAAGGGCCTAGGCCTAGAAGGGGCCAGTTCGTGAAAGGTCCAGAAGTTCCTGGAAGATGGGCAGCTATAATTAAATTCTGTGGGCCGCCCTAAATAGATCGGCCCTAATTAGATCAAACTCACGGCTCCCTCTCCTTCAGGCAATCTTTCACGAATTAATTTTCGTAACAATATATACAGATCTATATATGTATATGTCTGTTAACGCTCTAGAGGTCGTAAGATTTGTTTGATCGTTACCAAACTGCATATTTAAACGTTTTATGGTAAAATAAATATCAAGTTCGTTAATAGCTGAAATCGAACAGGTGGAGAAGGGGTTTAGAGGGGGGAATTTCGAAAATTCTTAATATCTCCGTTATTATTATTACCTATATTATTGCAAGTGTAATGTTCTATAAATGTTGTTATGTACACGTTTTCACTATGTTTAATATCAACCGAGGTATTTGCATTTTTCAGTTTTCAGCCTTCAGTAAACCCCCACTCCTACTCTTCTCATATTAACAATATTCTATTCTTTTATGAAGCAGTTTATTTGAAGCCTAAATACCAGATATTGTTCTCATTGAACTTTGACGTTTTGAGATAAATGGAAATACGTGGGAAATCTACTTAGTTAATGCAGCCCCTGCGTGACGGACTTTTTTATCCTTCAGCTTGCTTACGGTAGTGGTAGATGTACCCACGCCTTAACCCGCTCGGCCACCGAGGCCTCTTATTAACATAAGGGCTTATTTTGACTAGTTTGTTTACGCAGCCCATATTGACGGATTATTATATTTTATATTATGGACATTTCTTTTAGCATTTAACTCAATTTCGGTATTCAGTTCTTGTACAACATTCAGTTCGCCTTGACAAAGGTTATAAATTGCACCGAGGCGTCGGCAAGCTAAAATATTTTTATTTCAACCTTAGTAACCGACAACCACATCTTATAAGGATATATCAGAGAAAAGGTTTATCTGTTAGTAGTGTGACGTCTGTACGTATTAAATAAAGCAGGTAGTAGTAGTTAGTAGTAAGTAAATTTCATATTTGAAATTTTTGAAAAGGTTAATTATGGTCCACTTCTTTTGATCGAAATCGACTTAAGGGGGGGGGGGGTTTAGAGGAAAGCCAAAATGAAAAACTTTTAATTTCTCCATACACGTTAGAGATACAACAAATTTTTATAGGACAACATTTTTGATTATCATAAAAATGTTTATAAATTATGTTTTATGACATTTTTTTTATACAATGCATTTGGAATGGAGATGTCACAAATCACTTTCATATGAAATGCAACCAAATAATTTGTTTCTTTAACTTAAAAGGAGTACAAGGAAATCGTGTGGAGTCCATGTAAGATTTTCATTAATTATTTTATTAGAAAATGGTGTCGTAAGCAAACTAGCTCAGTTCAAATCTGCTTAAGTGTATTATTGCTGTAAGCGGATCATCTATCTTACTTCCAAGAGTTACTCAAATTACTTTTGATTTGTTGAATAAGTGTAGGATGGGAGTGAATATTGACTGGTCCTTTTCCCCAGCTTTAAGGATGAGTGATGTGTATGTGAGCTGGCAATATTTCCTTTGTTAGGGGCCGGAGGAATTGGGTCTAGGAGGCGTCCTCCAGTAATTGAAAGAACACTCTACTTCTCCGCTCAAAGTCCCAGCTGCCTTTTGATGCCTCACCTCCCAGAGCTCGCTAATTGCTCTTCCCTACTCCAAGCATTGCCCTCCTCTGATTTTTCCCATCCCTTAATGCTCCACTTGGACTTTTTAGGTGAAATCAGTCCCTCTTCTTCAAATCCCCACTAAATCTGCCTAGTAGAGCTATCAATGCTTATGCCAGTAGCCATGGAAGCATTACTACATCAGATTTTACCTGGACTCCCACACAAGCCTTCAAATTGCCTTACCAGACCATAACTCAAATAATACGCCCAGACTAAATAGTCCATCACGTAGGGGCTGCGTTAACTAAGCAAATTTCCCACGTGCACCACATATTTGCATTCATCTCAAATAGTATAAGTTCAATGAGACCAATACTTTGAACTCTTGAAGATTAGAATCAAGATCATTAATACAACTATTAATGAACTTGATTCTAATCTTAAATTCAACAATTTAGACCGGAGGGAGAGGGTTTTAGAGTAGGGGGATATCGAAACTTCAAAATATCTCCGTTAGTATCAGTCTAGGAGATGACGAATATGAAGTCCGTTCAATATATATACCCGTATATGTATGTATGTATGTATGTGTGTGTGTGTGTGTGTGTATGTGTGTGTGTGTGTGTGTGTGTGTCTTTGTGTCTGTTAATGCTCTAGTGGTCGCAATTGTCGTTAGATCGTGACGAAACTCGATATTTTGAACAAAATTCGTTTTATGTGAAAAAAAGATCAAGTTCGGGTAAGGCTGAATTGAGGCCAGTGGGAGGGGGGGGGGGTTAAAGGGATTTTCGAAAATTCGAAATATTTCCGTTACTTTACGTCGGACTGAATAATTGAATAGAACCAAACTCATTACAAATTAAATGTGTTATAAATGTCGCTATATGCATTTATTCTCTATCTTGAATATTAACCGAGATATTTGCATTTTTTATTTTTCAGGCTTCAGCAAACCGCCACTCCTACTCATGTCACATGAACAATAAGCAGTTAGAACATGAGCCCCTTTATTCAAAGATTAAATAGAATATTGTTAAGATATTGTTTCATGTCGACTTTATTATACGAGATACATGCAAATACGTTCCTTTGACCCCCTTCCCTTCTTTAGTTCTTGGATTACTAAATTTGATTGATTGAGATAAAAATTATTCTGATTCATTATAAATTACGGTACTAGATATAGTTAATTGTTTTCAATAAAATTAATATGTTACATTCAGATGTATTTAAGTAATTGTTTTTCTTTCCGTTGAAGAATATTTCTATCTATTTATTCAACTCCAAGAGATTGGTTGACCTGTTTGTTTACAACTCAGACGCTTCCCGTTGTGAAGGTAATTAAATTGTAAATTGACTGAAAGATTTCTCGTTACGGTTTGTATTTAGTCACTTAATATTTTCGGTGGTCTTAAGTGTTTCCAGTATGTACATTTATATTCACGTGGGAAATGTGCTTTGTTTATGCACCCCCTGCGTGACGGTCTTTTAGTGTATATTTAGTTTTTAGCCTTCCGTAAAGTCCAACTCCGATATTAGCAATAAACTGTAAAATCATGTATCACATTATTCCAAAGCTTAAATACCAAATTGAAATGTTTGAGATACACGCAAATACCTAGTGCGCAGTCGTCATTAATTAAGATTTTGTAGCCGTGAATTGAAAATATTTATTTCTTCTACACTAAAGATCATATTAGTTATTGCTAAAATCGTGGGTGAGATAGGAAACTTGTGAAAATTCAATATATTTCCGTTATTATTATGTTACTCTACAATTTTTGTTCTATATGTTTTTTCGTAACTCAAGTACAAGTTATTTCTACTATCTAGTTTTCAGTAACCCCCCCCCCTCCACAACCATTTTTCTCATCGGATTTTGTTACATAGAAACAGAGAGTATGTGGTGTAATGAGATCACGAGTTTGTTATTCCAGCAAGTGGGAAATCTACTCAGTCTCCGCAGCCCCTATGTGTTGAGCTTTCTCTGTCTTGAGCATTAACCAAGATATTGTCTCTATTGTTTTAATTTTTAGTGGATTTTGAGGGACATTTTTTTGGAAGTGATGCCAAGCGTAGAACCTCATTAAATGATATCGTCCAAAATTAATTAGAGAGAAATTTGAGAAAGAGATGTAGCTTTGGGGAATTTGTGAACTAGTGATGTGTGGCTTCCTAGCTCCAGTCAAGTTATAGACTGCTTTCCTCATAACCTAAAACCCATTAATCTGATTTGTAAGTTTCATGTAACAGCCTCATCCTGTTACCACCTACCGATTAATCCGTTCATTCGATGCTTTACTGTGGGCTTCCCCTACTACAAAGCTCTTCCTAACACTTGAATTATAGCCATTGGAAATACAATTTAATTCGAACTATTAAAAATTAAGCAGATTTCCCACCTTCTGGTATAAAACACATGTGATCTCATCTCTCCACATCTCCTCCATTTCCATGTAAAAAACCGATGATTAGAAATTGGAGCTCAATAAAATCTGTTGAAAACAATTTTGGAAAAAGACATTTCATGAAATATTCGAAATTAAGACCTGGATCTCAATACCACCTCCCAGCGTGCTTCCAAATTAAGACCTGGATCTCACTACCACCTTCCAGCGTACTTCCAAATTAAGACCTGTATCTCACTACCACCTCCCAGCGTACTTCCAAATTAAGACTTCAAATTAAGACCTGGATCTCACTACCACCTCCCAGCGCACTTCCAAATTAAGACCTGGATCTCACTACCACCCCCCAGCGCACTTCCAAATTAAGACCTCGATCTCACTACCACCTCCCAGCGTACTTCCAAATTAAGACCTGGATCTCACTACCACCTCCCAGCGTGCTTCCAAATTAAGACCTGGATCTCACTACCACCTCCCAGCGTACTTCCAAATTAAGACCTGGATCTCACTACCACCTCCCAGCGTACTTCCAAATTAAGACCTGGATCTCACTACCACCTCCCAGCGTGCTTCCAAATTAAGACCTGGATCTCACTACCACCTCCCAGCGTATATCCAAATTAAGACCTGGATCTCACTACCACCTCCCAGCGTGCTTCCAAATTAAGACCTGGATCTCACTACCACCTCCCAGCGTATATCCAAATTAAGACCTGGATCTCACTACCACCTCCCAGCGTACTTCCAAATTAAGACCTGGATCTCACTACCACCTCCCAGCATATTTCCAAATTAAGACCTGGATCTCACTACCACCTCCCAGCGTGCTTCCAAATTAAGACCTGGATCTCACTACCACCTCCCAGCGTATATCCAAATTAAGACCTGGATCTCACTACCACCTCCCAGCATATTTCCAAATTAAGACCTGGATCTCACTACCACCTACCAGCGCACTTCCAAATTAAGACCTGCCTCTCAATCCCAATTAAGACCGTTTTAGAATTTGATTTTCTACAAGAATCCGTCATAAAAAGTATGGCATTCCATTGGAAATTCTTAAGTTAGGGTCGCTGGGGAAGTACTGGAGAAGGTTACAATGTTAAATGTGAACTGCAAAGATACTACAGGGGTCACAATCCTGCCACTCCAAGTCTCAGTCATTTATTAAAACAATTGGCGATTTTAAGGGGGTTGACACGGGAAGTTGGGACACCTTGTATATGAAGATCGTTGTCGTAGGAGAAGAGGGAGGGGCTAGAAACACATTTTATGAATACATCAAACATCTTGGATTTTTGTGGGTATAGTAATATGAAAGGAGCGGCTTCTGAAAGAAAACAATCGTTGTACCTATTAGGCCTAGGCTTTATATCATGATCAGATGCGGAGGTATTTCGAATTTTCAAAAATCCCCCCATCCTACTGGTTCGATTTCAGCCATTAACGAACTCGATCTTTTTTTTTTTTGCATAAAACGAGTATGGTAATGATTAAAGAATAATTGCAACCGCTAGAGGAGTAACGACAAATATATTGATAGATAGTTTTTTTATATATATATATATATATATATATATATATATATATATATATATATATATATTTATTTATTTATTTAACGGGCCTCATTTTAGTCATCTCCTAGGTACGATCGATGCGCATTTGACGAAAAATTCCGAAAACGGCGTCATCAGTACGACCTCAATAGCTGATTTCCTTTAAGAGAAATTTGCTAAAATTAATAAACACGAGTTGGTATAAAGAGATTTTATAAGATTTCTAAATTCATTAATGCATTTGGTTATCGGAACAAGTTTATCCAAAGGTAAATATTTCCTATTAGTCTCTTCAAAAGAAGAAAATTGTTTCTAAGCAAAGTTCTGGAGTGAATGTTCCATACAACTTTTATTATCAAGTTATTCTCGGCAAAACTTTGTAAATTAACTTCTATATTGATTTAGTAAGTCATTTCAAAAGTCTAATTTTACTTTAATGGTCTCCTTGAATCATAATAATATAATCATTGGCCGAAAGTTACAGCCATTGAATAAAAATCAATTTAGTGCTTAGAGGAAAATTTACATATGATGGATGTATGTATTCTAGCATTAAATCTGTGAAGTACTTTAAAAAGAAAATCATAAATATTTTGGTTATTACGCATTGGGTCAAAAAGGGTTGTATGACCAATGTTTTTGGGATTTTAATTTTCTACAATTGTTGTAAAATACATTTTTTAGCAGATTTCCCTTAAGGGATATCAGCTATTGAGGTCATACTCATGACGCGATATTTGAAATTTTTCTTCAAATGTTCATCGAACCTAACTAGGAGATGACGAAAATGAGGTCCGTTCAAAACTCCTGTTACCGCTCTAGCGGTCGCAATTATTCTTTAATCGTTACCAAACCCGATATTTAGTCGTTTTATGTAATCAGAAAGATCAAGTTGTTAACGGCTGAAAACCAGGGGGATTAGAGGGGGAAATTT
>CM032233.1:125585000-125702500 GCA_019009955.1 Riptortus pedestris
GACATATACTTTAGCAGTAGCAATATCTTTAAATGCCCGTCGATTCTACCCCGGATATGACGAAAATGAGGTCGATCAATTTTATACATGTTTTTAGCTTTCAAGAGGCCATACTTTTTTTTTTTATCTTCACTTAACTTGATATGTAAATTTGTTTGTAAAACTAAAAACCAAGATTGTTAAAGTCTGAAATTTGAATTGGAGGATTATATGTTAAAAGGGTTAAAAAATCAAAAGCCTTTTCCCCAAGGCTGATTTCATCCGTTACCTTATATAATCTAAAGTGTTGAATAAAGCGGTTAACTACAGAGTGTGGTATACATCAAATAAACATTTTCGAGTTTACCACGTATATGTACCTCACCTATTAAATATCTTTTCAACACAATATTGGGTATTTAAGTATCGAAAAAAGTGGTTCATGATATAACATCTTGTTGTGAATATGGCATGAGTAGGAGTGGGGGTTTGCTGGCGGCTGAAAACTAAAATAGTCCGCCACGCAGGGGCTCCGTTAACTAAGCAGTTTTCCCACTTACGTCGCATATATGCATTAATCTCAAGACGGAAAAATTCAATGAGAACAATATTAGGCATATGTGCTTCAAATAAATCGCTTCATAATATAACAGCTTCTTGTTAATAAGTCATGAGTAGGAGTGGGGGTTTACTGGAAGCCAAAAACAGGCACATATCTCGGTTAATACTAAAGATAGTGAAAAAAACGTATATAACATCTTTTATAGAACATTACATGTGCAATAACATTGGTTATATACAATACATTAAGAATTTACGAAGTTCTCCCCTCTAAACCCCCCCTCCTCCCTGTTCGATTTCAACCATTAAAGAACTTGATTTTTGCATGAAAGGTTTAAATATCAATCAATTAAAGAGTTTGGTAACGATCAAACAAAAATTACGACCGCTAGAGTGTTAACAGACAAATATATATATATATATATATATATATATATAGATATATATATACAATTGTAACCTCTGTCTGTACATTGATTTTTTTCGCGAATTTTCACGATAACTTTTCGTTTCACACGTGATAACTGCATTTTGTTTCTTTCCTGTATGTTTGTTTGTTTTTTACCTTTTCACGCATAAACGGCTGAACCGAATTTTATGAAACTTGGTATGTATATTACAACTGACCCAACTTAGACTTTAATCTATATTAATATTCTCTCAGACGAACAGGAGTGTGGGTTATAAGGGAGGCCTGAAATTAAAAATAGCGATATTTCGTTTCCTATTGGGTTTTCGGCAAATATGAACATAACAAAAGTTGTTTATTTTGATATTTAGAGTAACTTTTGTTATATACACTTTTGTCGTATACCGAAGTATAAATGAGTTATAAGCTAAAAACTATAGCGGGAGTCATTCATTTTATTGGGCTCAAAAGACTCAACCGAATTAAATAAAACTCGGTATGAATATTAGTGTTGACGCCTTAATTATCATAAGCCATACCAACATTTCGAGGGACGAGCAGGAGTGGGGTTTGTAAGGGAGGCCTGAAATTAAAAGTAGTGATATTTCGTTTCCTATTGGTTTTTCGACAAACATGCACATGACAAAAGTTGTTTATTTTGTTATTTTCAGTAACTTTTGTTATATTCACTTGTGTCGTATAGAAAAGTATAAACGAGACTAACTAACTGAAAATTGTAGCGGGAGTCAACAATGTTTTGGCACAAAAGACTCAACCGAGCTGAATAAAACTCTGTATGTGTATTAGCACTGACACCTTAATTACCATAAGCAATACCAACATTTCTTGGGACGGGCAGGAGTGGGGATTGTAAGGGAGGTCTGAAATAAAAAATAGCGGTATTTTGTTTTCTATTGGGTTTTCTGCAAATATGCACATGACAAAAGTTGTTTATTTTATTATTTCAAGTAACTTTTGTTATATTCTCTTTTGTTTTATAACAACGTATAAACGAAATATACACAAAAAACTAAAGCGGGAGCCAACTATTTTATTGGGCACTAACGATTGAACCGAACTTAGCAAAACTCGGTATGTAAATTAGCATTAATTCTCCCAAGATTATAAGCTATATTAAAATTTTTAGGTTCAGACGGGAGTGGGGGTTATAAGGGAGACCTGAAATAAAAATTCGCGATATTTCATCTTCTACTTATTTTTCGGTACCTCACCTGGATAAGATAATTCAAATCCATGTTAGAATTTTATCCTTAATAATTCAAATCTGTTATTTTTTAACGCCAGTAACAGATTGCACCATGTAAAGTATGCTGCCTCTCCCCCCTTTTCTTATCCCAAACATTAATGCATGAAAAACGCCAGTTTTCCCTGTGTGTATTTAATACATTATTAAATTAGAACGTGAAAAATATTTGAACAAACAGTTTTCGTATTGTGAAGATAATGTAATCTGATTTGTTAATATAATTTAATGTATTACAGAATTGATATCCTAAAGGAGTTGGCAGCACTGAGGCTAGGGAGGTGTCGAGCTACTTCCTTTGTCCTATCAGTTCTGCCGCTTCCCTGCCGACCTCATATTGGTCTATGTTTACATGATAATTAATGCTTACACTTTTAGCAATGTAGTGTTGTTCTCAGGAATGTGGATTTGTTTAATAATCATAAATAAATAATTTAAAAGGATGAACGCTGGGGATGTGGGCTGGTGTGCGTTTATCTATTATTAAACTTCACGAGGGAAATCTGCTCAGTTTACGCAGCCCCTGCGTGACGGACCTTTTTTTTTATCATCGGCGTCATATTGGAAGGAGGATAGCATGCCTGTATACTAAGTGCATCCTTTCCAACTTTCAAAGGGAAGCCGGCCGACATCTTTCCCTTTGAGCCATTCAAACGGATTGCCGCTAGGTGGCAAGTAGATTGCTATGGGATGATGAAATTAATTTAATTAATTTCATTCCTTGTCCTTGGCTTTGGGGGCGAAGGGGTTGACAATAACGAGGCCCCTGCACCCGGCCTCCGGGGCTCCTTTATTCCCGCCCCCTCAATTAAAATGTTATACATGAATGGCAAAGGTTCAGAGGCAAGCTCATTAAATGTAGGAATCCTTTGCTACACTTTATCCATGTCTCGCCCCATAGGCCCTTCACCTTCTTGTTTGGGCTTTTTTTCCTTTTCTCTTTCTTTTTTCCTTTTTTTTTATTATCTTATTCGCCTATGTAAATAGAATTGTACCGCAGGGATACCTTTATTCAGATTGGCGTTCAGCCATCCAGAATAGAAGCCGGGTCGGATGATCTCACCTCACCGTCTATTCTCTATTTCTCCCCTAAGAAGAAGCCTTTCTAAACTGTAATTGAAATACAAGGGAGAAATATAAGAGGATCCTTCAAAACGATATTATATAAATATATATATATATATATATATATATATAAACTCAACCGCAAAAAAAAAACGGACACTTAGATTTAGTCTTATAATTTTGTTAAATACTTAATATATATGTATATTAATATTTTTAATTAAAATAATTGGTTAATCTATAGGTTATTTAAACAAAATCTGCCAAAAGTGAATAATTTTTATTGATTATTTACAAAAAATATAAAATAAAAAAAAGAGAAATTAACACATTTAAAAAAAAAAATATTCTTCATTTTTATTACAGTGAATGGTAGACTTCGCTACCCCAAGCGTTTGGCAATGTAACGTAAGCTCCGGTCTTCCATCTAAGTTTGAAAGACCCATTATTCTGGACCGAAATAAAAATAAAACATTAATTAAAGAAAATGCTTGGTTAATAATTAAAGATGTTTAAATGTGCGAAAAACTACTTACAGTTTAGAATAGTTCAACTTCACGACAAATAAATGTAATCTGAGTTTTATCTAATTGTTTACTAATCCTGAATGGATTAGTTCAATGGACTTGACTCTACATTCTCTGTAATAACTAGAATACCCACATAAAGAAACACATTGCTGAAAATTAGCTTTTAATACAACAAATATGAAGTGTCCGTTTTTTTTTTGCGGTTGAGTGTATATAAAGTTGTGTGGATGTTTTCGACCAAGTTATATTTGTTTATGGAGTTTTGGTCAAGAACCAAATCCAGAGACCAAGGAAGGTTACAACCAGTGTTCCTAATGTAACCAGTAGTGTAAGTGCAATACATAATGTACAATAGTTTTTAAGTATTTCTAGTCTTGGTAAGTAGAAATAACATAAATACCATCAGTTACACTTTATTTTAATAGCAATGTGCAATATATATATATATATATATATATATATATATATATATATATATATATATATATAAAGTAGTACCTGTATTTTTTCAGCCCTGAAGAAGAGAAAATAAATATTCTCGAAATATTGGCATAAACTAAAATTTTTTATCACCAACATTGACCAAAACAACAACACACACACACACACACACACACACACACACACACACACACACACACACGTATAAATATATATATATATATATATATATATATATATATAGTTACATTTCTCACACAAATAATAAACGTTGATTATTAAGGTTCTTTTGCATTGTAAAATTAAATTCACAAACTTTAGCGTTTTTACCACTGCACAATTTATTTTACGATGAACTACACTCTTGGTAAATTATTCTTTACTACTAATCACAATATGCACTGATAACTTCGTATTGCACAGTACTATAACTTACGATCACGCGAATCGCTGTTGTTCACAATACACGGCACTGCACTGATCTTCACTAAACACTGCACTGTTTACTAAAAGCTGCACTGAACGCACTTCTATTTACTAGTAAGAAAACTGAAAACCAGTCCAGAACGGTCCAGACGCAGGCTCGCAACTTAGTTGGTTCCGTCGCCTAAAAGATTCTGTAGCTAATCTTCCCAAGGGGTGCCCTCATTTTCTCAGTGCTTCTAAAATATGGGATTCACTATACGCAATTTTCAAGCACGTAATTTTCTCAACTACATGTATATATTTTTTTTCTTTTTGGTGGCCATTATCGACCATTGAGATCGCCAACCCAAAGCTGTACTTGAGGGATTGGTGATCAGAATTTTACGTAGTGAGTGATCAACTCGACGTAAAATACCCTTTAACCAAGGAGGACCTGAATTGAGTCTCCAGTAGACTGACGGGCCACATTGTATCCGGGGGTTGTGGTCACTTCATCCTGTTCAGTCTTCCTTTGGCCGAGATCTAAGAGAATCAAAGTTATTAGTCATCCCTAGGGGTTGTCAGACGTATACACTCCGACCATTGGCGGGCATGGAACCTTCACCTGTTTTTACCATCAGCTTACCGAGGGTAGTCATAATGACTAGATATATGTCCGGTAAAGATCTAACGGTCGCAATTTTTGTTTGATTGTTACCAAACTCGATTATGTAAATGTTCTTTGTAAAAGTAAATATCAATTTCGTTAATGGCGAAAATTAGACCAGAGGAGGGAATAGATGTGAATTCCGAAAATTCAGAATATCTCCGTTATAATACGTCGGATAGAACAATAATATAGAACTAATCTTATTGCAAATATAATGTTCTATAAATGTTGTTATGTACTTTTTTCACTATCTTGACAACTAACCGAGATATTTGTATTTTTCTGATTTCGGCCTTTAGTAAACTTCCACTCCTACTCCTGACATATTAACAATGAGCAGTTGTATCATGAATCACAAAATTCGAAGTACACTACCAAATATTGTTTTCATTGAGGTTTTACTGTGTGAAATCATACATTGAAATGCATTGCTTGATGATGTCATCAATTCAGGTTGTCCTGTCATGCCTCGAAAATGTTTATATCATCCATACCATGCCCAGTATTTAACCGGTTCGTTGAACAAGTGGTAATGAGAATTTCATAATTCAAAATAGTTCAGTAATTATGAATAGAATCGAAAAATTGTATAGAACCAGTGTTGTTTAAATATTGATGCTTGTTGCTCTATACATTTATTTCTAACTCAAATATTTATTCTGAGTTGGTATTCTGGCAGGTGGAAGTGACTTCTAATGTAGGTAGGATGAAATAATGTAGGCTACGCTTCCACTATAATAATTTAATAACACGGCAAAGCGCTTTCGATGCTGTGCATCATCGTCAGTGCCCTGTTGACACACACAATAATAGTTACAATTTACTATAAAATATTTTAGGTACATATAACAAAAAACTTATTTTTCTTTGGGCTAAAAACATATAAAATTTAACGTGAAACTAAATAAAATATAAAACATTTCAATCAACAATAATAGTTACAAACTAGTTACAACAATAATAGTTACAAACCTCAACTAGCTGGAATGAAAAGCCAGTCTAGCTCCAAGAGCCGACAGGTCAACATCGAAAACCTTCGGTAAGTCCCCTTTGTCTCCCTTTCTCTTCTTTGTCTTGTAAAACGTCTTTGTTCATATAGGGCTTCTTTCAGTTAGCTTTAACTGTCTATTTGTACCAACCTAATTTAAAAATAACTGTTGATGATTCAAATGTTTTATATTTTATTTAGTCCCACGTTAAATTTTATATGTTTTTAGCCCAAAGAAAAATAAGTTTTTTGTTATATGTACCTAAAATATTTTGTAACTATTATTGTTGATTGAAATGTTTTATATTTTATTTAGTTTCACGTTAAATTTTATATGTTTTTAGCCCAAAGAAAAATAAGTTTTTTGTTATATGTACCTAAAATATTTTATAGTAAATTGTAACTATTATTGTGTGTGTCAACAGGGCACTGACGATGATGCACAGCATCGAAAGCGCTTTGCCGTGTTATTAAATTATTATAGTGGAAGCGTAGCCTACATTATTTCATCCTACCTACATCAAATATTTATCATTAAGCGAGTTATTCGTATTTTCTTGTTATCGGCATTCAGCGAACACCCACTTCTATTCAACGGATTTTGACTTAGAAAAAAGTCCGTCACGAGCTGTGTGAACTAAGCAGATTTTCCACGTGAAGCTTTACAATAGATAGACTTACAAACTGGTAACACTTAACACCTCCGTTAATATTAAGTGAATGAATACAAATGATAATGAAAAATTAAGTACTCAATTTACATTTTAATAAGGCCCACAACAGAAAATGTCTGAGTTGTAAACTAACAGTTCAACCTACCTCATAGAGCTGAAAGAAAAACAATGACTGAAAGTTATCTGAATAAAATATATTAATTTTATTTGAAAATAGTCATTATATCTAGTACTGTAATTTATAATGAACCAGAATAATCTTTATCTCAAACACTGTAATTTTAGAAATCCAAGACCAAAAAGTGGGGGGAGGGCGTATCTTGTTTATCTCATCTAGAATAGATTTGTTGAACACAATATTTTAGTATTTCAGCTTGAAATAAGACGGTTCATTATATATTAGCTTATTCTTAACGTGCGATGACTAAGTCGGGGTTTACTGACGGCTGAAATCTAAAAAATGCCAATATCTCGGTTAATAGTGAAAATAGAGAAAAAATGTATATAACAAAATTAATAGAACATTTCATTTGCAATAAGATTGATTCTATACAATTTTTCCAAATGACGTTTAATAACGGAGATATTTTGAGCTGAAAAAATTCCCCACCCCCTAAACAACTGGTCTGATTTCAGCCGTTAACGAACTTGATCTTTAGTTTTACAAAAAATTTAAATATCCATTTTGGTTGCGACCACTAAAACGGTAACAGATATATATATATATATATATATATATATATATATATATATATATATATATATAATTTTCAACGGTCCTCATTTTCGTCATCTTCTAGGTAGGATCGATGGACATATGCTAATAGAGAATGAGATGAGATCAGTAAAATGTCACACCGAGGCGTTGGAAATCTGCTTAGTTTACAGAGGCCCTATTCGACGGAGTTTTTTTCTCTTTTCTAGGCAGGATAGGGGAATATTAAGAAAATATTTTCCTAAGTCAAGGACATAAGTGAAAGGGCTAAAACTGTACAAATGTTTTCTTCGCCGGGAATAAAAGGTGTTGTAAGAGTATTGCTCGACACCCACCTCCCCAAGCCTCCTCCTGATTTATGGCTGGCTGGGATTCCAATTCTCTGCCATCATTATATAAATCATCCCTTCTCAACATCTGACTCCTTCGGAGCTCTCTCACTACACTCGAGACAATGATAGAAGGCCTCAAGCTAAAACATCAAAAAAATGCCCATTACACAAACTAAACAGATTTCCCATGAATTGCTATGACACACTAGTGATCTCATCTTACCAGAAATTCTCTATTTCTAAGTAAAGCACCTAAAGTAAAATGAGAAGAGGGTGGGGGAGGAAGGGTGGAGGATACTGAAGGCAGATAACAACATTTCTTTTATTTATTTATGAGCATCACGTCAAAGGTAATTTGCCCTTTCAAAAGTCAAAATAAAAGTACATCACGCAGGGGCTGCGTAAACTAAGCAGATTTCCCACGTGAAGTTTTACAATAGACGGCCTAACTAGCTTTTGGTGGGAATGTCACCCGTCCGTTAGCCGCCCAGATTTAATAAAAATGCGTACATGAGTAGAAGTGGGGATTAGCTGAAGACTGAAAACTGAAAAATGCAAATATCTTGGTTAATATTCAAGATAGAGAATAAATGTATATAACAATATTTATAGTAAATTTAATTTGCAATAAGATTAATTCTGTACAATTTTCGAAATACCCACTGGTCCAATTTCAGCCGTTAATGAACTTGATCTTTCTTTTTACATAAAACGACTAAATATTGAGTTTGGTAACGATCAAACAAAAATTGCGACCGCTAGAGCGGTAACAGACAAATATATATATATATATATATATATATATATATATATATATATATATACAGTTTTGAACGGACCTCATTTTCGTCATCTACTAGGTAGGATCGATGGACATTTGAAGAAATTTTTCGAAAATCGCGTCATGAGTACGACCTCAATAGCTGATTTCCCTTAAGAGAAATCTGCTAAAATATGATCTTTAGTGTCGACTAAAACGGTTAAATATCGAGTATGGCATATATCAAGTAATCATTTTCTAAACAAGAATGTAAAACTCTGGAGCTTAAATTCCTTCCACTTTGTCCTACATATGAGCTGCCTCAAGTCAGGCACCAATATATATATATATAGCGATATACACCAGATCTAACCAGTGGATCGTCAGCATCCTTAATTATTGAAAGGAGTTGCTTTATGGAAGTTTGACTTTTGTAAACAGTGCTAAGGTCGACCTTTGCCAGCATACGTCCTACTTCTCAGTGAACTTTCTTAAGAATGGGATGCCTATTTGGTCCATTGGTTTTGGCGTCTCCCTCTCACCTTGTTTCAATTACTTTCGACTATCTTCGCGAAGCGGCGCTCCAAGGCCTTATCCTCCATTCTCTCATCGTGCCTATTGGCAATGAGGGTTTAGTGGGGGGATTCAAAAATTCAATCTCCAGCCCCCCCCTCCACCCCCTTCAACTCGTTTTAGCAGAATTCCCTTAATGGAAATCAGCTATTGAGGTCGTACTCATGACGCGATTTTCAAAAATTTTCTGAACATATTTTCTGAGACATATACATATATGTATATATGGTTGATCGTTACCAAAAGCGATATTTAAACGTTTTATGTAAAAATAAGGTCATGTTCGTTAATGGCTGAAATCGGACCAGTGGGAGGGGGGTTTAGAAATATCTCCGTTACTATACATCGGATCGAAAAATTGTATAAAACCAATCTTATTACAAATTAAATTTACTATAAATATTGTTATATACATTTATTCTCTATCTTGAATATTAACCGAGATTTTTACATTTTATTGATCGTAACGGACATGATGAGATTGGCTAACTTCGGTTGTAGTCGTGAGCTTCCGGCTAGCTAGTTCGGACGTTTCAGTAACTATTCGGTTCTCGTGACATTTCTCTATTCTAAACCTTCGCGTGGGAAATCTGCTTAGTTTAGGTAGCCCCTGCGTGACGGGCTTTCTTACATCGAATTAAGGAATATGTTGTGACATAAGACTATAATTGTGTCATACCAGTACTTGGGAAATCTGCTTAGTTTACGCAGCACCTGCGTGACGGACTTTTGTTTGTCATAATACAAGAGTTTACAGGTCTACTCTGTACAACCAGATTCGAACTTGTGCCATTCTAAACCATTTGGAATAGTTGGCAAAATTAACTCTAGAGCAAGAGATGGGAGTGGGGGAGGCTGGTAAGGTGGGAGAGGGAACAAAGGGGCGACTGTAGATGATAAATGATGAGGAGACTGCCATCTCCCATGTAGAACGGTCCATGTTACAACGAGACGACAGTAAAATTGATTTACACCAGCTGGCCATTGTAGGAGGAGCATGGAGCTGATAGGCCCCTATCTCCTGGCACAGTACCCACCCACCCACTGCACAGCAACAATTACCCACTCACGCACTCCAGCCGGACAGTCACAATAACAGGGAAAAGTTACATGACTTACATATAACTCGGGTGATCGGGGTTGGTTGATAAACGTTTGGGTAATTTTTGTTTTATCTCGATTGTCGGCCAACACAGAATTTCGAAAAAAAAAATAGTCAACGATTATCAACGGACTGATTCATCGCCAAGTACTGTTTGAATTTTTTGAAGGTCGTGCTCATGACACGATTTTCGAAAAATTTCCTCAAATATACATCGATCCTATACATGGGATGAAGAAAATGAGGTCCGTTCAAAACTCTCTCTCTCTCTCTCTATATATATATATATATATATATATATATATATATATATATATATATATATATATATATATATATATTTGTCAGTTAAAGCTCTAGTGGTCCCAATTTTTGTTTGATCGTTACCAAACTCGATATTTAAACGTTTTATGTAAAACTAAAGGTCAAGTTCATTAACGGCTAAAATTGGACCAGTGGGGGAGGAGGGTGGTTGAAATGGGGGAGAATATCGAAAATTTCATTCGAAATCGTATAGAACCAATCTTATACCAAATATAATGTTCTATAAATGTTGTTATTTATATACACGTTTTTTTCACTTCTTGACCATTAACCAAAATATTTGCATTTTTTAGATTTCGGCCTTTAGGACACCCCCTATAGTAAAACGATGTCTTTTAACCTTCCCCCGGAGAAAATATTCCATTAATGTGAGATCGGGCCATCTCAGAATGTGCAAGCTGTGACCAATACTGCATTTGGAGAATATTTCTCTTAATGTTGGCAGAATAGTGATTGGGAAGTGGGAAGGATGTCCTTGAAGCTGCAGCCACATTTAATTTCTTTGCATCATGCGTATGTCTTCTATTAAATTTAGAAATTCTTTATTTCAGATTAGGATAAGGAAAAGGAGTTGGGGGAGGTTGGAAGTGGGAATTAGAAAATTCAAAATCTCCCGTTATTATGAGTCATACCGAAAAATGTTTTAGGGCCACTACTCCACAATTGTTGCTGTTTACCTTCTTCTGTAATACAATTATGAACTCAGTTATTCGTTACTTCTGGTTTTCAGCCTTCAGTAAATCCTCACATCTTTTCATCGGACTTTTACGTAAAAATAGAAAATATATAGTGAGAAGAGATCAATAGTGTGTCATAGCTGCATGTGGAAAAACTGCTTAGTTTACGCAGCTCCTGCTTGTAACGTTTTTCCTCTACTACTTCAGTTGACTTATTG
Organism: Riptortus pedestris; assembly: GCA_019009955.1. Lineage (NCBI taxonomy): Eukaryota > Metazoa > Arthropoda > Insecta > Hemiptera > Alydidae > Riptortus > Riptortus pedestris. The sequence continues at coordinate 125,596,688 of CM032233.1, forward strand.
TTGTTGTTTTGGAACTGAAGTAGTAGAGAAAAATATTGTTATTGGGGGTCTGGAATGAGTCGGCTTGTCATTGAATTATTGCAATACCAACCAATCCATCAGAAGACCTGCACGTATACATATTGTTTTCAAATTAAATAATTTTTTTTTCTGCAAACCATTTTGCGTATTTACAAAGAGATCATTAGTCGCTGAAATGAGATTTTGTTTTGATTGCAGGGTGAGGTGCTGTACCACAACATGTCCGCTAGATTGATACTCATCAACCAGAGCTTAGTACTGCAGAAGGTGACGAGGCTCAGTAGTGGGCTGTACATGTGCATAGCTGCCAACACTGAGGGGGAAACACAGAGCTCCGTATTCAACCTCAGGGTCAAATGTAAGTACAAATTACAAAACTGCTCCTCTAGGCAATTGAAGAAATGGGGTTTGCGGCAAACTAGACTAACGCGACTTAATAACATATAAAATATACCCACAACTCAAGATTACCAACGTCTGAAATGTAAACAAACAGGTCTGCCAACGGCTCACCGGAAAGAAAACAATTACTGAAACATATCAGAATATAACATATTAATTTTATTGAAAAGTATGTACTAGGTCTTATACTGTTATTTATAATGAATCAGAATAATTTGTATTTCAATCAATGTAATTTTAGTAGTCCAAACATTTTAGACGGGGGGGGGGGTCACAAGAACATATTTGTGTGTATCTCGTATAATAAAGGTCTCTGGAAAACAATATTTTGTATTTAAGCTTCGAATAATGTGGTTTATTATATAACAGAGTATTGTTTATGTAACACGAGTGGAAGTGAGGGTTTACTGAACGCTTGAAAAATGCAAATATCTCGGTTAATTAACCCTCTTAAGGGAAATCTTCTAAAAATGGTGGGAATCCCGATAAAATATATATCAATAGTGGCGAAACCAAGATTGAGTCTAATCAAGCAAAGCTGTATTGGATCTTGATTCCTTTGGATTGTCTTCCGCCAGCCTTCCTACGAACAGCCCTTATTACTGCCATTAAATTCCCTCTGATCTGTGAACTGTTGAAATCTTAAGGAAGCTCATTAGCCGCTAACTATTTGAAGAACCATTGTGACAAGGAGCTAATAATTACCTTCCTCTTCTATTTGCCTTACAAGCACGACTGCCTTGCTATGCCTAGCAACAACTATTCCCTTGAAATGTATTTTATTTCCATTAAGAGCTAACATAACAGGATACGTCACAAGTTTCACAGTTTTTATCACTGCACAATTTATTTCACAATGCACAATACACTTGGTAATTATTCTTAATTACTACCCACAGTATACACTGATAGCATCACTGTTCTTCAATGAGTCACAGTCCAATAATTCACTCATGGTCACTGAAGTGCACCAAAATACGGCACTGCACTGTCCTTTACTTCGCGGCACTACACTGTCCTTTACTTCGCGGCACTGCACTGTCCTTTACTTCGCGGCACTGCACTGTCCTTTACTTCGCGGCACTGCACTGTCCTTTACTTCGCGGCACTGCACTGTCTTAAACACGGCACTAAACTGTTACTTACAGTCACGGCACAACACTGTTTTTCTTATAAAAACACTTTACCGCACTGCACTAAGTCGCACTGTAGCACCGAACGCACATATGAGCACTTGAGAAAAAACTGACTTGATGGTGGCTGGCCGGTTCTTTATATAGGTCGTCGGCATACATCAAAGGGGAATTGGCTTGGCCCTTCGACGTCTGGACTGGAAGGGTCTATTAGGAGCTCTACCCTCTTTCGGCTTCTTTGATCTATCTCGCACTTCCCAAATACGCGACTCTCTCTCTGAAGGATTATTCATGTATTTAATTTTCGCAACAATATACATAAAGGTGCTATAAATAACGAAAAACTTGTCCCACCTTTAAGAGACAATGTACCGATCTTGAATTATTTTTGACTAGTTATTATTCAAAATATTTTGTAGTTTTAGCAGATTTCCCTTAAGGGAAATCAGCTATTGAGGTCGTACACAACGCGATTTTTGAAAGATTTCTTCAAATGTCCATCGATCCTACTCAAAATTATATATATATATATATATATATATATATATATATATATATATATATTTGTCTGTTAACACTCTAGCGGTCTTAATTTTTGTTTGATCGTTACCAAACTCGATATTTAGTTGTTTTATGTAAAAAGAAAGATCAAGTTCGTTAATGGCTAAAATCGGGCCAATGGGGCGAGGAATTTCGAAAATTAAAAATATCCCTGTTTCTATCCGTCAGTTCGAAAAATTGTATAGAAACAATCTTGTTGCAAATTTAATCTACTATAAATATTGTTCTATACATATTTTTCGTATAATGAGTTAACTGAGCTCCTACTAGTGTCATATTAATAATAAGCTGATATATTTTGAACCACTTAATTACAAGGTTAAATACCAAATATTGTTTTCAATAAACTTTTAATGTGTGAGATATATGCAAATATGTTCTGTTGACCCCCCTCCCCCTTCTTTTGTTCTTTGATTACTAAAATTTGATTGATGGAGATAAAACTGATTCTGAATCATAACAAATTACATCACTAGCTTTAGTAAATTGTTTTCAATAAAATTAATATGTTATATTCAGATATATTTCATTAATTGTTTGTCTTTCCGGTCTATCTATCTATTCAGCGCTACAAGGTTGGCTGGCCTGTTTCTTTACAATTCAGCCGCTTTCCGTTGTATGGTAAACTGATTGAAAGATTTCTCATTACCGTTTGTATTTATTTATTGTAAACCTTCGCGTGGGAAATCTGCTTAGTTTACGCAGCCCCTGCGTGACGGACTTTTTGTTAAGAAGGGTATGCACAATATTTTTACATCTCCCTTTCTCAGTCTAATATTTAGTAACTAAAGCGAACTTTTTATTGAAGAATAAAACAGAAATGGTATCCTGATCAATCCCTCAGCACTGTTCGAAATACCGTTGACAGTATTAATCATAATCATGGATAGCATTCATGATTATTAAATACCTTTATTTAGGTAGCTTAGTTTGGTAAATATTAAGCTTTTATTCAATTTTACAGCTTTCTGGGAACATGGTCAATCGATGTCCTATTGCTGAGTCTTTCTGACTAAACGTTAAGCAGTTATTATTCAGTTCCAGTTCTTTGTTCAAAATATTATAAATAAAATTAATTCCTACTCAACCCCCCCCCCTTTCATTATTTAAAACAATGTAAATAAAAAAATCATCGATATTATTCGCCATCACTATGCATCATTTACCTCTTTCCCACCATTTGCCGACTCCAGTCAGTGGATGTGATTAGAGCTAGCCTAGGGCAGACTAGAATTGTCTCTCCACAATTTCTCTCTCGCGTGTTGTGGAAATTCAGCATTGTTTGGTTTAAAATGTCGTAGCTTGAGTTATTCGAAAAATTAATCCATCAGAATGTTATAATAATTCACTCGTGAAATATATATTACTCTGATAAATGTTACGTAACCATGACCTAATTAAGAAAGTGAGGGGGAGGGTGTTGGCGAACAAATATTATATCCGCACGGAAGCTCTTTTTCTCAAATTTTTATTATCATTTTCTATATGCTAAACCAGCATCGTCAAATTTGGGACTTATCACACAAACACTTAAAACCATTTTTTTTTTTTTTTAATTTCATTAAAAACACATCTATATTGGTTTTACAACAGGTTAATCTGTTGTAAAGAAGATACACACACACACATATATATACATATATATACACACACAACCACATACATACCAAACTAATAGTGAATGTGAACGGCTACATCTAATACCTAGCAATGTTTATTCTGAATTATAAAGTTTAAGTATTCTTAGAAAAACAATACCTACTACACCACGAGACCATAATTACTTTTGTTACTCTCTCTTCCGAAAAACGAATGGCATCTTTATAAATGATGAGAATGCTTTGATTATAGTCCTTAAAGAGAGAGAGCTCGTTATTATTAAGGAAATTCGATTCTACCTCAATATCAAAGGACAGAAGGAACAACTTGAGGATGTTTGCGGCGAAAAGATGCCAGCTGTTTCTGATAGGGCTGAAGCTATTGAACTGAAAAATAAAAAACAACCGGAACAACAAAATCTAGCATATGTTTTATGAATCAGTGAATGTTTAATACTATGTAATTATATCAGGTTATTGCCTGATTACAGGACATTAGGTAAATCTCAAGAATTACAAATTCATCCATTAAAAATGTTCATCACGCAGAAGCTGCGTGGACTAAGCAGGTTTCCAAGAGTTGGGCAACCTGCTGATCAGACACATTCTATTTATCCTCTAATAAGAAGTCTACTGAAACAAAACTTGAATTTAAACTATCATGAAACGCTCATTAATTCAGTTAATCTATGTGAAAATTGGACGAGAAAAAGGGGAGGCATATAAGGGGCTGAAATAAGAAAAATAACTCACCTAATATGCGACTCGAGGCTTGGTAACTATTGCAAAGTTGTGGAAAATTTGTTTGAGCGTTGAAGAATAAATATAAATATGAGTTTCTAATCATTTTTCATTTTACATTTCCGCCATTTCAAATTTCTCCCTCCTTCTTGACTGATTTCAGCCCACAATGAGCTGGATTATTAGTTTACTTGAAACACTTTAATATCGGGTTTGGTGTATGTAAATATGAGAAATCTTGATTGCTGATATTTTAATTGGTTTTGTTATTATATTGTTCATTTTTTTATCATCTCTTCATAAATATATATATATATATATATATATATATATATATATATATATATATATATATATATATATATATCTTTTCCGAGCCTCAGACCTGATTCATATTCTTCTAGTTAGTCTTGATAGTCGAAAATGAGGTCCATTCAAATTTATATATATATATATATATATATATATATATATATATATATGGCTGTTATCGCTCTAGTGGTAATAATTTTGTATAAAAACAGAATTATTTCACCGGACTACATGTGGTCATCTTTAAAGTATCAGCTGAAGAGTCGAACGATCATTTACTATCATCTCTAAAACTGGGAAAAGACCTTTTCATGTTCCAAAATAAGTAGACAAATCAATAAAGTAAAGGGTTGGAAACGACAGTATAGATGATACTGACATATATGTCGGTGCATACCGTTGTCACTGGCTGATGGTCGAGTACAGCTGGCAAGCGCTTTCGGTTAGAAGGCACTATCTTCAAGCCGTCTAGAGTTGTACGGATGTCCGTTGGTCCGTAGATTTATACGGCTGTTCACCGTATTAGGTTGTTTACGTTTTAGTCTGTGTCTGTTTGCTTACGTCAGTCAAACGAAGGGTGGTTGTGTCTTTCGTCCAGGTAAATTGTTTTTGTGTAGTAGGTCGTTTCCCGTATCCGTATTAGATTGTTTACGCTTTTGTTTGTGTGTTGGGTCTGGTATAGTCGTATAGTGCGAGATAATGAGAAAGGTAGGAAGTGGGTTTAAAGAGATTTATTGCGTACAGAACATGACGGAATGAAAAACATGAACAAGGTTAAAACAAAGAGTAAACTAAGTTAATAATTAAAAACATATGATTTTAGAAAAACATTAATAAATAAATAATGTAGGCAGGCGGTGAGGACGTCCACAGTCGCTATTGTGTGAGTACAGGTTTAGTAAAATGTTGCATGATTATAGGGGTCATGAATCCCGACTGGTTACGTAATTGAAATAGAATTTGGATCTATTTTCGCAGTCGCTTCGGCTGTTGGTATTCGTACGTATTTCCATCAGCTGGTGCCTTTCGTTTAAGTAGTTCTGGTGGTCTAAATATTGTGTCTGAGCTGGTGTTGAGCTGTTCGTTTATAATGTGTCCGTTACATGTCCGTTGCTTATGGATCTCCATGTTTTCTAAATGTCCAATCTCCGACTTTTTTTTTGTCTGTGTAGGAGTTTCATACTGTCGGCTACATCTATTTCAATTACGTTTACTGAAAGATTTCTTATCGCCTTTGTATTTATTGACGGTGGTGTTGTGTTACCAGTATGTAGATTTATTTATTGTTAAACTTCAGGAGGGAAATCTGCTTAGTTTACGCAGCCCCTACTTTCTTTTGAAATGGTCGCCAAAATCCAATTTGCTCCTGCTCTTATGAGCTACCGCAGTATGAAAACGAGTTTGGTTCGCCAACCGAAACAAGTCAATGGAAGTATAAGAGAGAATAAGTATTTCCGCTTACATTTCCAGTGATATTACGTTAGGACTACTCAGTTTCCACCTTCTGTGTCTCTTTTACTAGGTGTGTGTGTGTGTGTGTGTGAGAGAGAGAGAGAGAGAGAGAGAGAGAGAGAGAGAGAGAGAGAGAGAGAGAGAGAGAGAGAGGAGGAGAGATCGAGAGAGGGAGAGAGAGACGAGAGAGAAAGAGGAGAGAGAGAGAGTGAGAGAGTTGAGAGAGAGAGAGAGAGAGAGAGAGAGAGAGAGAGAGAGAGAGAGAGAGAGAGAGAGAGGAGAGGAGAGAAGAGAGAGAGGAGAGAGAGGAGAGGTGAGAGAGATGAGAGAGAAGAGAGAGAGAGAGGAAGAGAGCAGAGAGGAGAGAGAAGAGAGAGAGAGAGACGGGGAGAGAGAGGGAGAGAGAGAGAGAGAGAGAGAGAGAGAGAGTAGAGAGAGAGAGAGAGAGAGAGAGAGAGAGAGAGGATAGAGAGAGAGAGAGAGAGAAGAGAGAGAGAGAGAGAGAAGAGAGAGAGAGAGAGAGCGAGAGAGAGAGAGAGAGAGAGAGAGAGAGAGAGAGAGAGAGAGAGAGAGAGAGAGAGAGAGAGATATTAGAGAGAGAGAAGTGAGAGAGAGAAGAGAGAGGAGAGAGGGAGAGAGTGAGAGAGAGAGAGAGAGAGAAGAGAGAGAGCGAGAGAGAGAAGCGAGAGAGAGAGAGAGAGAGAGAGAGAGAGAGAGAGAGAGAGAGAGAAGAGAGAGAGAGAGAGGAGAGAGAGGAGAGGAGAGAGAGAGAGAGAGAGATAGAGAGAGAGAAGGAGGTGAGAGAGGTGTAAGAGAGGGAGAGAGAGGAGAGGAGAGAGAGAGAGAGGAGAGTGAGAGAGAGAGAGAGAGAGAGAAGTGAGAGAGAGAGAGAGAGAGAGAGAAGAGAGCGAGAGAGAGTAGAGAGAGAGAGAGATAGAGAGAGAGAGAGAGAGAGAGAGAGAGAGAGAGAGAGAGAGAGAGAGAGAGAGAGAGAGAGAGAGAGAGAGAGAGAGAGAGAGAGAGAGAGAGAGAAAGAAATTTCGCTCTTTAGCCTAGGACTAAGTAAGGTAAAGGGAAGTATTTTAGGTGAAAACCAAGTGTTCCCAAAGTCCCAACCCTCTTTGAAATAGCCATGGTAGCCTAAGAACGTTCGACAAAGAGTCCGGTGCAACATACCTCGTTTGAAGATAATTTGGTAAATATTCTTTAGCCATCTGTTCTATTGATAAAAGTCACATTGTGGTAAACGTCGTTTGAACGTATAGTACATTTTAACTTTACCCATATACAACATTTCTATATGATTACAGTTATTTTTAAATGATTGCAGTTATTTTTATATGATGACAGTTAGAGAGAGAGAGAGAGAGAGAGAGAGAGAGAGAGGTGAGGTTGTCAAATGACTTTTACTTCCGCTCTTAGCCCATTTCTTGTGTGAACATTTTTTCCCCTTTTTTACTTTTCGTTCATGAGTTCTGGGATTAGAGATAAAACCATTTATGTATAATATGAATTTAATAAGAGTAGAGCCGATATTGAATTTCCTGGGGGATGAAAGTTAGTAGTAGAAGTACCTTTTACTGGTAAAGTAAGTGAACAACAGCAAACATTAAGTTTCCCAATAGGCAATCACCGTCGTAATAAAGTAGGACTTACAAAACTCTTTGATCTTTTTATTTTTTCATAATACATGCATGATTGGAGGATCCGGGGTTTATAGACCTCATTAAACCAATGGACGTGTGTAGCAAGCACTATATCTGTACAACTGTAATCCTATAAAAATAACTGTAATCCTATAAAAATAACTGTAATCATATAAAAATAACTGTAATCATCTAAAAATAACTGTAATCATCTAAAAATAACTGTCATCGTATAAAAATAACTGTCATCGTATAAAAATAACTGTCATCGTATAAAAATAACTGTAATCGTATAAAATCTCTCTCTCTCTCTCTCTCTCTCTCTCTCTCTCTCTCTCTCTCTCTCTCTCTCTCTCTCTCTCTCTCTCTCTCTCTCTCTCTCTCTCTCTTTCGGTAGAGCGCGGGGTTCCCGACGATTCGAAAGTACACAGGAGCCTGTCTTAGACGTTTATCCCCAGGTTTGAATGAGTAGAATTGCGGGAGACTGACCTGTCATCAGAAAATTCTACTTTCATCATCTATAGTGTAAATGCGTTCGACTTGACCTTATTTCCCAGATCTCCTACTTGATTGCTAGGCCGTGGATTGGGACCCATTCCAGTAATATGCCTGTCTTTGACGTTTCTCTGGCACTAGGAACATAGCAAAACTTGTCGATAGTCAAAATTATTATGCGCATGGCACACTATAGCTATTTCGGTATATGATTCTGCCTGGTAAGTGATCTTGGTTTGATAGACATTGAGGAAATATTACAAATATGAGTTCAACTTGAATATAGCTGATTTCCTTTAACGGAAATCTTTTAAAAATTAAGAGCGGACACCGAGCTATCTTTGTGGACATTTCTTTTTTATAAAATTTAAAATGTTAATAACATTTGAATAATTATTAGAAACCTGATGTTAGCTTAATAACAGTTATGCATAACTAACAGTTAATGAACTAATACAACTTCTATCAATTTGTACAACATGATAACTGCATTTGTTTTTTTCAGATGCGCCAAGTTGCAGGCACGAGCGAGTAATGGTGGTGGGAGCTTCTAGGGCAGAGAGCCTGGACATCCCATGTCAAGTGGATGCCGATCCCCCAGCAACCAGCTTCAGGTGGAAATTCAACAACTCCGGTGAAACTCTTGAAGTGGGCTCAGAGAGATTCTCTAGCAACGGGACTACCAGCGTCCTCCGATACACCCCCATTGCCGACCTTGACTACGGCACTCTATCCTGCCTAGCAGAAAATAGTATCGCTCTTCAGTCGGTTCCGTGCCTATTCCAGGTCGTAGCAGCAGGTTAGTTCAGCATATCATAGTCAACGCGTTTTCTGACTAAATCGGTTCGATATTAGAATAAACTTGTAGTCCAGACAAGAGAAAGTCAAAGACTGAAGACTTGACATTTATGTGGGCATTGTAGTGAATTAATTGCACTCGGTCATCAAACAGCATTAAACTTTTCCTTGGAGAATCCTCTCGTTGGCATCTAACTCCACTCCACTTATCCCTGAGTAGTGGAGGAGCAGTTTGATGACTGGGTACTTAATCTGTCAATATATGAAGAGATGTCTCCAAAAAGATGTATCTTTTTCATTTCTGATTATAATATAAATATAATTTATAACAGGAACATTCGGTGTTCTTATGGTTTGTCTAATATAATATATTTTCCGTTATATTAATTTTAATATCAGTTCAAGTCCTCTGTTATGAATGAAATTTGCTTTCTTGGGTGGGGGGGGGGGGGGTGTAATAGATTCGCAAGCCTGATAATATGAAATAAGGAGAAATATTTTCTATTGTCTTAATTATAAGAATTAATATAGCTTAATGTCATGCCAGTTTAAAAAGTTCTCTGTTCACATGAACAGGACTTGAAAAATATATTTGAGTACGAAATGATGACAATCAGCTTGTCAATCATAAAAACAAATATTAATTTCCTAAGTAAAATATTAATTGATGATTGTTTGCTGGTTGTAATGAGCTAACCAGTATTTAATTACAGGTAAACCTTTTCCCGTGCGTAACTGTTCGATAAGCAACGAGACATCCAGTTCCTTGTCGATATCTTGCCAGGCAGGATCTGATGGAGGCCTCCCCCAGATATTCCTCCTTGAGGTCCACTCCCACCAGGCAAGGGACTTCAACCTCACTTCAGCAGATCTACCTTATTTCAACGTAAGTTAATATCTTATTAATATTTAAATTGTAATAGAGAGCAATTAGGCCTATACTTAATAGAGAGCAATTAGGTTTATACTTAATAGAGAGCAATTAGGTTTATACTTAAAAGAGAGCAATTAGGCTTATATTTAATAGAGAGCAATTAGGTTTATACTTAATAGAGAGCAATTAGGTTTATACTTAATAGAGAGGCTGGCGACTCTTGCCGGCCGCTGAAATCCTCTTTAAGGAACTAAAATATTGTCAAACACCCAATCAGAAATATAAGTATTTCGTAGGACAATACCTAGCTAGGCCCATATGAATTAGCAGGAGTCCAAAGAGTATATTATGCCTGACAGCCCCTCGGGAGTGCACAGCCTTCCCCTCCCCCACCGATTTGTAAGAAAAATGTTTAGTGTTTAGTACCTTATGAAAAATCAAATCTTATAAAGAGAGAGAACGCACTTCTCACGCGTTCGTCTAAAAAAAATGGTAAAGTATGTCTGAGCGTCTTGAGCTGTTCACAAGATCTCTATTTCAAGAAGCCCCCCATGGCTCAGTGGATAATTCTTTCTTTTGTAACCGGAAATCTTGAGATCGAACCTTGCCGGGAGCTACTATTTCTTTTTCTGGATTTTTTGCTTCTAATTCGTTTATTTAATATTAATAAAAACACAAAAAGTTCTTTTTTAATTTATTGGCATTGAGTTATTAGCGTGTTCTATATATTTAAAGAACATTCGAATGTTTTCCGTCAAAACTTTAATTGGTACAATTAAATATTTAATATTATACAAGAAATATGTTATTAATTGAATATATAAGTATATAACAATTATCAATAATAACGTAGATATTTTAATAATACTTTTAAACCTTTTTATTACTTTACCCGTCTATTTGTTATTATTTTATTTTACAGTTAATAAAGATATTCAAAATTTTCTAGCTCTAGAAATAAATATATTCTTTTAACAGTTTTATACATTAGAACTATATTTTCAATGTTCGTAGCCTTGCATCACTGACGTATATTCCTTTCATCAAGTTAAAATTTTTATTGCGGATGACAATGGTGTTGAAAAATAGAATGAATTTTAATGCTAGATGATGTTTTGCGATTCTGTTCGATCAAATACGAACATTTTTAGAAACACATGATAAACTTGTTAACTATATATATATATATATATATGTGTGTGTGTCTATATATATATATATATATATATATATATATATATATATATATATATATATATGTAATGAGGATTTCTGTGAGAGGGAGGTGATGATAGTCCTATTTCTCTTAAATACATATATTTTACAAATAGATTAAAAAGTAGTTAACACCAAAAAAAATATAAACACCATAAAACTAAATAAACGGGAATGGGACTGGCTATCAGATAAATGGGTATGACAAAGGTCTCTCACCTAGGATTATCCATGGCCAATACATGCTGAGGGTCTGCTCTGCTACAGCACTGACACGCACACCCAGTCCCTGCCTGCTGGACACTGTCCCCCGGCCTCACATCTTGCACCGGTCAGCAGAAAACCCCCCTCTAGCACCAGCCAGCCCCACCCAAGTAAACTCATATCAAATAATTAATATCTTACACAATTACCTGCGTTATACAAATACATGAGTAATTACATGATTAATAACTATTAACTAAACACACTACCCTTTACAATACCCCCCTCACTGAAAAAGTGTCGCTTCACTCCTGAACGGCACTTTAGAACAACACTATTCGAGGGTCCCGGTACTAATGAGTCCAAATTCTCCACCGGCCCTTAGGGGTCTTCACCTCTACGTGCCACAACGCTTCCTCCAAAGCGCACCCCGTCTTCGGTCTCCTCAGCCATACTCCGCCGCATCTTGGCCATCCAATAACCGCCACGAAGGCGACGCCTCCCACAAGAAGGGTAGTCCCTAATACGATGAACATCCACAGGAACAATGTCCATACTCCTCCTCCAGCGCAGTTCCGCAGTTCCTAGACGTGATCTCCGCCAACGTCATCCAAGCTGGAACTGCCCTCCGATGTCAAAAGTGAAGAAACAGCTGTTCACACTTCTGCTTCTGCCAGCGCCTGCAGGAACACACCTGTCGAGTTGTGCCGTTGGGACCTTGCGTGCACTGTGCATGCCGTCATGGGCGATCCTGAAGTCTTCAGTGGCAAGTCTAAGACCGCCCATATCTCGTGCGTTGTAGCCACACGATGTACCCTCGCCAGACTGTAGTAGACATTTGGCTCGTCTGCACCTGAAACCAAAGTCACACCCATCGGGAGAGCCAGCTCCACATCCCGCAGGGTTCTCTCTAATTCCCAACTCCGCAAATAGGACCCTTGAAAAGATTCCCCTTTGCACAACTCCACCCCCCTTACCGTTTCCTCAAGCCTAAGTAACAACTCGAAAGTGGCAAGTTCGGGGTTACGAAAAGAGGCAGTAATGGTTACTGTTTCATTTAAAAGCATCATTGAGGGGGACACTGCTTTCCCTATCCCCCTCATTCCTGGATGTCACTCCCTGTGATTCCTGTGATAGGTCCCTATCACTCGCGCAACACCCAACCAAACGAACAGAATTAAAATTTATCCTGTAACCCAGGTACTAGAAATACCTACTCTAAGAGTCTCGACTTCGCTAATTGTAATTCATCACAGGCTCATACGCCTCCCTGACCATCGGGTGCTCTACGATGGCGAAGTTGGTACGGAGACCGTGGCGCAACGTCCCTGGCCAAGTGCGGAGGACTCCATTCGGGGTCCTGTGTAAGTTCTCCCGACCTTTCCGACTCTTCCTCACTCCCTTCGGAAACCGTTCCCTCCCTAGGGGCCCGAAGAGTGGAATCCTCTCCTGAATCGCTACTTTCCCCTGGAACGAGGGTACTTTCCTCACTTCCCTCCGTCTACCTCTCAGGGGACTCTACACTGCCCTTCGAGTACCGATCTCGCAACCGTCTGAAGTATTCTCCCAGAACACTACGTTGGGTCTCAGGGGTTGGGCAATCAGGTAGCGGACAACGGACTGCTGATTTCGTACGCACGGGACATCGGGAATGGCGGTGGCCTGAACTCGGGCCTGGCGCGACTGGTATTGGCGTCATTGGCAAACCCAAAGGCTGTGTCTCCTGAGGGCCCGGTGCTTCTTCTAACAGTTCTGGAGTGACTACCCCTTCCGACTGTTCAGGAGTGACTACCCCTTCCGGCTGAGTATTCCCTAACACGATCGTTTGCCCCGTTGGGTCTAACGAAATTCTCTCCCCCCGGCTCCACGGTTGCAGTCTCCGACATCCCTTCCACAGGGGTCACGCGGCCTGAGGCTGGCGCCTGTGCGCCCTGCGCCTCTTCCTCCTCGCCACACCCTCCAAAGTAATCGTCCTCCAGGTCGTAAGGTGCACCGGGCCACATCTCAAGTATAGACGGCTCTTCCGGTAGTATTTCCGACACTGGTGTAGGTCCGTCAACCGCCTGGTTGACCTCTGGAGTCGACCCCTCATCACTTGAGTACGCTTTCTTTAAGCGATTTGCATGGACCACCATCCGACCCCCGGTACTAAGTAATACCTCGTAGGTTACTCGAGACAGTACCTTCACAATTTCATGTGGTCCCGTCCAAGGGCAATGGAATTTTGGAAAGTGACCTGGTTTTACTGCAGCCACATGCAAATAAACTCGATCCCCGCATTTGAATACACGCTCCTTTAACCTTCTGTTACAATAGCGTGTTCGTTCCACCCACGTCTTTTCAGCCCTGGCTCTTGCCTCTTCATACGCCTTTGAGAGGCGGTGTCTGAGGTTGCCAACCTGGTCTTCCCAGGCTTTCCCTTCTCTCAGGGGTGACGAGTCACAGAACGACGGGGGAGTCAGCTCTCTACCGAATATCAGGAAATTCGGTGAGTAGCCTGTGGAGGAATGCGGTATCGATCGATATGCCATCAGCGCATACGGGACCCATCTATCCCAATCCCTACCGTCCTTCCTGGCATAGTGTGAAACTGATTCTGTAATCGTACGATGGAGCCTCTCGATCATACCATTACACTCCGGGTGGTAAGGAGTTGTTTGAACCTCTTTGTTCCAGTAACTGACACACTTGCCTGAAGAACTTGGACACGAAATTGCGCCCTTGGTCGGTCAAAAGCCTGAGCGGCACCCCATGCCTCGTGACTATTTCTACAAAACCGCGGGCTGATTCTTCAGCTGTTAGGTCCTTAATGGGGATTCCCTCGGCATATCTCGTGAAATGATCTATAAACGTGAGCAAGTACTTGTTACCTTGGCCCGTTTTGGGAAATGGTCCCACCACATCCATCGAGACTTGCTCGAAAGGTGCTCTTGCCATATAAGGGCGTTGGACAGGGACGCGTAAGCCTGCCGGCGTCTTCCTTTTCGAACAGGCCTCACACCTTTTTACAAACTCTGCCACGTCCTTCTTCCAGCTCGGCCAATAATACGAGCGGTGGACTATGGCAGAGGTGCGTTCAATGCCAGGATGACCCGCCCAGGGGGATGCATGACAATCCGTCAAAACGTCCTCCCTCATTACCACCGGGACGAGCAGTCGCCAATCAGAACCGGTAGAAGTCCCTTGGTCCCAATAAAAAACACCGTCCGCGTACTTCACGACCTGACCCGAACGACTCGTCGTTACCATGGACTGGCACCACGAGTCCTTTTGTTGAGCAGCCAATATCCTGTCCCTACTCCACACACAGCTCTTCAGCTGGGCGACCCTTCTACTCAATGCATCTGCATTGCCATGTTTCTTTCCCGGCCTATGTTCTACTTCATAGTCGAACTCGGTTAACCGCAGAGCCCACCTCGTCAGACGAGCCGATGGATCATGCACTCTAAGCATCCACCTTAAGGCAGCATGATCGGTTATGAGCTTGAACCGCCTTCCTAATAAGTAGCAGCGGTATATTTTTGTAGCCCACACTACCGCCAAGAGCTCCCGTTCCGTTGCCGAGTAGTTAGACTCGGCTTTCTTTAACTGTCGGCTTGCGTAGCTATTTGGTCGCTCTTGGCCGTCTCTCATCTGAGACAAGACCGCACCAATCGCCGATCCCGAGGCGTCTGTTGAAAGGATAAACTGATCTCTAAAATCAGGGTATACCAGGACATTTTCAGAGCAAAGGAACTGCTTCAGTCCTTCGAACGCACGTTTCTGCTCTGGCCCCCACACAAAGGGAACCTTTGGTCCCGTCAAGGACGTCAGGGGGTTTTGCAATCTCAGCAAACCCCTTAACAAAGCGTCGGTAGTAAAACTGGCCAACCCCAGGAACGACCTGACTTCACTGGCATTAGTTGGCGCCGGGAAGCTTTTCACAGCATCAACTTTGAGTGGGTCCGGCTTTAACTCCATCTCGGGTAACAACATGCCCAAGATACGTTACCTCAGCTACCGCGAAATTACACTTCGCCCAGTTTGCCTTCAAGTTAGCTGATCGCAGTCGACCAAGGACTCCTTCTAACCTTTTCGCGTGACCCTCCGCATCCTCGCTATGGATCACTATGTCATCGATGTAGACGAAACAGCCGTCGCCCTTAAGTTTGCCTAGCACCTGATCCATAGTTCGTTGAAACGTAGCCGGCGCTCCACACAAACCGAACGCCATTTTCCTGTATTCCCAGTGGCCTCCTAGAGTGGTAAAAGCCGTCTTCTCTCGGTCCTCGGGGGCTATGGGTATTTGGTGGAACCCGCTGGCCAGATCGATGGTACTAAAATACTTACTCGTCCCTAATTGTTCAAGGGTTTCTTGAATCAGTGGCAAGGGGTACGGGTCTGGTCGTGTTACCGCGTTTAACCCCCTAAAATCCGTACAAAAACGGTACTTTATACTCCGTCCTGGTTCGTTTTTTCTAACCAGCACAACTGGTGCGACCAGGGACTATCCGAAGGGGGTGATGACGCCCTTGGCGAGCATGCCTTCCAATTGTTCTTCCACCACAGCCCTCTCATGGAAAGGGACCCTGTACGGCCGTTTCGCAAACGGAGGAGCGTCTCCTGTTTTTTATGTGATGGAACACAGGCAAGCTACACCCTTCCTCCCCAGGTTCCTCAAATACGTCCGAGAAATCCAACAGCACTTGTTCAATCAGGTGCTTTTCCTTCTCTGGCAGATGCGCCAGCTTACCCCTTATTTCTCCCCGAGACAGGGTACAATCCTCGACACGGTTAGGGGCGGATCTGTCTTCCGTACGCAACACGTCTTCCGGGCATATCGCGTAAGCCTTGCCCGCAATCTCACCCTTATTCAACGTTAATTCGGTGGAGGTTTCATTTAGTACCTTCAGCCACAAAACGCTTGAGCTTCCGTCTACCACCACCCGCGCTATCCTCAGACCGCTAGCTGCCACAAGTTCAGGTTCGACCAGCACCGGTCCGTCCGGCTTACGACCTCTCATCTTCCCAGGCACCAAGGCTTCACAGTAAGGGGGGATTACTTCCGCCCTCTGTACCTTCACGAAACGATTCGCCTCATCGTAGCCCAAAGAGATTCCTTTCAAGTCTCCCTTCTTCGGTCTACCCTTAGAGATTGGCGCCTCAGGGGATTTAGATAATGCACGACTGCCGACGGCGGGCGTTTCACCTCCCCTCTTTCTGTCCCACTTAGAAACCAGCTCAGCGGTCCGGCGCTTAACCTCCCTTATCCGCTGTCTGTCCTTCTCTAACCTGTCCTCATTGACTCTCATCAATTTATTTAAGCGCGAAGAGGAACGGGTACTTAATTGACCCAGAGGAAATATCAACCACCGCACCAAATCTCCTAAGCAAATCCATGCCCAGGAGCCCATCGCAGTCAATATCTACTTCTGCTATCACCACAGGGTGGATAAGGTCGGTCTGGTCCAGTCGAACTCTCACCGATTGCTCTCCACGAACCTCCAACGCCTCCCCGGACACGCCCTTTAATTTACTACTCGGAGGGAGTAGTTCCTTTCCTCTGATAGGCTTCTTGAGGAGTGTGACATCAGCCCCCGTATCTAATAGCATTAGGTGTGGGAGGCCGTCTATGCTCACTTGGACTGTAAACCCAGGCTTTTCCCCTCCTCCAATCCCGTGGAGCCTAACGTCTCTGTCCCCGCCTTTTCTTAGTTTCGACCTGGTTCGCGGAGCTCGACCAGGTCTTGGCCTTTTGGGTTTTCCCTAATAGTGCGCTCTGCTTTAACCCTCTGGCGGCATTCCTTAGCGACGTGCCCTGGAGTTCGGCATCTATAGCACACGAGCGTCAGGGCTCCCTTTTTGTTACTTATCAGTGCCCCTCGATCGCCTGGAGTGACTGGCGTTGCACATTTACTTGAAAAGTGACCGCTACCTCCACAGCGATAACAAATCACTTCCAACTGAGACCGGGACTTCCCTCGTCTTGGTGTACCCTACTCACCAACCGGCCCTTCTCCCCGGTCTCATCAATTGCAAAACACCTGCCGACTACCCCCCTCCTCCAGCTTCAATGGTGCACGCCCTTTCTACTGCTACTTCCAAGGAAGACGGAGGGAACATCCGTACAAAACCGCCAACATCGCCCCTAAGGCCACTCAGGTACGCCGTTAATACCACGCGATCGATCTGCTCTCTCGCGACCATTTGCTCTATGGGAGACCCCTTTTCCTTCAGAGCTTTTTCACCTATGGCTCTACAGCGGTCCGCGAAAGCCCTGGAGTCTTCGCCCTTTTCCTGACGAACGCTACTAAGTTTCATCAAGTACTGTTTCCGGTTTCCAGGTATCTTTAAACCTAGCCTCTAACGCGTTTCTTATCGCTCCGTAGGTCGTCTGAGGGCTCGTCAGGTCACGACGACTGGCTAAAACGACGCGGCTGGACCCTTCAACTTCATCCTGACCACCAGGATTTTATCTAAGTCTCCCCAGTTACCGCATTGGGCTACAAGTTCACCCCTTCAAAAAAATCAGTCACTGGGATTGACCCTGGTTCACCGGACCACGGCAATACCATTAGTCTGGAGGCTCATGTCCTTTCTTACTTGAGCCCGGGGGACCGCCCGACATAGTCTCGTTTATCAGATTCGGTCACTTTGACTTCTTTACCCGTTAGCGTACTAAAGCTGTGTGGACATCCGTTCAAGCTCCCTTTTCAATGATGCTTCCCTCTCCTCGAAAGCCCGATTAGCCTCGACGAGTTGCTCCAACTTTTGTCGAAGTTCCCCTTCCATGCTTACAAAAGGTGGGAATATACGCAATAAGGGAAAAAGATTATTTATTTACTTCCTCGGGCTTGACGCCCGCGAACCTAAGGCTCTATCAACTGTAGGGTATGAGTAACTGATAAGGCCTCGGATTGAGGTCCGCGAATTTAAAGCTCTTATCAACTATCCTTATCGCCTCCTGTGTCGCTATAGCTAGCCACGCCCTATCTCCCTCTCACTCTTTCTCTATTCTATTCACGCGTAGTTCTTTAAGTAGTTTAGCCCCAAATCGCGTAAACTACCCCGCGCCTGACACCATTTGTAATGAGGATTTCTGTGAGAGGGAGGTGATGATAGTCCTATTTCTCTTAAATACATATATTTTACAAATAGATTAAAAAGTAGTTAACACCAAAAAAAATATAAACACCATAAAAACTAAATAAACGGGAATGGGACTGGCTATCAGATAAATGGGTATGACAAAGGTCTCTCACCTAGGATTATCCATGGCCAATACATGCTGAGGGTCTGCTCTGCTACAGCACTGACACGCACACCCAGTCCCTGCCTGCTGGACACTGTCCCCCGGCCTCACATCTTGCACCGGTCAGCAGAAAACCCCCCTCTAGCACCAGCCAGCCCCACCCAAGTAAACTCATATCAAATAATTAATATCTTACACAATTACCTGCGTTATACAAATGCATGAGTAATTACATGATTAATAACTATTAACTAAACACACTACCCTTTACATATATATATATATATATATATATATATATATATATATATATATATAATTTTGAACAGACCTCATTTTCGCCATCTACGAAAATTATGTAATGAAGGTTAACCTCAATACTTGATTTCCGCTATGGGAAATCTACTAAAAGTCGCTGCTTAAACAAAGATGTTTTGCTAGGTGCTGGACGAGCTGTTGATCGGCCACCATCTACTTTTCTGTAATAACGCTAAGAACCTAAATAAGAGCTGTGGCTCTGATAACTCCGGTGCATAAGAGTTTAGAATGGCCTAACGCCACTTTCCTCATGTAACTCTGAATAAACTTAAATAATAATAAATAAATATACCTCTGAGCTGACTTTCTAGACCTGATAAGAAGATTCCCCCAAGTTCATTGATGATCCTTTGCTCATTTGAGCAATTGATGTCCATTGAGGTCTATCAGATTTCAAATTTCCCCAATTTCAAATTAAACAGATTGGTAACAATCTTCTTCAAATCTTTCCTATTCGGCTGAGGCACAGTTGCAACTGATTGGTGGACTTGAATACAGTCGTCAGTCATTGGCAAATATTCAACAGACTGCCGGGAAGCGGAAAATTTACTAATCTGCCACATTTAACGCAATTAGCCACAAAATAATTTTGCTGATTGATCGATGCATGGTGTGGATTAGGATCGAGTCCATAAATCTAAATAGAAGGCTCATTGATCATTGCCATCGAGTTACTGGCCTATGTCGGGAACCTTCCCTCATGGCCTCACGGCATCTGCCCGCTGTGTCTCCTATCACTCCACTCTTTATAGGCCAATTTCCTCGTTCTCTCTCTCTATTCAAAGGTTCTTTTTTTGGTTTTTTTAATAGATTTCCTTTAGGAAAAATCTGCTATTGAGTTTGTACGCAAGATGGGATTTTCGAAAAATTCTTCAAATGTCCATCAATCCTACTCAGGAGATGACGAAAATAAGGTCTGTTCAAAAGTTTATATACATATTTGTCTGTTAACGCTCTAGCGGTAGCAATTTGTGCTTCATCGTTACCAAACTCGATATTTAAGCGTTTTATGTAAAACTAAAGATCAAGTTCGTTAATTGCTGTAATCAGAGCAGTAGGAGGCGGGGGGGGGGGGGATTTTCCAAAAAATCTATACGTCAGATTAAAAAATTGTATAGAACCAATCTTATTGCAAATTAAATGTGCTAAAAATATTGTTATATACATTTATTCTCTGTCGTGAATATTAACCAAGAATATTTGTATTTTTCAGTTTTCAACCTTTAGTAAACCCTCTATTCTTTTTAACCCCCCCCCCCACACATCTATTAATGTGCTTAAGGAAAATCTGCTAAAATGGGTCCATCTTTTCACTAAATAAAAAATAAGTTTCTTTTTGTTTTTTGCTCCATGAGTAATGAAACGGGACCACTGTGCGTCGGCCAGAAAAATGAAAACACGGACAGTTCTCGTAGACTTGGATTGTAATACTTGTGTAATTCCACTCCTAAAACAATGTGAGTACTAGCTGAATGATGTGTACCCCTAAAATTCATGTTTGTCAATATCATTGTTATTATAAATATATATTTGTTGATATACGTTCATTCGCCCTTTTCATCATTACATGTAAATCAAGAGAATCTGTACAGAAGGAACATTATCTGAATGTGATGGAAATAAGGGATTAGTTAGCGTAAACCTTAATCTAATAATCATATTTCACGTAAAATCATGTTTATTTCAACGGCAGCTAACATATCCTGATTACTTCCGGCTTCCGGTAGTCAATTGAAACTTCATTAGTATTACAACTTCCTAATAGACTATTATCTCAATTTTAGTAGATTTCCCTTAAGGGAAATCAGCTATTGAGGTCGTACTCATGAAACGATTTTCGAAATTTTTCTTCAAATGTCCATCGATCCTACCTAGGAGATGACGAAAATGAGGTCCGTTAAAGATTGTATGGGTGTGTGTGTGGGTATATATATATATATATATATATATATATATATATATATATATATATATATATATATTTGTCTGTTACCGCTCTAGCGGTCGCAATTATTGTTTAATCGTTACCAAACTCGATATTTAGTCGTTCTATGTAAAAAGAAAGATCAAGCTCGTTAATGGCTGAAATCGGGCCAGGGGGAGGGGGGGGGGGTTAGAAGGGAGGATTTTCGAAAATTCGAAATATCTCCGTTACGTTAGGTCGGATCGAAAAATTGTATAGAACCAATCTTATTGAAAATTAAATTTACTTTAAATATTGTTATATACATTTATTCAATATCATGAATATTAACCGAGATATTTGCATTTTTCAGCCATCAGCAAACCGCCACTTCTACTAATGTTACATAAACAATACTCTGCTACATAATAAATTACATTATTCGAAGTTTAAATACCAAAAATTGTATTGAAGAGACCTTTATTATACGAGATACATGCAAATATGTTCTGTGACCCCCCCCCCCCCGTCTTAAGGTTTTGGTCTACTAAAATTTGATTGATTGAGATAACAATTATTCTGACTCATTATTAATTACAGTAATACGAGTAGATATAGTAAATAGTTCTCAATAAAATTAATATGTTATATTCTGATATATTTCAGTCATTGTTTTTCTTTCCGGTGTGAGGCGGGCAGACCCGTTTGTTTACATTTCTAACCCAACGCTTCCTGTCGGCAGGTTATTGAACTTGGATGAAACATTTCTTATTTCCGTTTGTATTTATTCACGGTGGTGTTGTGTTAGCAGTATGTAGATTTATCTATTACTAAACTTCACGAGGGAAATTTTCTTAGTTTATGCAGCCCCTGTGTAACGGACTTTTCTGTTTATTCTAAGGTGGCTTAATCATCTTTAAATTATTTGGATAGAAAACGATCTTTATATTCTCCATTGAACGAGCTTAAATTCACCTATATGCTCCCAATAGACATCCCATGTTATGCTTCATACGTAAAAATGTCTGTCACGCTGTGCCTGCGTAAACTAAGCAGGTTTCCCACGCGAAGATTTACAATAGATAAATATACTTACTGGTAACACCACCACAAATATTAAGTGAATAAATATAAATGGTGATGAGAAATCTTTCAGTTACAAGTTAATAACTCTAGAAGGGAAAGCGTCTGAATTGTAATCAAACAGGCCAGCCAACCTGAATCCTAGATCGGAAAGAAAATGCATTATTGATATATATCTGAATATAACACATTAATATATTGAAAACTATTTACTATAGCTAATGCTGTAATTTGTAATGAATCAGAATAATTTTAATCTCAATTACTAAAATTTTAGTAATCCAAGAACAAAAGGTGGTGGGGGGGGGGGTCAACAGAACATATTTGCATATATCTCACAAAGTAAAACTTCAATGAAAACAATATTCCTTATTTAACCTTCCTTAATAATCATGATATAACAGCTTATTATATTATTATATAATAATAATGTTATATATTATATAACATGTTTAGGAGTGGGGGTCTACTGAAAGCGTAAAACTATAAATTCCAAATATCTCGGTTAATATTTATGATACAGAAAATATGTGTAGAAAAATATGTATAGATCATTTAATTTGCAATAAGATTGGTTATATACAAGTTTTCGATTTGATCTATAGCAACGAAGTTAATTCTAATTTAAAAAAAAAAAAAAAAAAAAACCTTAACACTGGTCCGATTTCAGCTATTAACCAACTTGGCCTTTATTTTTACATAAAATGATTAAATGTCTAGTTTGGTACGATCAAACAAAAATTGCGATCGCTAGAGCGTTAACATATATCTATCTATCTATCTATCTCTATATATATATATATATATATATATATATATATATATATATATCTACTAGCTAAAGTATCCGGCGATGACCGGGAATTCATTTGAGGCTGAATGATGGTTCCCTCAAGGGAAATCTGCTAACAGTATGACTGCATGACAGGAAGAACATCTTTCATACTGTTATGGAAATAAAATGATTATTTAGTCCTTCTGATAGACCAGTCTTTATAAAAATCGACGGGAATTTAATTCTTTGACATTAACAGGAATTCCAAGAAGGATTCCAGGAATCACAAATTCGTTAACATTTCTTCAACCGGCAATTTTTCCTTCTCGAGTATGACAAGTGAATGGCTCAGTACATAGTAATGTGATGAGAGTCCGTCACGCAAGGGCTGCGTAAACTAAGCAATTATCCCAAGGTGGGGAGGAGGGGGGCAACAGAACGTATTTGCATTTATCTCAAAACTTAGAAGTTCAATTAGAACAATATTTGGTATTTACGCTTCAAAGAAAGTGCTTCATAATATAACAGCTTATAGTTAATAATAGATGAGTAGGAGTAGGGGTTTACTGAGGGCCGAAAACTAAAAAAATGCAAATATCTCAGTTAATATTGATGTTAGAGTATAAATGTATATAAAAACATTTATGGAACATTACATTTGAAATATGATTGGATCTATACAATTTTTCGATAACGGAGATATTAAGAATTTTCGAAATTCTCCCCCTCTAAACCCCCCTCCCCCTTGTCCGATTTCAGCCGTTAACGAACATAATCTTTCTTTTTATATAAAACGATTATATATCAAGTTTGGTAACGATAAGACAACAATTGCGACTGCTAGAGCGGTAACAGACAAATATATATATATATATATATATATATACAATTTTGAACGGACCTCATTTTCGTCATCTGGTAGGTAGGATCGATGGTCATTTGAAGAAAAATTTCGAAAATCGCGTTATGAGTACGGCCTCAATAGCTGATTTCCCCCCAAGGGAAATCCCCTAAAAATGACCGTATTACTTAGTGCATAAATTAATTCAAACTTATTAACAATAAACATTTGAACCATCAGCGACTGGTATCACCATTAGTATATATTTATATCTATGAAAATGAAATTGGAACGATTAATGTTGTTAGCATCTATGGGCGTCAAAATGTAACGTTAAATTATTGTCAAGCCGAAATTGGGTAAAAATTGTTACACAGATGCATGTAGAAGAAAAAGCTATAAAGGGGAGTGAATATGCGGTTTGTCGGGGAATTGGCAGTAGAAAGGGCCGAAATAGGTTAGTGGAGGAGTTGCGCAATTACAGGAAACTTTTCAAGTGGGAACAGAGAATCTCTAATTCTGTTGGCAGACTTGGCTGAGAACCCATTCCTAACTATTCTTCTAACCTCAGCCCTCATTACAGACCCGAATGCACTTTATTTTCTTTAAGCTCCCTCATCAACTTCAACTAACGCATTCTGCATTTTAAATTACCCTTTATTGTTTCCTTCTGGGAATCCTCCTCTGCATTTAGTCAATGGGGAATACCTTGTTAGAAGAAAGCTCCTCCGCATAGAAATTAGCCCCCACTAATCCCATCATTAGAAGATTTCAGCTCAGGCAAATCAGATATTGATATTCTACATAGTTAAGTAGAAAAATATATTTTTTTCCATAAAGAAACAAGTAAAAGATCAAATACGACTTACATTCTGCATGGATATAAACCCGTGCCCATTAATATAATTAAATTATATTTCAAAAGTCCGTCACACAACTGCTACATAGGCTAAGCAACCCCCCCCCACTGGAATATCATACGCTGATGATCACATATTGCTGAGGCAATACTAATTTCATTGGATAAAAAGAAAGAGACGCCATCAGTAGCAACCTCCACAGAGAGCAATAACAGTTCCATACAAAATGAAGAAAAATAGCCCTACCAAGTGAAGAAAGAAAAGTCTATCAATTGAGATACTTCAAGTTAAGGAACTGCAGAAGAAATGACTGCTCTATCTAACATGACAGCTTCAGCCTGCTGGCTTTCTAGCTGGATCGCTTCTCCACGCGGCTATTTCATTATTTTGATCAATATTGATCAAAATTACATTGACTGTGATATTTGCTACTATTTTCGCGTCGTGGAGCCGGCTCCCAAGGAAATTGCTAACGTACCCGGGCCGTGGAAAATAGTAGCACTGCTTTTTCTGTGATACTAGGCTAAAAAACGGTGTTGTGTGTGTGTATGCCAGGTGGAAGTGACAATTTTATTCTTTTTGTGATAAACTATGAACAGTGACTGTGATATTAGAATTAGTGATACCCCTGGCTTTGACTTTTATTAGTGGTTATCAACTTTTTTAGACTTATTTTGATCTGTGATATTAGTGATAGTTGATAGCCTAATGTTTTTAGAACAGTTATTAGTCGTTAATCCCCACCGTATGTTTTTAGCCTAGCGTGTAAGTTTTAAATCCTCTTTTAATAGACTGATGTATGCGAGAGTGAAGTAGCCCCTTTCTTTGATCTGTGCGCCGCCCGCCCTAGTCTCGCCAGTAGGCGAGTCGTGATCGGTTGCCTCGCGGTCCCGACGCGTTATCAAGCGCTCCAGTGTTCCAGGAGGTTCCAGCTTCTCCAGGAGTTGCAGTGGTGGACTGTAAGGCCCCGTAAGTACATTTTTATGTACGTAGCCCCGCACAGAGGGCCTGTAGGGGGAATATAAAATTTAAAATGAAGAATAAATTATAAGCATGGACACTTATTTTCGACTGGAGGGGGATGTTGTGCTGGCAGCTCACCCCCTCCCTGTCACCCCTACAGGCCAGAGCTACACCCACTGTCCAGTGCGTGGGTGTAGCGACATTTATATAACAAAAAGCTATAGTGCGGGGCTACAATCGCTCCTTAGGCACTTAACCAATGCGCACAAACTCCCAGGTCTAAAAACGATTCATAAGTGCAGAATTTGCAATAGAGCGATAGAGGGCAACCGGCCGAAGAACCATGCCTGTTTGAGAAACGCTGAATTGCCGGTTGCCCAGGTGCAAGTGACGACCTGGGAGTGCGAGGAGTGCCGGGAGCGATTTACATCGTCACGGGACCTGTATAATCACAGAGTTTCTGCCTCCAATTTGCCGACGCCCGAGAGCCCCACAGAGAGGCTGGGCACTTTGGCTCTACAGATTGTGGAGGACCTGCCAACGAAGGACCTCAATAGCCCGGATGAAGGGAACAGGCTGCTGGAGAGTGCCGAGGAGGTAGCGCCCGCTGCCGCGGAGAGAGGAAATGGCCCAGCGGAAATAGAAAACTTCGACCTGGAAGAACAGCCGCTGAGGCCATTCATTGCAAGACTACGGGAGGTCCAGGCAAGTAATTCTACTCAAGAAAAGTGGGGGGAGTTTGAGGGGATCATGGAGGAGATTACCCGGACGGTCCGCCAGAAGTTTAAGATCAAGGATAATAAGAACCCCTCAGACCCGAAGGCCATCCAGAGAATCTACAAGTTGAATAGAAGAAAAGCTATGAGGATAATTCTAGATCAGCCTACTCCCCAGTGTGACCTCCTTATAGATGATCTCTCCCGGCGCCTGGTTGGGAAGGAGGATGGACCCAAGAGTGCTGAGCGGAGTCAGAGTGGCAGAGGAGGCGGTGGTCACTAGACCATTCACCCCAGAGGAAGGGAAGAACCGCCTCCGAAGGTTTGAAAACTCCGGTTCTGGGGAGGACGGAATTGACTACAGAATCTGGAGGCGGGTTGACCCAGAAGGTAAAGTCCTATTCCATGTATATAATATTTGTTTGAAGCATAGACGGGTTCCCGCCTCCTGGAAGAAATCCAGGACAATATTCCTCCCCAAGGTCCCTTCTCTAGTCGCTACATCAGGTTGGAGACCCATCGCCCTGTCCAGAACAATTTATAAAATATATGCGGGTCCGTTGGCCGAAAGAGTGACGTCCTGGTGCAGGGTGCATGAGGTGCTCTCCCCCAACCAAAAAGGCTTCACGGCTCACGATGGAGTGTTCGAGCACAATTATGTACTCCAAAGAAGAATGGCGGCCCCAAGGAAGCAGAGAAAGGACCTCTGCATTGCGTGGCTGGACATATCGGAGGCGTTTGGGACTGTCCCCCACGCGGCTATCACTGGTACTCTGGCCCAGAGGGGAGCAGGAGAGTCACTGGTGGAGATGGTGGGAGACCTCTACACTAATTCTTCCACCAGTGTCAGCACACCCTCAGGCGAGTCGGGCAGCCTGTATCCAAGAAGAGGCATAAAGCATGGCTGCCCGATGAGTGGATTGCTCTTCATTATAACAATAAATCATATAGTCAAAGCGCTGGACTCTGGCGATGAGCATACCGTACTGGCCTACGCAGATGACATCGTCCTCCTAGTGGACACCCCCGAGGAGCTTGAATGAAGCAAGAAGACATCTGTTGAAGATGGGCATGCGCCTCAACTCGGCCAAGTGTAAAACTCTTGGGTCCAGGTGCGTGGGACTCACTTCACACTCGGGGGGACTCAGCTCCGGAACTTGAAGGAGGTCGAGACGCCGAGGTTCCTTGTACAACCTGATGGCTTCCGCGCGGTACCTCCCCAGGCGGACATCGAGAAGGTGGTGAAGACGGCCAAGAAGATCCTCAGCTCCAAGCTTGCGCCCTTGCAGCGGCTGGACGCCCTGAAGACGTTCGTCTACCCCGCCGCCGGGCCGCTAGATCTGGCACTAATCGGTGGAGCGTTCAAGCTATTGACTTCTCAAGACTACAAGCTCCGTCGATTGGCTGTAGCTGACCTCAAGGAGTCTACGCGAGCGCACACGAAGGAGGGTCACCGGCCCTATCCAGAATCCTATCATTCTGGGCTGGTGACCGAAGGAATGCGCGAGAGGTCCAGTCAAGTGTCAGATCACTGGACACGAGGAAGGAATGCTTCAAAGAGAGTGGGTGTCCAATGGTCGTTCCAGGAGGACACCCCGAAAGTTACCTTCCGTGGCGATACTGTGACGCAAGAAGAATGCCAGAAGTTAATAAGGACGCTGAGGATGAAGATGCAGCAAGAGAGGGGAGAGGCACTGAGGCAGAAACCAAGTCAAGGAAGAGTTGCGGAGTGCCTGAAGAGCTCTCCTGACTCGAGCCACTACCTTCTTTCCGGGAGTACTTGTCCTTCGCAAACTGGCGGTTTGCCCACAAGCCGAGGTTACAACTTGTCCCCCTCAACGGAGGTACTCGATGGGGGACAATGACAAGAGCTGCAGGCGGTGCGGCTTCGCGAATGAGAGCTTGAACCACGTCGTCGGCCAGTGCAATATCCACGCTGCCCTTCTCCAGAAGAGGCATGATGCCATAGTTGATAGAATAGAGGTGACGGCGAAGAGCCGTGGGTATACCATAGTTCAAAGACCAGACGGCCGACGACTTCCGCTTGCAGCCAGACCTTGTCATGGCGAAGGGGGAAAGGCCATAATGATAGGCATGCCCCTTCGAGAACCGTCTGGGAGCGTTTGGAAGAGCAAGACAAGAAAAAGAGGACAAGTACGGGCCACTAAAGTCCTCCCTGGAGTAAAGATACAGGGAGGTGAAGATAGTTCCGGTCGTCGTAGGGGCCTTGGGAACCTGGGACCCGAAGAATGATAAGTACCTAAGGGGTCTCAGTACCTAGGCCTACCTTCAGAAGATGAAGTGGCTGGCTATATGCCAGACCTTAAGCTGGTCCAGATGTATATACATGGAACATCTGTCGGGCAGGATACAGAGGCCATTCAGGTGGGACCGCCCGGCAGGGGACCAGCAAGAAGAAGTGCCAGCCGCCGACGAACCGTTGAGCCAGGCGACCCCGGATGAGATGACGCCGGAGATTGGGGAGGAAGACGTGGGTCTGTCCACCACGAGCGTCGGGACTGCGAGGACACCAGCTTTTAACCCAGACGAAGGCTGTGCCTGATGTTTTTAACCTAGTTTTAGTGATTAGTGTATAGTGTAGTGTTAAGTTTTAGTGCCTAAATGACAAAGTTTTTATACCAAAGACTGAAAATAAAAATATTGTAAATTTAGGCTTAGTGGTGAGCTCCAAGAATGCAGGCGAAATTAGAGCGAGAGGCTCTTTATGAGGGAGGGTAGATCCCTGGACTTGCAGGATACTGGAAATCTGATAATCCAAGTTGGCTTTCATCTATTTATTTATATATTTTTAAAAAAATGCAGTAAGTGTATGTATGAGTAAGTGTGTGATAAATTTATTTTAATTATTTGCAACAAAAAAATAATTAAAAAACAGAAAAAAGTACATACACTAAAAGTAAAAGTCATTTAATTGTATTATAATGTTGGCTAATTATAATGCCAGTTGAAAATATTTACTTGTAAGGGAGAAAATATATGTTTAACTAATATAATATATAATGACAAAAGCGTATATACCATTATTATATAGGATAAGTAAGTATATTGTCAGTATTAAAAAATGTACAATAATTATGAATTATTGGCCAAAATAAAAAAAAAAATTTATCTGAGCTATCATCATAACAAAGACATTTCGAACTAACAATTATTCCCATTTGATTTCAATCATTACCTAATAAAATCTTTAGTTTTCCATGAAACTGTGAAATTTCAGTGTGATGTTGATCAAATAAAAGCCATGTAGTTTAGAACATAAAGTCTTAAATGACATCACGCCGAAAAGGAAATTACTGGAAACAATATTTTATATTTAAATCAAGTGGTTTATGATGTAGCACCTTATTGTTAATATAAAATGAATAGCAGTGCGGATTTACTGAAAGTTAAAAAGTCCGTCACCCAGGGGCTGCGTAAACTAAGCAGATTTCCTATGTGAAGTTTAGCAATAGAGAAATCTGCATACTGGTAACACAACACCACCATAAGTAAATACAAACGGTAATGAGAAATCTTTCAGTTAATTTTAATAAACTCCCAACTGAAGCGGCTTCTGAATTGTAATAATAATTTATATTTTAATAACTCAAATTTTAGTAGTCCAAGAACTAAAGAAGGGGGGGGGGCGGATGAACAGAACGTATTTACATAAATCTCACAAAGTAACGAAGGTTAGGTAAGGTTAGAAACGACAGGTTAGGTTAGAAGCTTCCGCCAGAGCCGAGACTCACGAAAACGGCCGAACTAACCCGAACAACACCCGACCATAGACTTCATAAAAATGCAAATATCTCGGTTAATATTCAAGATAGAGAATAAATGTATATAACAATATTTATAGTAAATTTAATTTGCAATAAGATTGGTTCTATACAATTTTTCGATCCGATGCGGAGATATTTCGAATTTACGAAAATCCCCCCTCTAAACCTCCCCTCCCTCTGGTACGATTTCAGCCATTAACGAACTTGATCTGTCTTTTTACATAAAACGGTTAAATATCGAGTTTCGTAACGATCAAACAAAAATTGCGACCGCTAGAGCGTTAACAGACAAATATATATATAATTTTGAATGGACCTCATTTTCGTCATCTCCTGGGTAGGATCGATGGACATTTGAAGAAATTTTTCGAAACTCGCGTCATGAGTACGACCTCAATAGCTTATTTCCCTTGTGGGAAATCTGCTAAAACCTAAAAAATGAAAATATTTCGGTTAATATTAAAGACAGAGAAAAAATGTATATAACAACATTATTTAGTTCATTGCATATTTTTGGTTTCATCCTTGTATAAACCCTCACTTCTACTGATCCGAATTTAACTTTAGTTACCTCAGTTACTAAACATCTCAAATCAACTAGCATTTTAATTGCTGTTACATAACCTTCTTACTGCAGGAGGAATAGAGAATAGATGATAGATCATCAGCGTATCATATTTCAGAGTGTGATAAGTCTGCTTAGTTTACAGAGTTTTATCGAAATGAGCCCGAGACAAGGGGAAGGTTTAGAGAGAGGCAAAAATAAAAAAATTACAGATTTCTCAGAACCTATTAGAGAAACAGAATATTTGTGTAGGGTCATTGTGTTTAATGGAATAAGGTCTATAAATTATACTACAACATTTTTTTAGCTGATTTCAAGTAAGGGAAATCAGCTATTGAGGTCGTACTCATGACGCGATTTTCGAAATGTTTCTTCAAATGTCCATCGATCCTACCTAGGAGATGACGAAAATGAGGTCCGTTAAAGATTGTATGGGTGTGTGTGTGTGTGTGTGTGTGTGTGTGTGTGTGTGTGTGTGTGTATATATGTCTGTTGCGAATCTGGCGGTCGCAATTATTGTTAAATCATTACCAAACTCGATATTTAGTCGTTTTATGTAAAAAGAAAGATAAATTTCGTTAATGGCTAAAATCGGACCAGGGGGTTTAGAGGGGAGGAATTTCGAAAATTCGAAATATCTCTATTACTATATATCAGATCGAAAGATTCTATAGAACCAATCTTATTAAAAATTAAATTTACTATAAATATTATCATATATTGTCATGTGCGTTTTTCAGTTTTCAGCCTTCAGCAAAACCCACTTCTACTCATGTCATATTAATAATAAGCTGTTAGTTCTTGAACAACTTAATTACAAGGTTAAATACCAAATATTGTTTCATTGAACTTTTAATTTGTGAAATATATGCAAATACCTTCTGTTGACTCCCCCCCCCCTCCCATCTTTTGTTCTTGGATTACTAAAATTTAAGTGATTGAAATAAAACTGATTGTTTTATCAAACAAATTGTTTGTCTTTCCGGTCTATCTATCTATTCAGCGCTAAGAGGTTGGCTGGCCTGTTTGTTTACAGTCAGCCGCTTTCCGTTTTAGAGATTATTAATTTGTATTGTAAATTGACTGAGAGATTTCTCATTACCGTTTATATTTATTCACTTAACATTCGCGGTAGGGTTACCTGTATGTAAACTTATCTACTGTAAGCCTTCGCGTGGGAAATCTGCTTAGTTTACGCAAACCCTGCGTGACGGTCTTTTATCAATTGGAAACGAGATACCGTATATCACAATAAA
Source organism: Riptortus pedestris (assembly GCA_019009955.1). Lineage (NCBI taxonomy): Eukaryota > Metazoa > Arthropoda > Insecta > Hemiptera > Alydidae > Riptortus > Riptortus pedestris. The sequence continues at coordinate 125,628,436 of CM032233.1, forward strand.
AACTAAAATAAAAGAAACTAATTTTAAATTAAGTGAAGCAAAACAATTTATTCAATTAATTTAATAACATTACAAGTTAAGTGTCCAAATTAAATTTTTTATCAGACTTCCCGTAAGGGAAATCAGCTATTGACATTGTACTCATGACACGATATACGAAAGATGATGAAAATAACGTTCTTTAAAATTCGTGTATGTTTAAATTATATATGTCTGTCAACGTTCTTGCTGTCACAGTTTCGTCGTTCAAAACTGTATATATATATATATATATATATATATATATATATATATATATATATATATATATTTGTCTGTTAACACTCTAGCGGTCGCAATTTTTGTTTAATCGTCACCAAAATCGGTATTTAATCGTTTCATGTAAAAAGGAAGATCAAGTTCGTTAACGGCTGAAATCGGACCCATGGGAGGGGGAGTTTAGAGGGGGGATTTTCAAAAATTCGAAATATCTCCGTTATTATGCATTGGATCGAAAAATTGTATAGAACTAATCTTATTGCAAATTAAATTTACTATAAATATTGATATATACATTTATTCTCTATCTAGAATATTAACCGAGATATTTGCATTTTTATGAAGTCTGTGGTCGGGTATAGTTCGGATTAGATCGGCCATTTTCGTCAGTACTCGGCTCAGATGGAAGCTTCTCTTAACCTTACCTTACCTTCATTACTTTGTGTGATTTATGCAAATACGGTCTGTTCATCCGCCGCCCCCCCCCTTCTTTAGTTCTTGTACTACTAAAATTTGAGTTATTAAAATATAAATTATTTTTACAATTCAGAAACCGTTTCAGTTGGGAATTTATTAAAATTAACTGAAAGTTTTCTTATTACCGTTTGTATTTATTCATGGTGGACTTGTATTACCAGTATGCAGATTTCTCTATTGTAAAACTTCACTTGGGAAATCTGCTTAGTTTACGCAGCCCCTGCGTGACGGACTTTTTTTAGATCGTTACCAAACAAGATCTTGTTAAACTATTGATGCTCTACTATTGCTGTTCTATACATTTTCTAGTAACTCACACATGAAGCGAGTTATTAGTATCTTCTGATTTTTGGCCCACGCTGAACTTTGAAACCACCTACCCAGTATGAAAGGTTCGTTTCTGCAAGTGTATAGGGGACGACCATTCCGGAACTAAAAGTCCGTCACGTAGGGACTGCGTAAACTAAGTAGATTTCCCACGGGCAGGTTTACAACAGATAAATCAGCATACTGCTAACACCACTGTGAATGTTAAGAGAACAAATACTAACTGTAATAAGAAAACTTTCCCCTCCCGGCTGGAAGCCTCTCAAATGTAAACAAACAGGTATGCTAACGGCAAAAAGAAAACAATAACTGACACAGATCATAATATAACATATTAATATTATTGAAAACTATGTACTATATGTAGTACTGTAATTTATAATGAATCAGAATAATTTTTATCTCAATCAATCTATTTTTAGTAGTCCAAGAATTTAAGACGGGGGGAGGAGGGGGTGTCAATACATGAACAAAGCCATATTTATAGCAAATTTAATTTTCAATAAGATTAGTTCAATACAATTTTTCGATCCGGCGTATAATAACGGAAATATTTCGAATTTTCGAAAATCCTCCCCCTACACCTCCCCTCCCACTTATCCGATTTCTGCCATTAACGAACTTGATCTTTCTTTTTACCTAAAATGATTAAATATCAAGTTTGGTAACGATCAAACAAAAATTGCGACAGCTAGAGCGTCAACCGATATATATATATATATATAAATATATATATATATATATATATATATATATATATATATATTTTTGAACGGACCTCATTTTCGTCATCTCTTGGGTAGGATTGATGGACATTTGAAGAAATTATTAGAAAAATCGCGTCATGAGTACGACCTCAATAGATGATTTCCCTTGAAGTATATTTGAATATTACGTCTAAGAAAACTATAAAAAGAAGAATTGACCTTCAAGTTGTCAGAGGAAAAACTTACATTACCCTGAATTACGTTGAGCCTTGATTGAAGGATCAGATTCAATTAATGAGCTATTAATTTCTTTCAGGTGACTGATCTGGAACCAGAAAAAGCTTACACCTTTGTGGCTTATGCCGTCAACTCCAAAGGAAGAAGTACACCAACGAATGTTGGCGAAATCGTTTTAAAAGATGTGGACAAGAGACCAGGTAAACATTTATAACTGCAGGCATTAATATTTTTGTGTAGATAAAAACAAAGGACAATGCACTGGTGTGTCACAAACTCGAGTTTCAACGCAAGAATTATATAGAGAGGTAGGTTATTATGATATCTATACATGATACAAGTGCATGTGTGTTTTGTATGCACTTTAATGTGTATGTATTCCTGTTCATCAGTATATTCACACATAAGCCTGAGTGTGAGCGTACGCGCGACCATCACCAAGTATTCATGAGTACATGAATGCGTGTGCCTGACACCAAAGATCAGGACGGACGGACCAAAACAGATAGGATAAAAAACTTTTCCTTGCTCAGCTTTGGTCGGAATCAGAGGTTCAGCTTACGACCAGTAGAGCACCGAAGGTCTACAGGTGTTTCTTAAATCGCCAAACCTGGGTCACATTCAAACTCGGATTACACTGATAAACAAGCCATAAATATCTGGCACGATGTTTACTTTTTCTCTTGAAGTTTTTCATGCTGATAACAAATCTGACAACTGTTTTGCTCTATCACGTCAGACATTTTTTTTTAATGCAACGCCGAATTTTCCCAAAAACGCCGTACGGGCTTTCTTTAAATCGCTCTAGACCCTGTTCTAATTGTGCTAGGTGCCATTTTACTCTATCACTTTCATATGACATACAACGCACATTAAGTTATAATAAACATTTTTTCCAAAACTCAAAATCAAAATATTGACTTTGATTATTTTGAAAAGTGCGTCTCTAAAATGCTGGGACTCTTGACGAACTTCGTGAAGGCACTAGACTACAACTGAGATGCTTTTTGGTACCTATGCAACAAGTTTCAAGTTATGCGAAAGTGAAAGAAGGGGTGTTCTACAAATAAGGATTATTGAAGACAGTCACTTCGAAGACTTGGTCAGCAACAATGGTTGACCTTCAAGACTGTTGTAGCCAACTTCCTTGGAAATTGGAAATCTCCTGACTATATAAATATTGTGCAGAAGTGCATTAGTTCGTACAGCTTGATGGGTTGCAACATGTCCCTCAAGATTCATCTCCTCAACTCCTCATCTCGACTTGTTTCCCGAGAACCTAGGTTCTATCAGTGACGAACATAGCGATCGTTTTCATCAGGACATCTCGGTGATGGAGTCACTCTATCAGGGTCGATGGAGTAGGACAATGTTGGCTGACTACTTCTGGGTGCAGCGCCACATGCCAAATGCTCAGCACAAACGCAAGTCTATAGCCATGAAATTCAAATCAAACTAACTTTAAATTATGTATTTTATATGTGTATTATATCTTAAACTAGATGATGTTATATAGTTTATGTTAATTAGTAGGCAATTCAACAATATGTGCTCTACTGTAACTTGCCTGCGAGTTGTTTGCCTTGATACAATGTCAAACATATATAAGTGGCTAATGTCCGATATCTCAAAATGGCGGGGGATAGAGACAAACGGTTTGCATATTTTTAATCAGCATGTCTGAATTGTCTTAAAACAAGTGTTGAGTACCAAGATATCCGCCGAAAGTTTTTTTTTGTTTATCAGTGTTATGGACGCATGACAAGGAATATATTTGATTTCCTCTTGCACAAAATTATCCTACGTGTTTATTAAAAATAAAATACAATAATTAGCAAATATAACGAACATACTTTTTAGTCTAATGTTCGTAGTACAAAATTCAATTCACTTTGATTTTTTTTTTTTCCATCTTGGTCTACAATTAAGAGAAACTTGTAGTAATAACAGCTTGCATCTTATGATAAAATAGTAAGTTCACTTATAACATAGTTGGTGAACAGTTGTCGACAGATTTTGTCAAAAAGTGACTAGAAAGCTCGAAAGATAGTCTTTAAAAGAATTTTGATCTAGATGAAGAGTAATAAATGAAAATGGCCAAATTGAAAGGTATTTTCATCTTATAACGTAATTTCTCTTTTGCTGGTTATAATAATTTGTTATTGCCATACTCGTGTGTATTTTTGCATAGCCAATTAATAATACATTGTTTCAGGTGAAGAGGGCGATATGGGGATTTCTCCTCTGGGTGTTGGACTGGGAGTTGGAGCAACTATTTTGATTCTTATAATTATTTTGCTGTATAAATTGAAATTCAGCAATGATCAACAATGTACAATGCAAGAGAAACCTTCAGCAATTTATGTCTCTCAACCAAAACAGCTAAATAATGACTTTGAAGAAAAAGACCCCGATATCATACCAACAAAATGTGGTAATATATTGTATTTTTTTTCCTGCTAGTAATATATTTTCGTACCCGAGGAACATTAAATGATATGCACTTTTAATATGCTTCCTTATAATAGAGAAATCTATTTTACAGGCATTTCAAGAAAAAAAAATGCCCCAAAAATTTTGATTAATAAAGTATCAAATCAGAGCTATTGCCTTGCTTATGTATTTTATATTTTTAATAGCATTGTTTTTGTTAATAACAGTGTATCTAAAATGCCATTATTAACCTTTCACAATATTAGTGTGTTTCCTACTAAAATTCTGAAAATAATCATTGATCAATTATTCTGCATATATAGAATACTTTAGAAGAACCTTCATCTATTTAATCATTGTCAAAGCTATCAGTAGCAGCCGCCATTAAACGCTGAACTTGGAGTACTCGCGGCAAGCACTTTCGATGCAAAGGCACCATCCTCAAGCCTGTCTAAAGTAGTATATAAGCTCTCGATATATCTAGATCCATATCTGGGCAACATCCGGCCCGCGGTAAGGTTTGATCCGGCCCATGAGACATTTTGTAAAACCCAATCATACAAAAATATTACACTACTTACTCCAAATGAGGAAGATGAGGAGAGATTAGTGCGTTTGGTAGTACTCACAAATTCGGAAAGATCTTTTCATTGATGAAAGTTAATAAATCAAAACATCTTACAAGGCTGACTAACGATAATTTGGAAAATTCGTTTCGTCTTTGTATCAGTAGAATTAATCCAAACACCGATGGATTAGTTTCCCAAATTCTAACTCATTGATTGTACCGTGTTGTACCTATTTTTTTCATTTCATTTTGTTATTTTAATAAATTGTAATATAATTACATTATCGTTATAATTTCAAACAAAATTATGAACACTACATTAAATTGCACTACTTTTGAAAGCGGCCCGCGAACGTATTTGCACACTAAAGTTTGGCCTGCAACATATCAAAGGTTGCCCTTACCTCATCTAGTCCAATGACCAAGTAGTGGTTGTTTATGTTCAATCTGAACAAATATGTTTTTTTCACATTGAAAAAATGTTTTCTTACAAACGTTTCTAGCGTGCCCAGTCTGCGCCCTTTTGTGTAAATGTGCCATGCTCTCTCTCATGGAGTCGTGACAGGTGTCATTAAGATTTAAATTAGGAGAGAGCGTGAAAGTTTTAGACAGAAACACCAAATGAAGCATACTAAAAATATGGAAATATATAAGCAAATGGGATTTAATGGAAATATCATCAAACAAAACTTCAACACCAGCACTGATAAAACACTATGACCACTGAAAACATTAAAACTGAATACGAATTAAAACACTCTAATAAACAAACAGCAGTGCTATGATAACAGATAGCCAAAAATACAAAGAATATAAGTTCGCTTAAAAACAGTAATAAAATAAATAAAACTTAACAAAATAATAGTAAGAAGTTATATAAAAGGAGTCCTCCTCAACTACAGGAAATTATTATTGTTTAATATTTCAGTACTGATATTAATGTTTCCTTTCGTTTAGGCAAATGTGTCTTTTTTACATCTCACAAAAGCATGAAAATATGAATACCGCTTGTGTTGCCGGATACGGTCTGTATTCATTAACTTGAAGAATAAAAAAAAAAAAATACAAATATTTAAGAAAGCAATAGCATTTAAAAATAAACCGATAGAAATTAAAAATTATATTTACAAAACGCTTGCAATTTATTCTTAACAGTTACTTAAGAGATGGACTAAAAATAATAGCTATAAACAAGTGGGCCATCCCAACATTATAGATTGGGGGGCAGAAAGCGCGTATTCATCTTCCACCATCTTCAATGGCTGGACTGTATTTCCCGAGATGCCAATGTGGTCGAGATCCCATTCATTTCGTTCTCAAGGAAATAACCTTCTGAACAACATGAGATGAAGTGAGAAGAGCTGTCTTGAAGAAATTGTTTAGTTAGATAAAAGATATACAGGCTTAAAATTGAAATTGAAAAGCGGTCCAAAAATGTATATAGATTTCCTAAAAGAACAGCGGAACAAAAAGCGCGGGGGATGCGTAAACTAAGCAGATTTCCACATGTAGGAATGCCACACTACTGATTAAATCTCAGTATATATTCTCTATTTCCAAAAAAAAAAAAAAAAAAAAAAAAAACAAAAAAAAAAAAAAAACAAAAACCAAAATCAAATCCAATATGTAGAAGTGTTCGGTCAATAAAATCTTAATTCATGCCGTCATCACAATAACTATTTGCACGTATATCACATAATAAAGGTACGTTGAAAAGAATATAAGATATAAATGCTTGGAATCAGACGTTTCATGCTATATTCTCTTATTTTTAAAGTGCGATGACTAAAAGTGTGGGTTTACCGAAGGCTGAAATCTAAAAAATGCCAATATTTCGGCTAATATTGAAGATAGGGAATGCATGCAAGTACCAACAAAGAGAATCACTTTATTGTACAAATTTTTATACAGTTTGTGGGGCTGCTCAATTACATTGAAATGTTGAAGCACAAAGCAACTTAGTCAATCCCTAGGACAACAATAAAACAAAACATATTGTATTTAGTCAGCTCAAAAACTAAAATATTAACTAAAATAAGCACAGTCAGGAACCTAAAAGGTGAATGTCACTAGATATAAATTAGAAACATCATTATTGTACTAACATGATCCGTCGATCTATAATAAGATCACTGGTCAAAGAAAAAATGAAAGAAGATCAAATTTGGTATAATATTGGTTATACAATGTTTCGATACGACATATAATAACGGAGATATTTTGAATATTCGAAATTTTTTCTCTTAACCTCCGCCATCCCACTGGTCCGATTTCAGCCGTTAACGAACTTGATATTTGGTTTTATATAAAACGTTTAAATATCGAGTTTGGTACCGATGAAACCAAAACTACGACCGCTAGAGCGGCAACAGACAACTAACCTCTGTCTGTACATTGTTTTTTTTTTCACGAAATTTCACGATACGTTTAAGTTTCACATGTCATAGACACCATAACTGTATTTTGTGAACTGTGAAATTAAAAATAGCGATATTTCGTTTCCTATTGGTTTTTCGGCAAATATGAGCATAACAAAAGTTGTTTACTTTGTTATTAGGAGTAACTTTTGCTTTATATACTTTTTTCGTATACCCAACTATAAACGAGATATACGCTAAAACCTATAGCGGAAGTGAACAGTTTTATTTGGCACAAAAGACTCAACCGAACTAAATAAAATTCGGTATGTGTATTAGCACTAACGCCTTCATTATTATAAGCCATACCAACATTTCTAGGGACGGGCAGGAGTGGGGGTTGTAAGGGGGGGGGGAATAGCTGCATTTCGTTTTTCTGCAAATATGCACATGACAAAAGTAGTTTCTTTTTTTATTTTAAGTAACTTTTGTGATATTCACTTTATCTTATAACAAAGTATAAACGAGATATACACTAAAACTTTAACGGGAGCCAACAATTTTATTGGGCACTAACCATTAAACCGAACTTAACAAAACTCGGTATGTCAATTAGCATTAATTCCTCCATGATTATAAGCTATATTAAAATTTTTAGGTTCGAACGGGAGTGGCGATTATAAGGGAGGCATTAAATAAAAATTCGCGATATTTCATTTTCTATTTGTTTTTCGACAAACGTGCACATAAAAAAAATTGTTTACTTTGTTATTTAGAGTAACTTTTGTTTTATATATTATTTCGGGAACAATGTATGAAACAAGTAATTTGCGTAGAAATATTGATAAGCTCAACAATTCTTTCCAATATGAAATACCTCGTGCCTCACCTGGAAAAATTAATTCAAATCTATGTTAATATTTTGTCCTTAATAATTCAAATCTATGCATAATGCACAGGAGGCGGGAAATATGACAATATGTAGGACAGTGAAGTCTTATATAAAAAATGAATTTTATTATTAACAAATCCACAGCAACAACAGATGTAGACCCTAAACACTGGGATGGGTAAATGCCAAAATATTGTGCAAAGTAAAGCCTTGCCAAAAAAATGCCATCACTATTCTGCCTCAAATGAATTCCCGGGCGAGGCCAGGTTATCTGAGCTAGTATATATATAAAATTGTAATCTCTGTCTGTACATTGATTTTTTTCACAAAATTTCACGATACTTTTTCGTTTCACATGTCATAGGCACTATAACTGCATTTTGTTTCTTTCGTGTATATTTGTTTGTTTGTTACCTTTTCACGCATAAACGGCTGAACCGAATTTTATGTATGTATTGTATATTACTACTTACCCAACTTAGACTTTAGGCTATATTAATATTCTCTGAGACGAAAAGGAGTGGGGGTTATAAGGGAGGCCCGAAATTAAAAAAAGTGATATTTCGTTTCCTATTGTTTTTTCGGCAAATATGAACATAACAGAAGTTGGTTATTTTGCTATATAGTGTAACTTTTGTTATATACACTTTTGCAATTTTATTTGGTACCAAAGACTACACCGAACTAAACAAAACTCCGTATGTGAATTAGCACTAACTCCTTCATGTTAATAAGCCATTCCAACATTTCTAGAGACGGGCAGGAGTGGGGGTTGTAAGGGAGGCCTGAAATTAAAAATAGCGGTATTTCGTTTTCTACTGGTTTTTCTGCAAATATGCACATGACAAAAGATGTTTATTTTGTTATTTAAAGTATATTCACTTTTACCGTATAACAAAGTATAAAAGAGATATCAGCTAAAAACTATAGCGGGAGTCAACAAATTTATTTATTTATGAGTTTGCAGGGAGGGCTACAATCTCTTTTCCTCAACTCGCTTTTAGAATATAAATTAAATTATTTTTAGGATATCACTGTTATTTATTTACAACAGGTATATAAATTACTAGAAAATATTTTGTTTAATGCTTTAAATAAATTTTTACTTGTTTATTTTGGTTTTAAATACATTTTACAAAATACGAGTAGAATAAGAAAATACTAATAACAACAACATAATTCACCTAACCTATAACACTTTATAAAATACACAATTAATAAGGGGGTCCCTAACCCCTTGAATGTCCCTAAAGGACATTATAAAAAAGGTGCTAGTACCCAAAAAAAAAAAATAAAAAAGTTCTTTGCCTTAACCTAACACGTATCTCTAACAAAAAAAAATATAAAGAAAATAAATAAAACAGAAGAGAACAACAACAACAACAAAAAGCCTCAAACATAGTTGTTTAAAAATAATACATTATGACCATAAATATACTCATAAAAATAAAAAAAATATAAAAACAAAAGACCAAACATTACTCCTAGAAATACAACCTACTTAAAACTAAAACTTCCAACAGAAAAATATAAAATAGTTAGAAATATAATATATATAAAAAACCTCTTAATAATAAAATAAAAGGAAACAACAAAACATACTTAAATAAATAAATAACAATCAATGATTGCTATGCCGAAGCGTCGCTCCAAAGTTCGTCCTGAAATGAGCACACCATAGATTTGGGACACTTCCACCATACTTGCAGAGCCTATCCTACGCCTACTCTTGGTCTGCCAGCAGCTCTGAAGCCTCGAGGAAAGGTACTGAACTTGGCCCACACGAACCAGGTTCCACTGAGCACTTTGATGGTGATCCACTCCAGTGTAGCCCGACTCACTCCCAGCTCTCGCAGCCCATCTACACTCTTCTTGCACCAAACGCCTTTGTAAGACAGGGTTACCGGCAGAACCCTCACCAAGCCTGGCTCCACATCAGCGAGCTTGGCAACAGCCGTCTTCAGCTCCAGCTAATCATATTTGCTTTTCTTCCTAAAGAAGCTGTCTTCCAAGGGTCCCGCCGCGGTGACCACGTGCACATCAATAATAGCGGCCTTGCCTTTATTCTCCACGACCAAGTCCGGCCTAAATTTACCCATTGGGGTAATAAAAACATTTTCATGCCACGGGTGCCGGTATATCCTTAGCCTGCGAGTATATGGGCAGATGTTCATGATGTGGGCCATCGTCTCCAGGGAGTCACAAACTGCTCGGCAAGGGGCGTTCCTCCTGCGCTCCGGCTGACCCCGGGATGTCCTCATCCTGGTAGGGATTGCCCCTCCCACAATCCTCCAGAAAGCAATGAATTGCTTTCCCGACAATTCCGCCGCTCTTGAACCCATCCATGCAGTAGAGGCAGCCACCTTTCTACATTCACTCAAATCCTTACAGTCAACCCTTGCATACAGCTCATTCATACATGTCACGTTCACATCCAGGACATTTTCAGGTGGCACCAACCCCCCACCAAGCCCTTGTCTCACCTCCCGCGTCGCTCCCCTCTCCCCCAATAAGTGACCAGCAGTTAAGTAATTAATTTAAGTAAAGGAATGTTGATGCTCGAACGGGGGCGGAAGTTGTGGGGAGGCTAACACAGTTAATTGTGTTAAATTATTTCCTGTGAAATAATAGAATTACATTATACTCAAAGTTACTATTACGTATACAACTAAACTCATAATCTTGGATTGGTTTCTGACAGGAAATATGTACATTATAGGTAATATTTAATTCTAATAAACGCTAACCATGATTATGATTTGAATTATTCACAGTGTGTCAAACAATGGACAGGGGATTGCCTTGGGACTTATTTTCATTTATTCTTCAAAACTAAAATTTCTACTCTATAAGTCCCCTGCCTAACCCTCACGGGAAAACTTTACCCCCAGACGGGAAGTGTAGTTGTACACATTGAAGCACTGCCAAAAATAAAAAGTCCGTCACGCAGGAGCTGCGTAAACTAAGCAGATTTCCCACGTAAAGTTATACAAAAGAGAAATCTCCATACGAGTGTCGATCAGTTATGGAAGAGGCCGAACTAGCGTTCGGCGGGAACCATAGCTCGTCCGTTACACTTAATAAAAATGCAAATATCTCAGTTAATATTCAAGACAGAGAAAAGCCTATCAGAATACAGCAAGCATGCTACGTCAGCTGAGCAGTTAATGAAACAGCCGAACTAGCTTTTGGCGGGAAAGCCACTTCGCCCGTTAGTTGGCCAGATTTAATAAAAATGCAAATATCTCAGTTAATATTCAAGATAGAAAATAAATGTATATAAGAGTATTTATAGTAAATTTAATTTTTAATAAGATTGATTCTGTACAATTTTTCGATCGGACGTATAGTAACGGAGATATTTCAAATGTTCGAAAATCCTCCTTTCTAAACCCCCCCCTCCCACTGGTCCGATTTCAGCCGTTAACGAACTTGATCTTTCTTTTTACATAAAACGACTAAATATCGAGTTTGGGAAGGATCAAACAAAAATTGCGACCGCTAGAGCGGTAACAGACAAATATATAGATATACGTATATATACAGGGTGTCCCCAAACCAAACGGCCAAACTTCAGGGATCGATAGAAGATCGAAAACTAAGAAAAAAAAGCCTCTGGCATATGCCTCGTTTTCGCTTCGTTTTTGAGAAAATCACAAAAAACTGAAAATAGTTGTGCAAAAAGTGTATTTTTTTTTAGCAGATTTCCCTTAAGGGAAATCAGCTATTGAGGTCGTACTCATGACGCGAGTTTTGAAAAATTTCCTCAAATGTCCATCGATCCTACCCAGGAGATGACGAAAATGAGGTCCGTTCAAAATTATATATATATATATATATATATATATATATATATATATATATATATATATATATATATTACGATTGAACCGAACTGAACAAAACCACGGTATGTGAATTAGCTTTAGTTCTACCATGGTTATGAGCTGTACTAAATTTTTTAAGTTCGAACGGGAGTGGGGGTTTACAGAAGGCCGAAAACTAAAAAACGCCGATATCTCGGTTAATATTAAAGACAGTGAAAAAAGGTGCATAACAACGTTCATAGGTCTTTTAATTTGCAAAACGATTGGTTCTCTACAAAATTTCGATCAGACTCAAACTAACGGAGATATTTCGAATTTTCGAAAATCCTCCCCTCTAAATCCCCCCTCCCAATGATCCGATTCCGGCCGTTGAAGAACATGATTCGTCTTTTAACGTAAAACGTATAAATACGGAGTTTGGTAACGATCGAGCGAAAATTGCGACCGCTAGAGCGTTAACAGGCTAATACACCTCTATCTTTATATATATAATTCTAGCGTACGTGTGTATGTCACTGAACTCCTCCTAGACGGATGGTCCGATTTGATTGACTTTTTGAATACGCGTTCGGGTGACGCCCCGGATGGTTTAGCGCCGCAGATCGGCCAGGCAGATGGAGCAGGTCTCCGGTCGAAGGGCGAAGGGCGAGGTTATTGGAAATGTAATGAAATGTTAATATGTTTATCTAATGTATGTCTTTAGAATTTAAGTATGTTATCTATATAATGATGTTTTCAGCTGCGAGAGGTTTTCACTTTCAGACATTGTTATTTATTTTAATTTGATTTGAATGTTGCAATTATTTTCTTTTCTTTATTTATATTTATGTATTTGCGTTATTATTGTTGAGGGTTTTTAGCAGATTTCCCTTAAGGGAAATCAGCTATTGAGGTTGTACTCATGACGGAATTTTCGAAATTTTTCTTCAAATGTCCATCGATCCTACCTAGTAGATGACGAAAATGAGGTCCGTTCAAAACTGTATATATATATCTATATATATATATATATATATATATATATATCTATCTATCTATCTATCTATCTATATATTTGTCTGTTGCCGCTCTAGCGGTCGCAATTTTTGTTTGATCATTACCAAACTTCATATTTAAGCGTTTTATGTAAAAAGAAAGATCAAGTTCGTTAACGGCTGAAATCGGACCAGTGGGAGGGGGGGTTTAGAGGGGAGGATTTTCGAAAATTCGAAATATCTCCGTTACTATACGTCGGATCAAAAGATTGTATAGAACCAATCTTATTGCAAATGAAATTTACTATAAATAATGTTCTATACATTAATTCTCTATCTTGAATATTAACCGAGATATTTGCATTTGTATTCTGCGTGTCAACAATAGGCTATGTTCGGAGTTTCCGACGAGAGCTCTGGCGGCCGTTTCCATAACTATCGTCCCTCGTGAATAGGTTTAGAGGTTAGGTTAACTGTTAGAAACTACTGGGTTATTACGCCCTAAATAATGTTTTTTAGGTTTAGAGGTTTCTTACTACTACAGTTGTTATTAGGCAGATTTCTCTATTGTAAAACTTCACGTGGGAAATCTGCTTAGTTTACGCAGCCCCTGCGTGACGGACTTTTATTTATTTCAGTTATTGGTCTACAACTGTTTGTTTTTAAGAACGTGTAGTGCGCATTCTACCAGATAATCTCAGAACTAAAACGTCTTCTTTTCCTTCTCTCATTTTTCCTTTGCCAAGTTTTTGCGATATTTTATTTACTATTTTTTTTTAGGCAAACGTGCATATACCAAATGTTGTTTTTTGCGTTATTAAAAGTAGATTTTTTTTTAAACATAATATTATTAAATTTTATATACTAATCGCTTGATATATAAGGCAGGACAACGTCTGCCGGGTCCGCTAGTATATATATATATATATATATATATATATATATATATATATATATATATTTGTCTGTTAACGCTCTAGCGGTCGCAATTTTGGTTTAATCGTTACCAAACTTCATATTTAAGCGTTTTACGTAAAAAGAGAGATCAAGTTCGTTAATGGCTGAAATCGGACCAGTGGGAGGGGGGGTTTAGAGGGGGGATTTTTGAAAATTCAAAATATCTCCGTTACTATACGTCGGATCGAAAAATATTATAGAATCAATCTTATTGCAAATTAAATTTACTATAAATATTGTTATATACATTTATTCTCTATCTTGAATATTAACTGAGATATTTGCATTTGTATTCTGCATGTGCTCGGCAGCAGTGGCTAAGTTCGGACTTTCCGCCGTGAGCTCTGGCGGCCGTTTTTGTAATTATTCGTCCCTCTCGTGAATAGGTTTAGAGGTTACTTACTACTACAGCTGTTATTAGGCAGATTTCTCTATTGTAAAACTTCACGTGGGAAATCTGCTTAGTTTACGCAGCCCCTGCGTGACGGACTTTTTTTTATAATGTATTTAAATTACAAAAAACTATTGGCTTTTTGAGTAAGCTTAATTTTTTAATTTACGAGGAGTAAATTTAGAAAACATGAATATTCTCACGCTTTCCTTATCAATAAAACGTCTAGGTTGAGTGTTTAAACTTAAAAAGAAAGGATTAAACTGTTTACTATCATTTTAATCCTTTTTGGGGGGAATCCAGCCTCGCATTCTCACATTAGTGGTGTTGCTAGTACTGTTCAGTGAAGTCAACAAATATGGCAAGATTTACCAACGCTGAATACGCGGACATAGTCTACGTCTACGGATTCTGTGATGGCAATGCACGTCAGGTAGTTCGGGAATATCGCAGACGGTTTCCTGACCGAGAAACCCCACACAGAGGTGTTTTTACCAGCACTTTCAGAAGGCTTCGAGAGACTGGGTCCTTTTCATGTAATCGTCGTGGAAACCGTATGCAGGCTCCGATGGAAGCCGACCTGAGGCGGAGGGAGAGGATACTGAGGCACTTCAATACCAACCCTAGCACAAGCGTCCGGAGAGCTGCTTCAGTTCTAAGCATACCAAAGACAACCATTTGGCACACATTAAGGGCTGACCGCAGGCATGCTTACCATGTACAAAAGGTACAAAATTTAATACCCGCTGATTATCCCCGCCGATTAAATTTTTGTAATTGGTACAAAGAACAATTGCAAAACGATGTAAACTTAAGTTCGAAAGTAATCTGAACGGACGAAGCGACTTTTACACGTGCGGGCATATTCAATCAAAGAAACTACCACCTTTGGGCACATGAAAATCCCCGCGCTGTTAGAGAATTTCACTACCAGCATGAGTTTTCTGAAAACGTGTGGGTCGGTCTTCGTTATAATCGCATAATAGGTCCCGTATTTTTACCTGTTCGACTTCAAGCTGAAAGTTATCATCTATTCCTGGAGAATGACTTACGGGCACTTTTGGAAGATATCCCTTTGGAAACAAGGCTTGAGAGCTGGTTTCAACTCGATGGTTGTCCTGCACATTACGGAAGGGCCGTACGAGGGTGGTTAGGGGTGGTTAGGGGGGGAGACTGGTTGGACATCAACTACCCAGGTCACTGGATAGGACGAGGTGGGCCGGTGCCTTGGCCTCCCCGGTCTCCGGACCTCACACCACTAGATTTCTTCGTGTGGGGATACGTGAAAGAAAATGTCTACCGAGAGCCCGTCCGCAGAAGGGATGACCTCATCGAGCGCATCAGAATGGTTTGCAACCAGCTCACCGCAAAACAATGTTTAGATGCAGTGCGATCTGTGAGTACGCGATGTGATGCGTGTATTGCAGCGAGAGGCCAGCACTTCGAACAACATTACGTTGACGCTTTAGAAATTAACGATGTAATTTTAGAGAAGGTAAAACCTTCAAAATTTTCAGGGTTTTTTTTCTCACTAAGGTAGACCCATATAAATATTTTTTTTTTCAATTACCTTTCTGTTAGTATAAGATTAGAATACAATAATTGTATTGGAATAACATTTATTGCTAAAATTCATTCAAGGAATAAAATCCGCTCTTCCATCAATCCCTAAAGTTTGGCCGTTTGGTTTTATATATATATATATAAAATTGTAACCTCTGTCTGTACATCGATTTTTTTCGCGAAATTTTACGATAACTTTTCGTTTCACATGTCATAGACACCATAACTGCATTTTGTTTCTTTCGTATATGTTTGTTTGTTTGTTTGTTACCTTTTCACGCATAAACGGCTGAACCGAATTTTATGAAACTTGGAATGTATATTACTACTTGCCCAACTTAGACTTTAGGCTATACTAATATTCTCTGAGACGAACAGGAGTGGGGGTTATAAGGGGGGCCTGAAATTAAAAATAGCGATATTTCGTTTCCTATTGGTTTTTTGGAAAATATGCACATAACAAAAGTTATTTATTTTTATATTTAGAATAACTTTTGTTATATACACTTTTGTCGTATACCGAAGTTTAAATGCGTTATACGCTAAACATTATAGCGGGAGTCAACAATATTATTTGCCAAAAAAGACTCAACCGAACTAAATAAAACTCGGTATGTGTATTAGCAGTGAGGCCTTCATTATAATAAGCCATACCAACAGTTCTATGGATGGGCAGGAGTGGGGGTTGTAAGGGAAGCCTGAAATTAAAAATAGCGATATTTCGTTTCCTATTGGTTTTTCCGCAAATTTAAACATAACAAAAGTTGTTTATTTTGTTATTTGGAGTAACTTTTGTAATATACACTTTTGTCGTACACCTAAGTATAAATGAGTTATACGTTAAAACTTTAGCGGGAGCCAACAATTTTATTGGGCACTAACGGCTGAACCGAACTTAACCAAACTCGGTATGTCAATTAGCATTAATTCTTCCATGATTATAAGTTATATTAAAATTTTTAGGTTCGAACGGGATGGGGGTTATAAGGGAGGCCTGAAAAAAAATTCACCATATTTACATGTATAAGAGACGGGAAATATAAAAATATCGAAGACAGTGAAGCCTTATGGAACAATTAATTCTATTATTAGCAAATCCACAGCAACGACGGTTATCAATCCTAAACACTGGGACGGGTAAATGTCAAAATATTGTGCAATGTAAAGCCTGCTAAAAAATACCATCACCATTCAGCCTCAAATGAATTCCCGTGCGAAGCCGGGTATCTGAGCTAGTATATATATATATATATATATATATATATATATATATATATATATATATATAAATATATACACACACAGTTTTGAACGGACCTCATTTTCGTCATCTACTAGGTAGGATCGATGGACATTTTAAGAAAAATTTCGGAATTCCGTCATGAGTACAACCTCAATAGCTGACTTCCCTTAAGGGAAATCTGCTAAAATCAACATTACCTCTTATGATTTCCCGAACGAAGCCGGGTACCTTAGCTAGTATATATATACATATATATTACACATATAAAATTTTGAACGGGCCTCATCTTCATCATCTCCTTGGTAGGATCGATGGACAATTATGACAATTTTTCGAAAATTGCGTCATGAGTACGACCTCAATAGCTGGCTTCCCTTGAGGGAAATCTGCTATAAGCCCTATATTCCGTTAATGCAATCGCTTGTTAGAGTCGGAGATATATATGAAAGCGTCTTTAGAATATATCACCAACTATTTTTAATGAAAATCGGAATGATGGTCAGGGTAGCTCCGTATTATCACTATAGCCCTCAAAAATTCATTGTAGAGGATAATATTGAAATTAATCGTGTTGAAGCGCTGATAAGAGACCATACTGTACACCATAACAAGGAAAATTAAGCAACTTATATCATTGATATTTCGGTACTAAATGACAAGAATGTGATCACGTCAAACGTTCCCGGATTGAACTTAAACAACTACCTCATCATTGGATTATATACAGCTTGTATGCAATTTCTCGATACAACTAGTCCGGCTTGAAAATGGTGCCCTCAGATCAAATGCGCTTGCCATGTGTATTCAACTATCATAATATCCTACCCTTTCTTAGTAGTACGGAGGATATATATTTCTCCTTGAACAAAGTTCTCTTCGCAATATTTAATGCCTTTATTGTTGGATAATAAAGATGGCAATGGGAAACCAGCCGTCTTTCTTCATCTTTTTTTTCTGTAAAATAAGAACTTATTCTTTTAATTGTTTATTAGTTTCTATTTTCAGTGGACAGGTTTAAAACCCTTAATCTGAAGGTTATCTCATTATTTCATTGTCATAATGTTTAATTATCTGAATCGCCTGACGTCGCAATTAATCTGGGCATGCCCTACTATATTAATACGCCTAGTATTGTTCTTTAGATTATATATTTCAGGAAGCTATTTTTTGTCATTTCAGATCCCAATGCTCGAGTGGAAGTTGCTGGTGACCGTTTTCCAGTAGAACCGAAGCCTTGGAGAGTACCAGATCCAGTCCTTGTAAATATATGAACTTACGAATATTTTTATTTTTTTATTACTTTTGAACAAGAACACGTAATTAAGGTTAACTTATTTTCTATAAAAAGTTTGAAATTATTTCAATTCGGTTTACTATTGAATATAGTATAGACTATATATAGCCTACTAAGATCATAATATCATGTGCCTTCCTGAATTAAAATTCTCTACACTTTTAAATATAACTTTTATGATATTTTACAACACCATGATAATTGTAAAAACTGTATTGTATGGTTTTGCACTGTAGAAAAAAAAACTCCGTCACGCAAGGGCTGCGTAAACTAAGCAGATTTCCCACGTGAAGTTTTACAATACACAAATTTCAGGAGAGCCGAACAGTTACGGAAACGGCCGAACTAGCTTCTGGCGAAACTTACGACTAGAACCGAAATGAGCCGCTCTCATTTCGTCCGTTATGTGCACGCACTTATTAAAAATAAAAATATCTTGGTTAATATTCAAGATAGAGAATAAATGTATACAATAATATTTATAGTAGATTTAATACTCAATAAGATTGGTTTTATACAAGTTTTCGATCCGACGTGTAGTAACGGAGATATTTCGAAAATCCTCCACTCTAACCCCCCCCTCCCACTGGTCCGATTTTCGCCATTAACGAACTTGATTTTTATTTTATTTTTCATAAAACGTTTAAATATCGAGATTGGTAACGATCAAGCGAAAATTGCGACCGCTAGAACGTTAACAGACATATATATATATATATATATATATATATATATATATATATATATATATATATATGTTACTGTAAAACCCCGAAGTGTGGTAAATGTCATGGCTTACCAGTAAATCCTAGGATTTACCAAGAGCACTGGTTAAAGTCCGAAATCTAGATAAAATTCGAGCTTTTACCGCTTGGCAATTGGTCAATCCCCGGATTTACCGTCTGGCTTGGTAAATGCCCGAAAAACGTTACATAAATGTGAGATTTCGTACTTTTACCAATGCTGTTTGGTAAATGTGCGGATTTCCCAAGGCTCATTGGTAAATGTCCAGTGAAGAGGAGTTGGGACAGGGATGGATGAGAACCAATGATACTTCAAAGTGGTCTGAGGGGATTAGGTTTATTCAGGCCATGAAAAACAGAGCCTACCACGAAGGAATCAAATGCTCTCCCTATGAAGCCATGTTTGGAGTCCCCATGAAAATGGGTTTGGCTACCTCGAAACTCCCTCGTGATGTGATAACCAATCTCGCTTCTGAAGAACAGCTTGAGCAAATTCTTGATGATTCTTTGAGGTTCAAACATTGGCTCTTGAGGAAGATATGACAAAAATGTAGGAAGTAAAACATCCTGATGGCGGTAAACTTCAGCAAGACAGTGCCAATAATAAGTTATCTGCCACCAAACAGAAGATGTGCTCTGTCAAAGAAATTGGCCAAGCAGCAAGGGAAGGTCTTGAATCACAGGCCAAGAAAATGGGAAAAACGACGAAAGGAAAATTCCCAGATCCCGAAGTTTTCCAGAACGTGAGGATCAAAATTCCTGATATCGACCGATTTAAAATCGACCACTAAAGCATTGCAGTGATCGTCAAAAAAGAAGATGGGTTCTACCAACTCGGAACTTCTTCAGAAAAACTGAATACATTATATTCGCGTAATCAGTTTAACATTTGCACCGAGAATTTCATGTCTCCTGATGAAGTGCCCGACGAAGAGATAAGCCTTCGCACCGCAGTTCTTCAACAGTCATTGGTTGGTGGCCAGGGTTTCAAAAAATGCAACTGCTTAAAAAAATGTCCAAATAAGAAATGTTTGTGGAAGTTAGCTAATATGAAGTGCAATTCAAAGTGCCACAATTCTCTCCCATGCTGTAAAAAATAATAATAAAACTTATTCTAAAATTTTCATTTCAAATAACCCTTATTCCAACTTTTACCAACAGACGCTGGGAAATGTTAGGATTTACCAAAATCTGTTGGTAAAAGTCCGAAAGAATCATCCTGATTGAGATAATTCTAGCTTCCGATTTCAAAGATAAAATCGGACATTTACCAACGCTTCTTGTAAATCCCAAGATTTACCACACTCCGGGGTTTTACAGTAACATATATATAGATAACTCATTTTCGTCATCTCCTGGATAGGATCGATGGACATTTTAAGAAAATTTTTGAAAATCACATCATGAGTATGACCTCAATAGCTGATTTCCCTCAGCTTATTAATAATAAGCTGTTATATCATGAATCACTTCATTCCAATGTTAAATACCAAATATTGTTTTTATTGAACTTCTACTTTGTGAGATATTTGCAAATACGTTCTGTTACCCCCTCCCCTTTCTTTTGTTCTTGGACTACAAAAATTTGAGTGGTTGAGATAAAAATTATTCTGATTCATCATAAATTACAGTACTATATATAGTAAATATAGTGATCAATAAAATTAATATATTATATTCTGATATATTTCAATAATTGTTTTTCTTTCTGGTGAAGAATATTTCTATATATCTGTTCGGCTCTGAGCGGCTGGCTAATCTGTTTGTTCACTAATCATACGTTTTTGTTTGGGAGATTATTTAAATTGACTTAATTATCAATTGTTTTATATTCCGATGTTTTCCAGAAATTGTTCTTCTTTCCGGTCAGGAGTGTTTCTATCTATTCAGCTCGGAGAGATTGGCTAACCTGTTTGGCTACAAATCAGACACGCTCATTGTGGAGGTTATTAAAATGTACATTGACTGAATGATTTCTGGTTATCATTTGTATTTATTCACTTAATATTCACGGTGGAGTATGTGTTATCAGTAGGTATTTATCTATTGTAAAACTTCATGAGGGAATCTGATTAGTTTATGCAGCCCCTGCTTGAAAGACGTGTTAAATGGGAAATATGCTAGTTTCACACACAATAAACTACATACAGACATGTTTTCTTTTCACATGGTGCAAGCAGTTTAAGAACTATGAGGTGAAACTAAAATTCTTGGCACCTATGATACACCTCTGAACATGCATCTCCTGCATGCAGGACTTTTTTTAAGTATGACTTCAATTATAGGAATAGACTTGGGGGGAGGAGCATCCCCCCCTCTCAATAAATAATCAGGTTTAAAAAACAAAATATCAATAATAAACAAGTGATCAAACAAAACGTTTAATCTAAAAACAGATAAAATAGACTAGTCTAAGACCACGAAGTAAGATGAAATTAAGTAAAAACAAATTCTTACAAATATATTAAGCTTTTATATAAATTTATATTTAAATATACAGTATTATATTTGTTGTTCATTTTATAACAATTATGTTGATATGAGTTGATACAAAATAAATTTGTTTGTTTGAAACCAGACCTTATATATTTTTTATGCATAATATGAATCATACAAGCTTTTTTTTCTCTGGTACATCACCCCCCCCCCTTCGTCTGCATTTTTTTAAAAAAAAACTCGATGACACTTTTGTCTCATATTATTTCCTGATGGAGACCACAATGCTCTTGTACATAACTAAAATACTTAATTTTCAAGTAGCCAGAGTCTCTGAACCAAGAGAAATTAAAAAAAAAAAAAAAATGTTGAAAAAGAAAAATATCAGAAAAAGCTCCTGTCATGAACATGTAAAAAATAAGTAAGGGATTTCAGATTACCTTTGTAGAACACTTCATGAATTCATTTGTCTTTGTGATGGGGGATGGAAATTGTACATAAACTATCATTTTTTATTGTTTCCTACTAAATAATTATAAACAAAATATGCATATAATTTCATTTCCGTTTTTCAGAATGGAAAGGGGCTATGGAAAGAAGACTACATTACAGAGCCAGAACTTAATGGAAATGCAATTAAAGAAAGACTTATGACAAGTCAACTTCCTGAAAGTTGTGTATGATTAGTCCAGCATTTTTAATTTTTATATACATATTTTTTTTTATTCTGTCATTACATAGTTTTTGAACTTAGATGAAGATTTGAATGTACAGTCAGGAATCCTATTTTAATGTTGTCCTCAAAGATGTAACTCAGTGGCGTTGCTGTAGGGAAGTAAGTATTCCCTATGTATATGTTCCCCTTCCATGTATATTAACAAATAATAAAATACTTAAAAAATATTAAAAAAAAATAATAAAAACTGTAAAGACCAAAAAAAGTAGAACCACTTCAATTTCTTGAATCCAAAATGTTTTTGTACACTTATCTTTGAGTTTTGTTATTGTTGTCAATATTGAAAATTTATAGAATACTAGATGTTCAGTGTTCTTAGAAGGAAAAGTTAGCTGAAAGGCTGCCTCTATTTTTGATCATTCCTATCATATTGTTTTTATATTTGTTACCACACAATAGTAATTAAAAATGTACTAGATTAGTGAAGTTCACTTAAGTATTTAAATACTTAAAGTCCATAATAGGTTATATTTGTATTTGTTGGATAAATATGTTATTATTTCTAATTTTTCTTCACAGCATTGGCATCAATGGTTTAGAATGACTTGGAAGATAATCTTAAATATTTGCCATAAAATGATAGTTACAAACAGTCAGGTTACTGGCAACATGAAAATTGTCTAACTTGTATTTATATATTTCAGCAGTTTTACCACTACTTCTATCTGAGATTAATTATTTAAACATCCAGATATATTTTTGATTTTTAAACGAATCATTTCTGTCTTCTAACATGTCTTTTTAAGTCAGTAAATTCAACACATACCTCAGTGAAAATACTTACTAATTAACATTTCATATAGTGGTATTTTTCCATTAGTTATATATTGTCATATACTTATAAGATTATTTTTGGAATATTTATTAGTTAATTTCGACATTTCTCAAAATCAATATTTCTTTTTAAAAAATCTTGTCTATGAACAATTATTTTAAACTGCTATATACCAGAGGTGGCTGTTGTTTGAAAGGTGAATGGATGCCACCATAGACTGTATAAAAAATAAATTATATTTTCTTAATATTAATAAACTCTGTCAGAGATAGCAAGTCACTTGGAGGAATTATTAAATCATTTGGGGAATGCTGTTTAAAATTTACTAGAAAATCAATAGTATTACTTAACATGTTATATTTGATATACTCTGATTATCATAAACTAGAAGGTTGACTCCTTTGATGTCGTGTACTTTAGTCATCTTCTCCGGTGAATAGTGGAGGAGCTGAAAATGATGAAAGTAACGCAAACCATTAGAAATAAAGATATGGATCCAAAAAAGAATGTATCATTTCACAATAATGAAAGACCCTAAAGAGTAGTCAAAGATATAAGAGGGTTTTACATTTGAGACAGGACAATAAATGTAAGAATTTCACTGTTAATGTGCCATTTAGCACACAGAATCACTTTAAATTATTGGAAAACATTCCTGGTTAGTACTCTAACATTCCATGGTAGTACCTGAGTAGTGATTTGAACCAATATTAGCCATAGAAAATCTGATGCACTTCATGACTTCCTTGTACTCCTATTAAATTAATTAAACAAAATTATTACTGTTACACTATATTCTGGAGCAGTATAACTATCAGGGTTTGAATTAGTAACTGTATTCATTCTCTGTAGTTCAGATAGAATCATGTGGAAACTACAACATTACTTGTGAATTCTGGTGGATAAATAAATTTAAAGAAGCAGTGAACTCGGATTAAGTAAGTCACATATAAAAATATTGAATATAGAACTCATATCCTCTTATAAAAACTAAACCATGAAGTGATGTGATACAGAATTTAGTTCAGCTATGCAGAAAATCTCTAGTCAGCTTAAATGTTCCCATTTTGTTCCAAGTTCTTCCAATAAAAGATACCGTGGTAAAGAGATCCCGAATTTCAAACAACCAAAGCACAGAAGAGGCCTCATTGGATTATGAGATGTATGGCTTCATTGGCCAATTGATATGACATAAGGTGCAATATAGAACATAGGATTAGAATAAAAAATTGTTTATTCAATAAATAGGAAAATAACGTCATCTATTATTCCTAGAATATTATGGTTGATTTAAAAAATATATCAAGTATGGCTGCATTTTAGCAGAATGCAACATTACTACCAACTTTGCTCTTTTCAAATATTTTTTACATTTTAATAATTGTTCATAGATATTATAGATTATTGTTTTTCATATAAAGCAGCTTAATTCAACTGAAAAACAGATATTTCAACAAGTACATTCTTTTCCTAGTTAACTAGAAATAACTTTTGAGCTATGAAGTTATATTTTTTAATTTATTTTAGGGATTTTCTTATGACATTCCACTAAAGAAGTTTTTTTCTCTCTCCTTACAGTTCCACTTAATACATACATATTTTTTGTTAACAGAAACACAATTTTTTTAAATCAAAATATTTGTTATATAACATATTTTCACAGATGAATATCACCTGAAAATGAGAAACCAGAGAAATTTAATGATTTTTTAAATAATGCATGAAGTAAGTTTTTATTTTATGTAAACAGTTTAAATTATTCTAGTTCACTTCATTTTCTATTAAATATGTTAATTTGGCTAAATAAAGCCATGTAAGTATTTATTGAATAAATATTAAGCAAAACCTTTTGTAAACATTACATCAATTAATGTAGTCTCAAAGGAAATGTACATAAAGATCCAATGCTTCCTACCCTCATCATTGAAGGAATGAAAATTAATGCCAGTTAGCTGTGATATTTAAGCTTGGACGAAATAGAGTATATCAACAATTTTGTACTGAAGTAGTCTCTCTTGTAAATACAATGTGAAATATTTTGTGTGTTTTTTACCTCTTGATCCTAATTGTAAATATTGTATGAAACGTAATAATATATAATCTTTGTAAGTAATGAACAATGTGATGTAACAGTGCCCCTCGAAACCATTATTTTATGATAAAAACTTATGTTTATGAGTGAGATTGTGTGTGTGTGTGTGTGTGTGTGTGTGTGTGTGTGTGTGTGTGTGTGTGTGTGTGTAGCGTGTAAGAGAGTGCATCTATTCTGTGAGCATACAAACATATTTTCATCAGGCATTACATATAATGATCTACCCGCATATTAATCTTTTCACTGATGTAATTATTTTTATATTCTACTTAGCTACTGTGAACTACTTTATTTCTTTTTTAAAATTACTGGAGCACTACTAGTAGCCTACATACCCTTTCAATTTGTAATTTATAACTCTCTTATCATTAGTTGTCTTACTTATTATATGCATTATCCATTTTTTTTTTATTCTCTCCTACATATTCATTTGGTTCAGTATAAGTCTACTCAAAACTTCAGAAATCCATTTTGAGAATTTAATCAATAAAAGTTTTCTATTGAAGGAAGGTTTGATTTTCATTTGTTTTTCAAGTATTTATGTTGTATTCTGATGGTTTTCTTTAGTATTATGCTTATTTATTTAGTCATTGTTCTATATTTTAGAGTATTAGAACTGTCAGTAGGCACAAGGAAAAAAAGTACATTTATATTAAAATAAGCGTCTTTGACTTTCTAAATTACTACATGAAGTGTATTATTTTGTGACTCACACATAAAAAATAACTACCATTATATTTATTTTTAAAAAATTGAGTGAATTTCTCTCAGGAAAAGTACAAACTCTTGAAAGACCTGCATTTCATTTATTACAAATTAAAAATATTTAAAATAAATACCTTTTGAAAGGCATTCCATCAATACTTAAAATACTCCTTAACAATAATGGCATTAGACGTTGAAATGATTAGGAAATCAAATCACTGATTGTTATGAGTTCAATTCACTAATGTTCTATTTTGAATTAAATGTCTTAGTCCATTCTTTTGCACACTTTCAGTATTAATATTAATTATTTATTTTAAGACAAATTCGTCAAATTCTTATTGGATTTTTATGAATTTGCTTTGAAAGTCAAATAGAACAGTCACTTTGTGTAAGAAACCAGCTTATATTTTTTTCGTTCTATTAATTATCACATTTTCCTTGTAAACAGCATCACTCTCCTCTCACTGCACTTCAGCCAGGCAATCTTTATTGTGATTTCACTGCATTTTATTGTAGGATACTATATTTTGTCAACTCCTCATTGCTTTCAAATATTCCATCAATTTTTATTACAGTGACCCCCAAAGCTAAAAGCTCATTTATTTATTATCAAGTTGGAGCACTTTTAGCTCGGTGTGGTTTATCCATCATAACCTAAAATAGTGATTAGACATTATCCTATTCATCTTCTCTTATGAGCACATCCATATAAGTGCATATATTCATTCATCTTTCCATTCATAGTTTTATGACTTTTGTAATTAATAGTTTATTTAATAAACTTTTACATTTGTAAATATACATTTACAAAACATAAAAATGTAGGGAGAAAGGTTCACGGACATCAGGAAATCGAAGTGTCATATAGATCAGGGGATTATTCTAATATAACCCCAACTTTAAATTATAAACATACTTACCAAGGCTCAAATGAGTAAGACAATCTCATATTTATGAATCATAGGTGTAGACTTAAGGGGTAAGGGGGGGGGGTTGATTGTCTCTACGATAATAAATGAGGGGGGAGAGTAACATCCACGATAATAAATGAGGGGGGAGAGTAACATTTCACCCACCCCTTCCCCCCAATAATTTGATGTAGAAAAATAAAAAGAGAGCTGACTTAGCTGCTTTATCAGTAACTTCATTACCCAAAATTCCAGAATGTACACTAATCCATACAAAATTGATGTCAAATTGTTGTTGGAAAAGTAAATGTATGTCAATTTTTTCTATGAGAGGGTAGTGAACTGAGTGGTTATTTAGTGATTGAAGTGTAATTTTACTGTCTGTGTTAATTGTAATAGCTTAGTATTTTGTTTGGTGTGATTGTATATAATGTAGAATTTTGAGAATAGCCAATTCCTCAGCCTGATTATTGGGTAATGACATTCTAATTTGAATTTTTGTTTTCGACCAAATCTATACTCTCAAAAACTGCAAACACACAGCCAACATTTTGTCCATCTCGGCTGCCATCAGCGTAAAATTCAACACAAGTTTTGTTAGATTTATTAAGTGATATTTTCAGATAGAGGGCAGAGTGAATCCATTGAGTATAATGCACAGGGTGTTCTATTATATATATATATATATATATATATATATATATATATATATATATATATATATATATATATAAATTGCAAATAAATTTATATTTAAATATGCAGTATTATAATTATTTCGTTCATTTTATTGTAATTATGTTGATGCATTCAAATGCCTTACGCTTGAAATGTGATGCTCTGCATCCTTCAAATAAAGAAGAAAAATAATCATCAATTAACAGCTAAAAGCGGGATGCTACTACCAAGTGTAAACACTGCATTTCATTGATTACAAGACTGATAGATATCAGCATCGCATATTATAGAAGTCTGGGTTTGACTCCCAACGTTTGCTAAAATTCATTAAATATTAATTTACTGAGACAGCAGATTCTCTCCTAAAAATGAATAAATTTGATATAACATTATACATTACCAACATGCTATTAATTTGGAGCAGCTAATATGTTGTTATGGTATTCATTCAAAATCTTTGTTTTTAATGTGAATCTTAGAGTTCCAATTATCCTCGCCTTCACTTTTGTTTTATACTTTCTCAAATAGTGATTGCTGTTACAGGTTATACTTATATTGATTTGTAGAGAAATCACTTGGGAAGCTGTTTTAGAATAGATATAAAAAGTTTACTTCACTCATATTTAGCTCAAGATCAAAGAATAAAATACTGAGTCAACATGAATCCATGTGGCTTTCCTTGTCATAATCAATATTAAAAGTAGTATAGTCCATTCAATACAAAATATAGAGCTAAAACTTAACACAATTTAATTTTTGCTTACATTTTAAATGATAATATTGCAATTCTGTTACTTCCAATATTGGAACATTATTTATACCCAGTTGTAGTTCAATCCCAGGCACATGATTGAATTTCACCCTAGCAGTGAAAAGGTTAATATACTTTTAGAATGTATTTCAATAATCATATTTATTTATTATTTTATTCAAAATATTAAAGTGAGGTCCTTTGGGCGACAGTGTCTTTCATTCCTAACTTGAAGCTAGGGAAAACCTGTTACATCACTACGTATTGTAATAAACTGTTAAGTTTAAGATGTGTTTTAAATCAATCCTTCATTGTAATAATTGTAGGAAAGTGAAACACGTTTTTATATTACATAGTTTATTGATAAATATAGAATAACCCTTTAATAAGTTGTCCTTATTTATGGTATTTATTTGTTTTCTGTAATAAACTTTTGTTTAATTGCATTCAACTATTTTATTGAATTAATAAAATTACATGTAACATTTTAATGAAGTCTTTCTACATTTCCCTTTAATTTTCATTTGAAGGATTTAATCTTAAAAGCATATTCATAAATTATTTGCATAAAGAAGAAATACTGAGCCAGACTTAGTGAAGAATTTTTCTGAACAAGATCTATTTAATTTTCAAAGAAACCCTTAAAATATAGTACTCATAAGAATAGAATACTTTATTTATTCTATATAAAACATTTGCTATTTGAGGTTCGTAAATCATTCATGAGACATTTACCAACAAGGATAACAAGGAATATTGGCAACAAGGATTAAGTTTACAATGAAAATCAGTGGAAAGGACGCTTTCGGTCTGAATAACTCTCACACAGAAACATTGTCTTTCATTGCCTAGAGTGAACACATCGTCCCTGCTTGACTCTTATTATTTTATTGTTTCTGTCGCTCTTCACAAGGAAGAACCAAAGAAACATACATGACTTTTGAGGGCCCTGCGTATGTTTATTGCCATTTATTAGGCCCATTTTGCTGATTACTATAGCTCTGAAAATTGTACATGTTACATTTTATAAATTTATATATATATATATATATATATATATATATATATGACTTCTAAAGAATGACATTATTTATAATGAACAAATGGTAAATACCAAATTTGTTATTTCTAATCTTCATTTTTTTCAATGTTACACCTCAAAAACAATAATACTTTTTTAGATTAAACCTCATTTTAGCAGAATTAGCTATTGAGGTCGTACTCATGACGCTATTTTCGAAATTTTTCTTCAAATGTCCATTGAACCTACCTAGTAGATGATGAAAATGAGGAGATTTCCCACTTGCGTCCCGTATTTGCATTTATTTAATGACGTTAAAAGTTCAATTAGAACAATATTTATTATTTAGGCTTCAAATAAAGCGCTTCAAAATATAACAGCTTATTGTTGATAGGATATGAGTAGGAGTGGGGGTTTACTGAAGGCCGAAAACTAAAAAACGCAAATATCTCGGTTAATATTAAAGATAATGAAAACATGCACTTAACAAAATTTATAGATCTTTTAATTTTCAATAAGGTTATTTCTATACAATGTTTCGATCCGACTGCTAATATTTGTCTGTTACCACTCTAGCGGTCACAATTTTTGTTTGATCGTAACCAAACTCGATATTTAGTCATTTTATGCAAAAATAAAGATCTAGTTCGTTAACAGTTGAAATCAGACAAAGTGGAGGGGGGTTTAGAGGGGGAGAAATTAGAAATATCTCCGTTACTATAAGTCGGATCGGAAAAGAGTATGGGATAAATCTTACTGCAAATTAAATTTACTGTAAATATTATTTTATACATTAATTCTCTATCTTGAATATTAACGAAGATATTTGTACTTTTCAGTTTTCAGATCTCAGTAAACTACTATTTCTAGTCGTGTTACAAAAACAATACTCTGTTATATCCCCCCCCACCCCCCCCCCCCCCCACCCCCCCCCCCCCCCACCCCCCCCCCCCCCCACCCCCCCCCCCCCCCACCCCCCCCCCCCCCCACCCCCCCCCCCCCCCACCCCCCCCCCCCCCCACCCCCCCCCCCCCCCACCCCCCCCCCCCCCCACCCCCCCCCCCCCCCACCCCCCCCCCCCCCCACCCCCCCCCCCCCCCACCCCCCCCCCCCCCCACCCCCCCCCCCCCCCACCCCCCCCCCCCCCCACCCCCCCCCCCCCCCACCCCCCCCCCCCCCCACCCCCCCCCCCCCCCACCCCCCCCCCCCCCCACCCCCCCCCCCCCCCACCCCCCCCCCCCCCCACCCCCCCCCCCCCCCACCCCCCCCCCCCCCCACCCCCCCCCCCCCCCACCCCCCCCCCCCCCCACCCCCCCCCCCCCCCACCCCCCCCCCCCCCCACCCCCCCCCCCCCCCACCCCCCCCCCCCCCCACCCCCCCCCCCCCCCACCCCCCCCCCAATACTAGATGAGAAATCTGCCTAGATTACGCAGCCCCTGCGTGGCGGACGTTTATCCTTTTAGACAGTCCGCAATATTCACTTGACCTGGATTCTGGCTGCACCGAGGGGTTATTGTGTTAAAGACCGCCATAAAATGTTTATTGCCAGTAATAAATGTCAGCCGGTTGATTTTGTAACATTCATCGACCTAAAAAAACTGGATTATTTATCGGGAATTTTTAAAAAAATACCCATTTTAATCACTAATACTTCTTGAATATATATTGCAACTAGATGATTCGGTTGCTATTTAATCATTATCCGATTGGTATATGGCTATTAGTCATTACTATGAACGTATCGAAAACAATTATTCTTGATTTCACCAAATAACTCTAAACTCTTCGAGAGTGATATCAATGATTGATCGGGACATTTTACCAACCCCCATGATAACGTTTTTAGGATTGACTGTGGATAAAACGCTAGACTGGTTTGATCATATTGTTGACTTAAGTATGAAACTAAAATCGCTTTCCTTCTTATTAAAATGTGTTAAGAAATTTCTTTCAATGGGATCTCAGTTATTAGTATGGGGTTTTCCAACAGTCGTTTAACTTGTAGCGTTGTGCATTGGGGTAACTCAAAAAAATATGTTTTAATATTTAAACTGCAGAAGAGAGCAATAAGGTTAAGCGTGACTCCTGTCGACCATTCTTTATGGAGCTAAAATAATGGCTTTTCCCCTCAATGTGTGTATATATATGCACCAAGCAATACTGTTTGTGAAGCAAAACATAATAGATATTTCGGATAATTGAATCCCCCTCTCTTCCTGGTCTGATTTCAACCATTAATGAGTATATTTATTAGGGATATCACTACTCCATGATCATTCCAATTATATTTCAAAAAGTAGGAAATCTGCTTAGTTTGCGCAGGGGCTGCTAAGAAGTTTTTCCACGTGCTGGTAAGGCGTGCTGGTGATCTCTTTTCCCCATACACCCATCTTTATCCAATAAGAAATTAGATGAGCAGAATTACGTTTACTAACAGCTGAAAAGAAAGAAAAATGTTACTTGTGCAATATTTTAGCTTAAAAAAAAGTCCGTCACGCAGGGGCTACGTAAACTAAGCAGATTTTCCACGTAAAGTTATACAATAGAGAAATCTCCATAGGAGTGCCGAACAGTTACGAAAACGGCCGAACTAGCTTTCGGCGGTAACCAAAGTTCGTCCGTTACACTTAATAAAAATACAAATATCTCGGCTAATATTCAACATAGAGAATAAATGTACATGACAATATTTATAATAAATTTAATTTGCAATATGATACTCTATTTTTCGATCCGACGTATAGTAACCGAGATATTTCTAATTTTCGAAAATCCCCCCTCTAAACCTCCCTCCCACTGGTCCGATTTCAGCCGTTAACGAAATTGATTTTCCTTTTTACCTATAACGATTAAATACCGAGTTTGATGATGATTAAACAAAAATTGCGACCGCTAGAGTGTTAACAGACAAATATATATATATATATATATATATATATATATATATATATATATATATATATAGGTCTCTTGAATACAATTTTTGGTATTTAAACTTGTAATAATGATTTATTATTTAGCAGAGCATTGTTTATGTAACATGAGTAGAAATGGCGGTTTGCTGGTTGCTGAAAACTGCAAAAATACAAATATCTCGGTTAATATTCAAAATAGTGAATAAATGTATATAAAAATATTTATAGTCCATTTAATTTGCAATAAGATTGATTTTATACAATTTTTCCATCCGACCTATGATAACGATATTTCGAATGTTCGAAAATCCTCCCCTCTAAACTGTCCCGATTTCAGCCGTTAACGAACTTGATCTTTCTTTTTACATAAAACGACTAAATATCGAGTTTGGTAACGATCAAACAATAATTGCGTCCGCTAGAGCGGTAACAGACAAATATATATATATATATATATATATATATATATATATATATAGTTTTGAACGGACCTCATTTTCGTCATCTCCTGGGTAGGATCGATGGGCATTTAAAGAAATGTTTCGAAAATCGCGTAATGAGTACGACCTCAATAGCTGATTTCCCTTAAGGGGAAACCACCCTTAAAAAACACCACCGTAAATATTAAGTGAATAAATACAAACCATAATAAGAAAGCTCCAGCCACTATTCCATGTCCGATTTCAGCCAAAAACAAATATGATCTTTAGGGTTGACAAGAAGGGGTAAATATCGTTTATGGTATGGATCAAATAAACATTTTTGACTTAATACGTAAAATCTTAATTGATGACATCATCACTCAACGAATTTGCACATCTCTCGCATAACAAAGGTCTCTTGAAAACAATTTATCAAGCTTCAAATAAAGTGCTTCATGGTATAACAGCTTATTGTTAATATGCCATGAATAGAAAGTGTTGATTTGCTGAAGAGTAAAAACTAATATTAACAGTGATATTTGCATTTTTATTACGTGTAACGGACGAGCTATGGTCGCTTCTATTCGTTCCCGCCGAAAGCTAGTTCGGCCGTTTTCGTAACTGTACGGTACTCATATGGAGATTTCTCAATTGTGTAACTTTACGTGGGAAATCTGCTTAGTTTACGCAGCCCCTGCGTGACGGAAGTTTTACATAGAAATAGGGAATGTATGAAAAGATGAAGTTACAAGTATGCTATTCCAGCACGTGGGAAATCAGTTCAGTTTTCTCGCGTAAACTTGCTTGACGGACTTTATAATAGTTTTGAACGGACCTCAATTTCGTCATCTACTAGTTAGGATCGGTGGACATTACAGGAAATTTTTCGTCTGACAAGGGGAGTTCACGGCCTTCCCCCCACCGATTTGAACAAAAATGTTTTAGTGTTTAGAACCTAATGAAAAACCAATTCTGTTAAAGCGAGAGAACGCACTTCTCAAGCGTTCGTCTAAACAAAATTGTTAAAGTTTGCCTGAACGTCTTGTTTGTTCCCAAGACTCTTAACTCAAGAAGTACCCCGTGGCCCAGGGGATAGCACTTTTTGTAATCGGAAATCTCGAGATCGAAACTCGCCGGGAGCAACTATTTTTTTCCCCCACTCTTTGCTTCTAGGGCGTTTATTTAATATTAATATATAAATAAAAGTTTTATTTTTATTTTTAGCGTGTTCCATATATTTAATGAAAATTCGAATGCTCTCTGTCAAAAATGTAATTGGGATAAGGAAATATTTATTAATATTTAAACAGTTTTGTACGTTAGAGCTATATTTCCATTATGCATGGCATTGGATCACAGACGTATATTTCTATCATCAAGTTAAAAATTTTATCAAGTGTCTCCAAAACTACTCGTATTTGATGGAGCAGAATCGCAAAATATCATGTAGTATTAAAATACATTCTACTCTTCAACACCATTGGCATCCGCAATAATATTGTTAACTTGAAGATAGAAATATTTGTCAGTGATCCAAGGCCAAGCACAATGAAAAATGTCTAAAGTATAGAGGAATATTACTGCTAAAAGAATATTTTTATGTCTTGAGCTAGAAAATTTGAAATATCTTTATTAATTGCAAAATAAAATAATATCATATAAATTGGTAAAGATAGATAAAATCGTTTAAAAATATTATTAAAATATCTACGCAATTATTGATAATTGTTGTATACATAGGTTTTCAATTAATAATATATATCTTGTATAATTATAAATATTTCCTAAAACCAATTACATTTTTCACACAAAACATTCGAATTTTCTTTAAATACATCTCAAGACGTTCAGGCAAACTTAAACAATTTTTTTTAGACGAACGCTTGAGAAGTGCGTTCTCTCGCTTAAACAGAATTGTCTTTTCATTAGGTATTAAATACTAAAAAATTGTCGCTCAAATCGGTGGGGGGAAGGCAGTGCACTCCCCTTGTGAGTACAACCACAATAGTTGCTTTAAATTGCAGATATGAAAGAATAATAGGAGCAGGTGGAGAATGTAAAGTTTTTCGCGTCACAGCTAGGGAATGCACTGAAGGAAGGTGATATTTATTGAGCGGTCCTGTATTATGGGGTTCCCCTAGGAAGGAGACAGGAGGCGACATTACGTAACGGGGGAAACACCAAATACCTGTAAATATTCTCGATGAGAGCCAGGTGGAGCCTCCCCACTCCACTTTATTCCTTTCCAATTCAGCCTTCACGAGTTCCGATAAAATATCCCAGGCTATAGTGGAGCTTTTCCCAAACGTCAGGGCTCCCCCCTATCACCTTCTTCACAGACAATTACCCATTGATTAAAAAAAAAACAATCTTCCCAGAACTTATCAATAATAACTAATATGAGCTGTCGCTCACCTTTCCTTGAATTATTTTTACCGCGAGATGGATTGACCACGGCCATTTCCACAGTATATGTAATGAACAGAAATATGACACACACCTGACCTCAACTCACCACATATATTCTAATTCTAAATAATAATCCGATGAGTATGTGAAGAGCTTAACCCAGTAGTGCCCAGATTTTTTTTTTGGTCAAAATTTTGAAAGTTTAGCCTCTTTTAAGATCAATTGATATCAAAGATTATTATAAAAATTTTTAAAAAAAATTATTGCATTCAGGAACCTTGGTATGTCCTGTGTCCATGAGGACACGCTAAGCTCTTACATGAAAGGAGTAAGTTTTGTTAGGATACGGGTGAAAACAAACAAATTATTTTGTTATTATACTTATTATTGTCCATTTTGTCGGTTTATTTATCTAAAAAAAATTATTTTGTTTATAATATATAACATTTTATATTAAAAAAAAAATTGAAATTCGATAAAATTAATGGATTGTTCCAAAAAAAAAAAAAAAATGAAATCTACTAAAAACATCTTTTGATTTAAAAAAAAAAAAAGAATTGAACTTCAATAACACACCATTATAACTATAAATTATTGCAGATTATATAATTATACATTATTTTAAAATAATTCTTCACTACTTTGTGTGGTGGTCCTCAAAACAATTTACACAAAGGCCTACGTTGCACTTGCCGCATTGTGTTGTAGCAGGGATGTTTTTTGTTTTTTTTCAGCTTTGCATAATGTTCCGACACATCTCCGTTTTTTCTTGTCAGGAATTCTTTGAATAAGATGATTGATTGTATCTAATCGTACTGCTCGTAAACCGGTTGATGGTCTTGCTGTAGTTTTTGGTATGTATTTCTATATTTATAAACATAAAATTGAACTAACTCCCGTCGGAAATCTAGTTGGGTTATGTTATTTCCATTTTGCCTTGTAATTTGCCAGGCATTACTGACGCTGGAGAATCCATGAAAACAGCGGCCAATACCATTTTCGATTTCTAATTGAAATTCTGTAAAGATTTATGTTTTGCCCCATTCTGTCAACTCCTCCCATTTTTCATTATATTTTGGAAAAACCGCAGGGCATGGAACTTGCACATTTTTTTTTTAATAGTTGCGAATATCGCTTTACAGTAGTAGTTGGAAGTGCCCCATAAGTATTTGATGCAATTGAGACCACCGAATTTCATTCAACGTCCTTAGTGCTTAGCGTGTCCTCACGAACACGCTGTCTTATCAGGCTTATATTTCAACGGGGAAATCAAATATCGTAATTCTAATGATTACAACTGTTAAAACAGAGATTCTTTAACTAATATAGAAAACTATAAAAGAAAATAATAACTACAAGTACTGGAAAATTTACTTGCTCAATATCAACATCCATGGCGAAAAATTCGTGTTTATTTCTTTGAAGGCGAATATCATACTGAAAAAGGAGGGGGGGGGGGAGGGAGTTATAGGAATAGGTCGAGGCATGTTCCTAGAATAATGGATAAAAGTTTCGTTGAATCCGTATTTACACTTCTCTCGGAATTGACTAATAAACAAACAAAAACATTACATCCTGAGGGACACACCGGGCACTACTGGGTTAACTCGTTTATATAAGAGCTTCGAAAAAAATCTATAGAACATCAATAGTTTAACAAAAATCGAAAATTGTTATATAACTAAATAACAATTTTCGATCTGACTCATAAGAATCAAGATATTTTGAATTTTGAATCCCCCTTCCTCTACCCTCCCCCTATTTCCTGCCCAGTTTAAGCCGATGTTATAGTACATAGAATTTGCAGCAAGATTTGTTCGATATACTTTTTCGATCCGACGTATATCAACAAAGATATTTCGAATTTTCTAAATTCCTCCTCTAATAAACAATCAGTCGCATTTAACCTTTGATTAAAGTGTTTCGCGATATAACAGCTTTTCAGATTGTCATTATGGCTTGTGTAGGAGTGAAGGATTCTGAAGGCTGAAAACTAAAAATGTCCGTCACGCAGGGGCTGCGTAAACTAAGCAGATTTCCCTCGTGAAGTTTAGTAATAGATAAATCTACATACTGGACCACCGTGAATAAATACAAACGGAAATAAGATATGTTTCATCCAATTTCAATAACCTGCCGACAGGAAGCGTTAGGTTAGAAATGTAAACAAACGGGTCTGCCCGCCTCACACTGGGAAGGAAAAACAATTACTGAAATATGTCAGAATATAACATATTAATTTTATTGAGAACTATTTACTAAAGCTAGTACTGTAATTAATAATGAATCAGAATAATTGTTATCTCAATCAATCAAATTTTAGTAGTCCAAAACCTTAAGACGGGGGGGGGGTCACCAGGACATATTTGCATGCATCTCGTTTAATAAAGGTCTCTTGAATACAATTTTTGGTATTTAAACTTGTAATAATGTGATTTATTATTTAGCAGAGCATTGTTTATGTAACATGAGTAGAAGTGGCGGTTTGCTGAAAACTGAGAAATACAAATATCTCTATTTGTAGATATACAAATATATCTATTTAATTTGCAATAAGATTGATTTTATAGAATTTTTCCATCCGACCTATGATAACGGAGATATTTCGAATGTTCGATAATCCTCCCCTCTAGACTGTCCCGATTTCAGCCGTTAACGAACTTGATCTTTCTTTTTACATAAAACGACTAAATATCGAGTTTGGTAACGATCAAACAATAATTGCGTCCGCTAGAGCGGTAACAGACAAATATATATATATATATATATATATATATATATATATATATATATATATATATATATATATATATAGTTTTGAACGGACCTCATTTTCGCCATCTCTTGGGTAGGATCGATGGACATTTGAAGAATTTCGAAAATCGCGTCATGAACGACCTCAATAGCTGATTTCCCTTAAGGGAAATCTGCTAAAATGCAAATATATCCTTTATTATTAAAGTATGAACACAAATGTATATAATAATATTTCTAGTACATTTTATTTGCAATAAGATTGGTTCTATACAATTTTTCAATCTGATGTATAATAACAGAGTTATTTTGAATTTTTGAAATTCCCCCTCTAAACCTCCCCCACCTGTCCGATTTCAGCCATTAACGAACTTGATCTTTATTTTTACATAAAACTTTGAAATATCGAGTTTGATAACTATTAAACAGAAATTGCGACTGCTAGAGCGTTAACAGGGGAATGTACATATATTAGCAGATTTCCCTTAAGTGAGTACAACGTCATTACGCGATTTTCGAAAAATTTCAGAAAATTTCCATTGACAAGTAGACGACAAAAATGAGGTCATTCGATTCAAGTTCTAAATATATCCGTTACTATGAGTCGTTATGATTAACGTTATTGAACCAATCATGTTAAAATATTGATGCTCTACAATTGTTGATATATACAAATATTAAACGAATTATTCTTATTTTCATGTTATCATCCTTCAGTAAACCCTTACTTCTGCTCATCGAATTTTTACTTAGAAATAGAAAATATATGGGTAGAAGAAGTCAACAGTATGCAATACATGCATAGTATTTGCCTGTGGGAAATTGCTTAGTTTATGAAGCCCCTGTGCCATTGACTCCTTTATTTTCGTCCTTCCCTTAGTCGATTTAAAGCAAACTTTGGAGGTGCAAAATGCTATAATGCAAGATGTTATAACAGGCCTAAGTGAACTTTCAACATTTTAAGGTTAGTAGTTTTAGAGTTATGCGAGACACACGCGTAAGTACAGATGTCACACCGAAACTGGGCAAAGTTTATGTTTTAAATCTGCGAAAATCCTTAGTCCTGAGCCCGATTAGAAAATGAGGTAGTCTGTAGGTAACCCGTTCAGATTAGCCATATTTGCATAAGTGGATGTAAATAAATAACATTTATACCGAAAAAAAAGTCGTGTCCTAGGGATTCATTGAGGACATTGTGAGGTCACTTTGTATGGAAACACCATTAAACCTTTTATTCTCCAAACTCAAACAGTTTCTCGCCCAAGGAATAGGGGCTCCTGACGACCTTTTCCATTATTAGGGTCCGTAGTTTTCGACTAGACCCCTTAACATCGCTCTTGGATTTCTCTAAGTCAGGCAGTCTTAAGGGCAAATGAATTTCTTCCAAGAGATTCCTACAGAAATACTCTAGACTGTCTCTGAGTTTCTAACGGTAGAATTTGAAGTAGTAGAAGAGAGCATGATTTTACTGTAAAAATCCAAAAAACTTGTAGAGGTGCCCAATATTGCTGAACACACAGTAAATTCGAATCAATCCTAAGGACAGTATTTACAAAAGAAGTAAACAATTCTTGTTGCATATATCCAGAATATCTAAGATAAAATATTATAAATATATAGTTGTATGATCGTCAATTAATTAAAACTACATTAATAAAAAATTATTATTATTATTAGTTAACGTCCACTTTTTGCAACTCAGGCTAATTGGGACGGGTTATCTACAGGTTACCACCCTTTTCTAGCCAGGGTGGGACTTAGGATGTTATGTTGTCATAATTACCTTTGCCCAGGCGAGAATCGAACTCGCCACTCTAGGCTTACCATGTGAGATAAAGGTCAACGCTTTAGCTCACATGGCTAACCTGAGCCCCCATTAATAAAAAAACAATTATAATTATTCCATACTATACCAACCAAGGAAGTCAGAAGAGTTTGGTAGCGATCAAGCAAAAATTGCGGGAATCAAATATATATACAAATATAATTTTCAAGGGACCTCATTTTCGTCATCTCCTGGGTAGGATCGATGGACATTAGAAGAAAAATTTCGAAAATCGTGCCATGAGTACGACCTCAATAGCTGATTTCCCCAAGGGAAATCTGCTAAAATTGGATAAAATTGGACATTAAATAAGGATTTAGAGGGGGGAAAATCATAATATTTCCTTTATAAGGACACGGATCGTAAAATATAATAGGACCAATCTTCTTAACCTATCGATGGTCTACAATTTCTGTTCTATGCATTTTTTATAACTCAAATATTAATCGAGTTATTCGTAGGTTCTTTTTTCCAGCCGTTGTAAACCCTCCACTTCTACTCAGTGGATTTTTTTCTTTGAAATAAAGAACATAGGGTGAGATGAGAACACGAGTGTGTCACAACGCGTGGTTCGTAGTTTCTCTTATCCTGCACGACGGACTTTTTTTTGTTTTCGGTCGAGCATGAAATTAATGAATATTATAGGAAATAATCAAGGACCATCGTCAACTTCCTTCTTCGAAATGTTTTATTGGTTTATATTTCTAAATAATAATATGTAAACAATATCTTTTAATTACCAGGTCGTGGCCTCTGCTAGCTAACGACTCTATTTGCATAAAATTATATAGTATTCTCCATTCCTTGGATTGCTGTAATTGATAATCCTCCCGTTTTTCTGATAATGTGTCCCAAATAAATACGGTTAATGATTTTTTAAGAAAAAAAAAGCTAGGGAGCAATCTTTTTCATGTGAGAATACTTTTTTGTTTTGTATATGAGGGTTAAGAGGAAGATCCTTCGCCCATTGTTGGAATTACTTTGGAGGAGATTGTGTCACGCATTTAGCTCTTTCTTCATCAGCTAAGGTATTTTTCGAGACGTTTCCCCCTTCACCGTGGAGAATGATTACGGCTAAGCTACAAAAAAAGTTTCATCAGTGAAAAAATTCACAAGACAATCAAGGTTGCTTGACGCTGTTCTAAGTTCAAGTCCCAATTTCAAATTTTTACATAGGTCTAATATAAACCTGGGGTCGGAATCTAGAAACATCTAAAACGCAACTAACATTTCAATTCAATGTTTACATAGCTCTTTCCCTGAGGAAGAAATAAAGAATAGATGGACAGATGACTTATGATTGGAATGAAAGTTAATAAATCAAAACAACGTAAAAGGCTGACTGACGATAATTTGGAAATTTCTTTTCGTCTTTGTATCAGTGGAATTAATCCACACATTGCTGGATTAGTTTCCCAAATCAAGTTCATTGATATAACTTTCGTTGTTTATAATAATTCCAAATTTTACGATTTAATTATAATGTTGTACCTATTTTTTTCATTTCATTTTGTTATTTTAATAAATTGTATTATAATTACACTGTCGTTATAATTTCATGTCTGATATTTATCGTTAAAAATTATGAACACTACTTTAAAATGCACTACTTTTATACGCGGCCCGCGAACGTATTTGCACACTAAAGTTTGGCCTTCAACATCTCAAAGGTTGCCCATACCTGATGTAAACGAACCGTATTCCAGTGCGTGGGAAATTTGCTTATTTTTCGCAGCACTTGTGTTTCGGACTTTTATATAAGACTTCCCACAGAGGAGATCAGCTATTAAACTTGTACTCATGCCGCGATTTAAAAAAAAAATAAAAAAAATAAATTATAAATAAATAAATATTAACCGAGATATCAGCATGTTTAGCAGATTTTCCTTAAGGGAAATCGGCTATTCAGATTGTACTCAAGACCGGAAAATTTCCTTAAATGTCCTTCGATCCTGCCGTATAAATGACGAACATGAGGAAAAAAGTATATATATATAAATTACATCGGTCAGAATTATTGTCTCTTCGTTACAAAAATCGATATATAAGGGTCTTATGTAAAACTGACAACATTAAGTTTGTTAATGGATAAAATCAGACCGTAGGGAGGGGGAGGGTTTCGAAATATTTCTGTTATTAAAAGGCGCATCATAAATTGTGTATATATATACGTTATATGTAAAATTAAACGTCACATTACTTAATGATTGAAACCTGATGAAGAATGGGGGGGGGCGTAATCAATCATTAATCATAGTTCTGTTATAATGAGTCGTGCCAAAAAGTGTTAGCAGTCCCAATCTTGTTAAACTAGTAGTTCCCTACAATTGTTGTTCAGATCATCTCAAAAATATGTCTTAACTCAAATATTAGGTACGTTTTCTTGTCATTGGAATTTTTTTGGTAGAAATAGAGAGCATGTGGTGAAATGAGATTACAAGTGCGCCACACCAGCAGTTGTGAAATCTGCTAGGTTTACGCAGAACCTGTGTGATCGACTTTTCAAGAAAAACCTCAAGATGGCACAGATATGGTGAAAGTGGTAGTTCAAAATAGAGACTTAAAGCTGGGTCTAATCATTATTAAATGAAATCAGCAACGCCGAACACTGAACATTATACTGGTGAATAACACGCAATTCAATGAATGAGAGTGTAAAGCATGTTGGCGTGGCTGGAGGGCCTTGGACAAAGCATTCTTGCGGTCTGCTGAATTCAGATACAAAACCCCAATAATGGAGGCCTTAACTGATAAACCATTAGCACGAATTCCAAATAAGAGAAGTTGATATCAGTCAGACTAACAATATAATGATATATAATCTTGTAGATATATTAATATTCCACAGTTCTGTTGTTATACATATTATCTCTAATTGAGAAAGTTCGTACATGATTACAACTTGCCGATGATCTTATTTACCTGGAAGAGCCATCCCTTAGGCTCTCCACGCAGTTCCCTTTTTATCTGCTAGATGGAAGGGGGTGGGCAGGGCTAAGAACCACCCCTTTGTCACTCCACGTAGTTCCCTTTTTATCTGCTAGATGGCTGGGGGTGGGCAGGGGTTGAGAGCAATGCTTTTTTCTCTCCACGTAGTTCCCTTTGTATCTGCTAGATGGCAGGGGCTGAGGGCTCTCATTACTCTCTCCACGTAGTTCCCTTTCTATCTGCTAGATGGCAGGGGGTGGGCAGGGCTGAGGGCCTTATTTTAGTCTCTCCACGTAGATCCCTTTTTATATGCTAGATGGCAGTGGGTGGGCAGGGCTAAGAACCACCCCTTTCTCTCTCCACGTAGTTCCCTTTGTATCTGCTAGATGGCAGGGGGTGGGCAGGAGCTGAGAGACAACCCTTTGTTTCTCCACGTAGTTCCCTTTTTATCTGCTAGATGGAAGGGGATGGGCAGGGCTGAGAACCATCCCTTCGCCATTTAACGTAAGTTTCCCATTCTAATATGCTTAGATGGGCAGTGGGTGGGCAAGAGGGGCTGAGAGACAAACCCTTTGTCCTCCACACGTAGATCCCTTTTTATTATTTATTCTGGCCCGATAGGAAGGGGATGGCAGTGGGTGAGGGCCCCTACATTACTCTCACCCGTAGTTCCCCTTTTTATTATCTGGCCCCGATGGAAGGGGATGGGCAGTGGGTGAGGGCCCTACATTACTCTCTCCATGTAGTTCCCTTTTTATCTGCTAGATGGAAGGGGATGGGCAGTGGGTGAGGGCCCTACATTACTCTCTCCACGTAGTTCCCTTTTTATCTGCCCGATGGAAGGGGATGGGCAGTGGGTGAGGGCCCTACATTACTCTCTCCACGTAGTTCCCTTTTTATCTGCCGCCCGATGGAAGGGGGATGGGCTGAGTGGGTGGAGGGGCCCAACAATTTAACTTATACTCTCTCTCCACGTAGTTCCCTTTTTATCTGCTAGATGGAAGGGGATGGGCAGTGGGTGAGGGCCCTACAAATACTCTCCGTCTCCACGTATTTTCCCTTTTTTATATATCTGGCCCGATGGAAGGGGATGGGCAGTGGGTGAGGGCCCTACATTACTCTCTCCACGTAGTTCCCTTTTTATCTGCCCGATGGAAGGGGATGGGCAGTGGGTGAGGGCCCTACATTACTCTCTCCACGTAGTTCCCTTTTTATCTGCTAGATGGAAGGGGATGGGCAGTGGGTGAGGGCCCTACATTACTCTCTCCACGTAGTTCCCTTTTTATCTGCCCGATGGAAGGGGATGGGCAGTGGGTGAGGGCCCTACATTACCTTCTCTCCCTCCCACGTAGTTGCCCCTTTTTATATCTGCCGGCGATGGGAAAGGGGAATGGGCAGTGGGTGAAGGGTGAGGCCCTACATTACTCTCATCAACGTATTGTTCCCCTTTTTATCTCTAGATGGAAGGGGATGGGTCAGAGGTGGGGTAAGAGGGCCCTACGTTACTCTCTCGACACGTAGTTCCCTTTTTTTTTAATCTGCCCTATGGCAAGGGGATGGGCAAGTGTGTGAGTGGCCCTACATTCTCTCCTCCCACCGTAGTAGACCCTTTTGTATCTGCCCGATGGAAGGGGGTGGGCAGTGGGTGAGGGCCCTACATTACTCTCTCCACGTAGTTCCCTTTTTATCTGCTAGATGGCAGAGGGTGGGCAGGGGCTGAGAGACACCCCTTTGTCTCTCCACGTAGTTCCCTTTCTATATGCTACATGGCAGGGGGTGGGCAGGGCTGAGAGCCACCCCTTAGTCTCTCCACGTAGTTCCCTTTTTATCTACTAGATGGCAAGGGGTTGGCAGGGCTGAGAGCCACCCCTTTGTCTCTCCACGTAGTTCCCTTTTTATCTACAAGATGGAAGGGTTGTGGGCCTTCTTTAAAAGCTCCACCTAGTACCCTCTTTAATTCTTTTATTGTCCTCTTAATCCAGTATATTGAAGGAGGGCTGAGGGCCCTTCCTCTACTACAAATTACAACGCTCCAACTAGTAGCCTCTTTATATCCTCAAGATGAAGGGCTGAGGGCCCACTCCTAACAACCAAACACAACTCTACAACTGCCCCCACCCTAGTACCCGCCCACCCTCTTTATTCCGCTAGATGGAAGGGCTGAGGGCCTCCCTCTACAAACTACACTTCTACAACAAGCCTCCCAACTAGTACCTCCTCTTTAA
The DNA here is from genome assembly GCA_019009955.1 of Riptortus pedestris. Classification (NCBI taxonomy): domain Eukaryota; kingdom Metazoa; phylum Arthropoda; class Insecta; order Hemiptera; family Alydidae; genus Riptortus; species Riptortus pedestris. The sequence continues at coordinate 125,673,267 of CM032233.1, forward strand.
AACCGCCTCTTTTTTTTTTATATTTTATATTATTATTATCCGCTAGAGAAGGAAGGGGGAGGTCTCCTCTACAACAATACAACGCTCCAACTAGAACCCTCTATATCCCTATATGGAAGGGCTGAGGGCCCACACTACAACGCGCCAACAATACCCCCTCTTTAATCCCGCTAGATGGAAGGTCTGAGGGAAGGGGCCCTCCCCTACATACTCGCCCCACCTATAACCCCGTACCCTCCTTTGATCCGCTAGCAAGATGGAAGGGCTGAGGGCCCCTCCTCCTACAAAACGGCTCCAACTATACCCTCTTTAATATCCGCTAGATGGAAGGGCTGAGGGCCCTCCTCTACACGCTCCACCTAGTACCCTCTTTATCCGCTAGATGGAAGGGCTGAGGGCCCTCCTCTACACGCTCCAACTAGTACCCTCTTTATCCGCTAGATGGAAGGGCTGAGGGCCCTCCTTTACTCGATCCACCTAGTACCCTCTTTATCCGCTAGATGGAAGGGCTGAGGGCCCTCCTCTACACGCTCCAACTAGTACCCTCTTTATCCGCTAGATGGAAGGGCTGAGGGCCCTCCTTTACTCGATCCACCTAGTGCCTCTCAATCCGCTAGATGGCAGGGCCTGGGAAGGGCTGAGGCCCTCCTTTACTGGCTCCACCAAGTGCCCTCTCCATCCGCTAGATTGAAGGTCTGAGGGCCCTCCTTTACTCGATCCACCTAGTACCCTCTCCATCCGCTAGATGGCAGGGCCTGGGAACAGTTGAATGCCCTCCTTTACACGCTCCACCTAGTACCCTCTTTATCCGGTAGATGGAAGGGCTGAGGGCCCTCCTTTACTCGATCCACGCAATAGTACCTACCCATCTTTATCCACGCTAGATGGAGGAGGGCTTAGGGGCCATTCCTTAATCTCTATCCACCTAGTACTCTGCATTATTAGTCCTCATCGATAGATGCAGGGCTGTGAAGGGCTGTAGCCTCTTTACACGTTCGAATTTTCTTTTGCCACTTGGAAGGGCTGGACATTCTTTTTTCGACCGTATTCTTACATAGATTGTTTCAAATACTTTAAAGTAGATTTTGAAAAATTATAGCAATGATTCGACATATATGGAAGGGAAGATAAATTAAGTTTTTCGATACTTTTAATATATTTTTGAATATATATATATTTTGAATAACCTATTATTATACAATGATTTCACCCTCTTAGTTAACGGAGATTCATATATAAAAGGTAAGAGATCGTTAATGCTTTCAAAATATCATAAAAAACAATTATATACCATAGATTTGCGGGTACCTGTAAGTTACAATTGAGACAAACGAACTTCTACGACAAAGAAGAAGCGGTACTTATAATCATGGACAGACGAAATAACTACAGCAATACAAATCATTCATTATCTATACCCAATTTAAACTGACGGTAGCAAGGACAGAAATGACGCGGGTCGTGCCTTTGTTTTTTTTTTTGTACAGGAAATGGAACAAATTATATAATATAAGCCCGTCACATGTCAACTAAGCAGAAGTTCCATACGGCTGTGCAAAACGTGCTGATGACATCACCTCAACTCCTATTAGCAGATTTCCCTCATGCGAACTCAGCTATTGAGGTCGTAATAAAGACGCAGTTTTCGCAAAATTCCCATTTATCAATTCTACATAATAATCTATCGGAAGCTGCTCTTTTCATATTACAATACTCCCCGAAATCCATAAGATGCTTGATGTCTTCAAAATAGAATTTTCGTGTCCTTTCTCTTGCCCTATGCTCAAGAACCTTACCTTCAAATATATTTGTAATGAAGTCGTTGTGCCTTATGATAATATAAGAAGTTTCACTCGTCTTTTTTCCATTGCCTTGATAAGACTTTTGTTCTGACTTACCTCATTATGAACTTCAATGTTGGGTTTTTGTTTTTTTTTTTTGTGAGGTCCAACTTGTTCTTTGTTTGATTTTTACTACGCTAGATCCACATTCCCATTGCTTCCAACCCTATTGTATTCCCTTTAGTTCAGAAAAATCCAACCCTCGTTCAGTTTTTACATAATTTTATATAAAGCAGTAGTACTTCTCCTTACAACAGACTTTGCAAACATTTTTTTGGTATTCCATACTTATATATACTGATTAGTTTTAAAATTGCTTTTCTTTCACTTTGGAAAAAAAAAAAAAAGACAAAGACCTTGTTTTAGCAATTGCTATATTCTTCTATAATACGACCCTTCAGGCTCTACTATCATTGAGTTTACAAGTTGATATGAGAGCGAATTGATTGAATACGGAGACTTTTTGATTTGCTTCCACTTGGTCGTCCTAGGTAACAATTCATTATTCATACACACACACACACACATATTTTATATATTTATATTTTTTATATATTTATATATATTTTTCACCTTAAAGGATGAAGTCACCCTATTTATTGTGGTTGTACTCGTTTACGCGACACTTTCGATAAAAAAAAATTGTACTGAAATTTCCATAAATCTTAACTGTCCCCATATGACAACATACTCGTATATATATATATATATATATATATATATACCTTATATATATATATAATATATATATATATGTGTGGTGTGGGTGTGTCGTGTGATGTGTGTGTGTGTGTTTGGTGTTGTTGTATGTTAATACCTCTAGTGGTTCGCATTTTTTATATCCCATTTATCGTTACCAAACTCGACCTATAATTATAGTACGTTTTATGGGGGGGGGGAATAAAATAAGATCAAGTTAAATGTTAACGGTATAATGGACCAGTGGGACAGGGGGAGTAGGAGGGTTTGAAATACCACTTAACCGACCAACTTTGAAATAATTCCGTTCTTATTTGAGCAGTTCGGATCGGAACATGTATATATGAATCAATCTATATTTCAATGTGATATATTTCTATAAATGTGTTTTTATACATTGGGGTCGCCATTTTAGCAGATTTCCCTTATGGGGAAATCAGCTATTTAGCTATTGCTGGTTTTATGTAATCATGACGCGAATTTCGAAATTTTTCTTCAAATGTCCATCGATTCTACCTAGTTAGGGACGTAAATGAGGTCCGTTCATCAAAACTGGTAGTATATATATTTGTATGTTAACGCTCTAGGCGTCGCAATTTTCGTTTAATTCGTTACGAAACACGATATTTTAACCGTTTTTATGTAAAAAGACAGATCAAGTTCGTTAATGGCTGAAATCTGACCAGTGGGAGGGGGGGTTTAGAGGGGGGAATTCGAAAAATCCCAAATATCTCCGTTATTTATGCATCGGATCGAAAGATTGTATTTAACCAATCTTAATTGCCAAATTAAATTTACTATAATCATTGTTCTGATACGTTTATTCTCTATCTTGGTAATATTAACCGAGATACTTTGCATTTTTCAGTTTTCAGCTTCTGAGATGAAACCGCCTAACTTCGGGTCTAGTCATGAGTTTACGTCAAGAACTATTACTCTGCTACATAATAACTCACATTATTGGATGTTTTAAATACCAAAAATTGTATTCATGAGACCTTTATTAATAACGAGATACATGGCAAATATGCCCTGGTGACGCCCCCCCCCCATCTTAAAGTTTTGGTCTATCTAAAAAATTGTTTATTGATTGAGTTAACCAATTATTCTGATTCATTATTAAATTACAGTACTATAATATAGTAAATAGTTCTCAAGTAAAATAATGTGTATAAATTCTGGATATATTTCAGTAATGTTTTTCTTTCCGGGGTGAGCCGGGCCGACCCGTTGAATTTCGAACACTTCTAACCTAACGTTCTTCTGTCGGCAGGTTATGAACATTGGATAGAAACATTCTTTTTTCCTTTTGATATTCTATTCACGGTGTTGTGTGTTAGACAGTATGTATATTTATTATTTACTAAACTTTTCCGGAGGGAAATCTGCATTAGATTTCGCAGCCCCTGCGTGACGGACTTTCTATAAATGGAATATGAACCGAGATATTTCCATATTTTAGTTTTTTTCCATCATTATTCCTACTAATGTCATATTAACAAAAATCTGTTATATTATAAAGCACTTTATTTGAAGCCTAAATTCCCTTAGATTGTTCTCAATGAACGATTACGTTTTGAGATAAATGCAAATACGTGACGCAAGTGGGATATCTGCTTAATTAATGCAGTCCCTGTGTGACTGACTTTTTTGTTTACTGCCTTTTCCCTGTTCTAAATGCATATGAAGACCCCTGGCAAAGAACATTCTAAGTCACTTTTTCTTACTTTTGAGTAAATTGAAAATTAGTCTTTGAAACGTCATATGAAAATTGAGAATTGATATTTATTGAACAATACATTTTTTTTGTACAAATAGATTTAAATTCGAAATAAAAAAAATTGTTTTAATCTCCATTTTTTGTTATATTATTTAATTAAAAAAAAATAAATCAAACATAAATTCATAAAACAGTGAAAAACAGTCTAAGTCAGTTGAAACATGGAAATAACATTCTGTGTCCATACCATAGGTTATTGGGAATTTATAAACTTTACATAAGAACACATTAAAAAGTCAAAGAATAAAAGTAAATAATAGCCCATAAGATTAAATGTTTCATAGTTCGTCCTCATTCCTTTTCTTTGATTGTTTCCAAAAGCATTTATGCGCTTTACAATACACGGATCACCAGGCATGTGTGACATGGCACGGATTCTCTTCGGTTGCGTCTGATATTCTTCCATAATTTCCTCTTTGTTGTAGCCAATTGCAGTAATATTTAGTCATCATTCATTTTGATCACTATCCACAATTAATAATAAGTTAAAATCAATGAAATTACTTAAACAACCCACCAAATCACTGCAACAAATACGTAAAACTGAAGGATAGTTATACATAGTATGTTATTCAAAGTAACTTGAACAGTTGATAGTGACATAGAATATTCCTTCCACTGTAAATCAATCAGCTGGTTGAACATAGAATGATATTTCCCTGTATATGATTTTTTCCAGCTTTAATAACAGTGGCACAGAATGTTCTTTCCCCTTGATGAGTAGACTAGGTTTTAGTACTCGGCCTTAGCTACTAGATAGCGCGAAAATCTCATTTTTGAAAAAAAGTGACTTAGCATGTTCTTTGCAGGTGGTCTTCATATACAAATGTATTCTTGTATTTTTGTCGTATTCTTTTGTTCTTCCAGGATTCTTACATTGTCAAATTCAAATGAATGGTCATATGTGACAGCATGGTCTGTATCTATTGTAACCACGTATCGATTTATGACAGCTTCGGCACCTGGTTGTGTCTTCCTATCAGTATAGACGAAGCCGTCCTGGAAAGCATGTATCTCAGGGTTGTGGGCTGACTTTAGCTTTACTATACGTTTAAATTTAAAATAATATTGGTTCAATAAAATTTTTCGATCCGACGTATAATAACGGAGACGGATAACGTATTTTCTAAAGCTCCGTTCTAATCCCCCTCCCCTTCGATTGTTTGATTTCAGCCGTTAACGAAATTAATCTTTAATTTTACACAAAACGCGTTATATGGATTAGATCTATTAGACAAAAATTGCGACCGCTAGAGCAGACGGATATATATATATATATATATATATATATATATATATATATATATATATATATAAATAAAATTGTAACCACTGACTGAACATTGGATTTTTTTCGCGAAATTTCACGATAACTTTCGTTTCACATGCATAGACACCATATCTGGATTTTGTTTCCCTTTCGTGTATGTTTGTTAGTTTGTTTTGTTTACCTTTTCACGCAAAAACGGCTGAACCGAAGTTTATGAACTTGGATTGTATATTCTACTAACCCAACTTTGACTTTAGGCTATATTAAATTTTCTCTGAACGAACAGGAGTGGGGTAAAAAGGAAAGCCAGAAATTAAAAATAGCGATTATTTCGTGTCTATTGGTTTTTTCGGTAAATATGCACATAACAAAAGTTGGTTTATTTTGTTATTTAAGAGTAACTTTTGTTATATACACTTTTGTCGTATACCGAAGTTTTAAATTCGTTATACGCTAAAATTTAATGGGGAGCGGGAGTCAACAATATTATTTGCCAAAAAAGACTCAACCGAACTAAATAAAACTCGGCATGTGTAATAGCATGAGGTCTTCATTATAATAACCATACCAACATTTTCTATGGACGTGCAGGGTGGGGGTTAAAGGGCAGCCTGAAATTAAAAATAACGATATTTTCGTTCTATTGGTTTTTTCCCGCAAATATAAACAAGCAAAAGTTGTTTAATTTGTTATTTGGAGTAACTTTTGTTATATACACTTGTTTGGTCGTATACCTAAGTATAAAATAGTTTATACGTTAAAACTTTATCGGGCACTAACGGCAGGACCGCACTTACAAAACTTCGGAATGGTCAATTAGCATTAATTCACCATGATTATAAGTTATATTAAAAATTTTAGGTTCGAACTGGGGAGGGGGGGTAAAAGGGAGACCTGAAATAAAAATTTTCCATATTTGAGGGCCTGTATAAGAGACGGGAAATATAAAAACAATCGAAGACTGTGAAGCCTATCGAACAAAATAATTCTATTATTAGCAAATCCACGGCAAAGATGTGCATCAATCCTAAACACTGACGGGTAAATGTCACAAAATATTGTGCAATGTAAAGCCTGCTAAAAAATACCATCACCATTCAGCCTCAAATGAATTCCCGGGCGAAGCCGGGTATCTGAGCTAGTATATATATATGAGATTTTAATATAGGCATATTTTGACAAGTGATGCATTTTTAGACTTATATGATAGTTATAAGTATGATTCGGATTAGGCAGGTTATAAATCTCTGCTCCTCCCCTCCTCATGTGTTGTTTATTTTAATTAGAAAATAACTTCGTTTCCAATAGAAATGTAAACTACAAGAGCATTTCGATTATTTAATTTGTATAATGTATCATTTAAACAAAGTCATACTGAATTTGCACAACGTGTGATAGCCGGAACAGAACTCTTTTATTGTGGTATATATTGTCTTATTTCCTCCGATATGATAATGTTCTTAAAATGACTATGTACTATCATAAATATTAGACGTTACTTGGTAATGCCATTACAATAAACGGTGACTTTAATCTCAGTATGATTTGAGGCTGCATGAAAGGCTGCAATCTCTTTCCCTCACCAAGCTTTTAGAATATATTTTAAATAATTTGTAGAGTACTACTGTCATTTATTTAAACCAGATATATACATTACTAGAAAATTCGAATTGTTTAATGTTTAAAAAAAGTCCGGCAGGCAGGGGCTGCGTAAACTAAGCAGATTTCCCATGTGAAGTTTTACAATAGAGAAATCTGCATACTGGTAATAGAAGCCCACCATGAATAAATACAAACGGTAATAAAAAAACATTCAGTTAATTTTAATAAATTCCCAACTGAAACGGCTTTTCAATTGTAAAAATAATTTATATTTTAATAACTCAAATTTAAGTAGTACAAGAACTAAAGAAGGGGGGGGGGGCGGCGGATGAACAGACCGTATTTGCATAAATCACACAAAGTAATGAAGGTAAGGACGAAACGACAGGTAAGGTTAGAAGAAGCTTCCACCTGAGCCGAGTACTGACGAAAATGGCCGATCTAATCCGAACTATACCCGACCACAGACTTCATAAATAAAATGCAAATATCTCGGTTAATATTCAAGATAGAGAATAAATGTATATAACAATATTTATAGTAAATTTAATTTGCAATACGATTGGTTCTATACAATTTTTCGATCCGATGCATAATAACGGAGATATTTCGATTTTTTGAAAATCTCCCCCCTCTAAACCCCCCCTCCCACTGATCCGATTTCAACCGTTAACGAACTTGATCTTCCTTTTTACATGAAACGATTAAATACCGAGTTTGGTGACGATTAAACAAAAATTGCGACCGCTAGAGTGTTAACAGACAAATATATATATAGTTTTGAACGGACCTCATTTTCGTCATCTCCTGGGTAGAATCGATGGACATTTGAAGAAATTTTTCGAAAATCGCGTCATGAATACGACCTCAATAGCTGATTTCCCTTAAGGGAAATCTACTAAAAATAATTTATCTAAACAGATCTTGAAAACACTCAAGTTGTAGGGAGACTAACAAAGTTGTTTTAACTAATTTCTCGTGAAATGTTGGAATTATTAGAATTGCGTTCTACTGATATTTACCATGGGATTGTGTATATAATGTTATTTATGTAAAACTAAGCTCAATCAATATGCTCTCGGATTGGTTTTTCACCGGAAATATGTACATTATAGACGATATTTAATTATAATAAATGCTATCCATGAATATATATAAATTATTAAAACATTCGAAAAGAGTTTCATGTTTTGAATAAATAATTTTAAGAAAACAATGTAAATAACCCTCAAGCGGGAGCGGAAGTTCGCGGGAAGACTAAAACTATTAATTGAGTTAACTTATTTCCTGTGAAACTTTGGCATTACTGGAATTGATTTATACTCAGATTTACTATGAATATAGTCTATGCGCAAAACTATGCTTAAACTACATGTGCTCGGATTTGTTTTTGTCAGGAAATATGTACATTATAGATCATATTTATTTATAATAAGTGCTGTCCATGATTATGGTTTGAATGTGTCAAACAGTTTAGACGGATTGATTAGTAACCTATTTTCATTTATTCTTCAAAACCAATATTTCTATTCTATAAGTCCCCTACCTGACCCATACGGGAAAATAATGCGCCCAGACGGGAGATGTAGTTGTACGCAGTAAAGCCATGCACAAAAAAAAAAAAAAAATACCATCATCATTCAATCTCTAATGAATTCCCGACCGAAGCCGGGTACCTTAGCTAGTTATATATATTATTTTGAACGGATATCAGGTTCGTCTATTCCTAGGTTGTATCGATGGACATTTGAGGAAATGTGTCGAAACTAGAGTTATGAGTACAACCTCAATAGTGGATTTTCCTTAAAGGGAATCTACAAATCCAAAAATATCCCTTCACTCAAGTGCTACGTAAAGTAAGCAGATTTGCCAGGTGATGGTGTACCAAATTTGTGATCTAATCTCACAACTTATTCTATATTTATATGTGAAAACCGATGGGAAAAGGGGGGGGGATAAGTCTTAAGTTACGAAAAATTGCATAGAACAACAATTGTAGATCAGCAATAGTTAGCAAGATTGGTTATATAACATTTTATGATCCCACTTATAATAGCAGATTTATTTTGAATTTACGAATTCCCCCTTTAAACCTCCCCCCCCCCTATTCCTGGTCCGATTCCTGCCAATAACAAATATGATCTTTAGTGTTGAAGAAAACGTTTAAATACCGAGTACGGCCGGTAACTTAACACAAAATACAATCGCTTTTATAGACTATTCTGTAACTTCTCACACCCTGAACCAACGAATTGCCTTGAATTTAACGTCAGCATAGAAAGGTTAAGGACCATAAGCCAACTGAGAGTTTGTAACAGCGAAAACATTGAATGATCTCGTATAGGTAAAACTCATATAATAAAATCAGACAGAATATGTAAGCGGTGTAAAAAATAGATTTATAACAGCCTGAAGTATGTAATGCCACATTGCCCCTCATTCACATACAGCAATATTTACAATCATATATACTCGTAGTTAAAAACAGGGACGAACTTTCATTGGAATATATGCTAAATATTAACAGTATTGAAAAGCTAAATGACATATTTTCCTTCATTAAGAGTATATTATTCTCAGCCTCAACATTTAATTGTTTTTTTCCAGAACTATTCTATATTGTTTCATATGTATTGATACCGATATTATAAGAGTTTTCGAATTTTTATTATAAATTATTTAAGTAGAACACCTAACTATACTAACACAAAATGGCCGGACCCCTGGCAACGTCATGTATTTATGCCAAAATTAATAAATAAATAAAAATATAAATAAATATTATCGAGTACGATATAGATCAAATGAACATATTCGAGACATGGACGTAAAACCTCAATTGATGGCGTCAACGCACAACGAGGTCCCATAGAAACAATATTTTGTGGCGGATTTCCCTTAAGGGGAATCTGCAAATACAAAAAAAAAAAAGTCCTTCACGCAGAGTCTGCGAAAACTAAGCAGATTTCCCAGGTGATGGTGTACCGAATTTGTGATCTAATCTCAGCACATATTCTATATATAGGTCATGGGTAAGATATTGGACACTTAAAGGAATTTTTCGAAAATCACGTCATGAGTACAACCTCAATAGCTGATTTCCTTTTAGGGAAATCTGTTAAAGGAGTCCATCACGCATGAGCTGTGTAAACTCAGCAGCTTTTCACAATCATGAGCGTGTATTCGATGCGCAAAATGAACTCAACTAACCATATCTGATGTTTGAGTTATAGTGGTAAAGGAGGGAGATTTGTTCTGGCCCTGTTAACCCCTGTCAGCAATCTCACAGCTATATCATATAGCAGACGAGGCATGAAACCCTCAAACCCACCCAAACCCTACTAGCAAAAACCTCTCGGGGCAAACTGTGATAATATAACGCCTCGTCTCACTTTCTATCATAATGAGCTAATTAGTATAATGAGGTGACGAAAAATGAGGACAGCCCAAATTTATCTCTATATATGTTGTTCATTTTCCCCCACTCACTCAAAGATTAACCGAAATAACTTCATTAATAAATTAACTGAGATATTTGGAATTACCCTTAGTACCTACAAATACTATAACGCACACTCCTACTCATGTCCTAATAAAAAAAAGCCCGTCACGCAGGGGCTGCGTAAACTAAGCAGATTTCCCTCATGAAGTTTAACAATAGATAAATCTACATACTGGTAACACCGTGAATAATAAATGATAAATACAAACGATAATAAGAAACCTACCTGCGGGAAGCGTCCGAAATGTAAACAAACAGGTCTACCAACCTCTTAACCGAAAGAAAAACCATTAACAAAATATATCAGAATATAATGTATTGATTTTATTGTTAACTAATTACTATATCTAGCACTGTAATCTATAATGAATCAGAATAATGACTGAAAACTGGAAAATGCAAATTTCTCGATTCAAGATATAGTATAAATATATATAACAATATTTACAGTACATTTAATTTGCTATAAGATTGATTCTATACATTTATTCGATCCGACGTGTAGTAACGGAGATATTTTGAATTATCAAACCTTCCCCCCCCTCCCCCTTGTCCGATTTCAGCCGTTAACGAACTTGATCTTTCTTTTTACATAAAACGTTTGGTAATGATTGAACAATAATTGCGACCGCTAGAGTGGTAACAGAGAGAATATATATATATATATATATATATATATATATATATATATATATATATATATATACTATGTACTATATTAACGCTCAAGTGTTCGCAATTTTGGTTTGATCGTTAGCAAACTCGATATTTAAGTTCATTATTAGCTGAAATGGGACAAGGGGAGGGGGTAGAGGGGAGAATTTTGAAAATTCGAGATATCTCTGTTATAATATGTTGAATCGAAAAATTGTACTGAAGCCATCTTATTGAAAATGTTGTTGTTTCGTAGGGTTTTATGACGAAAAACTACCATGTTATCATCGCTCTGTAATATCTATAGCTCACGTTTTGGAATCCTCACCCATATCGCCATTTTAACAATATAAACAAGGATACAAAAAGACTTGTAGTTTAAATTTCTTTGTATAAATTCGCAATTTTCACAAAATTAAACAATTTATCTAGCTCTTTGGCGTCATCTCCAAGGGCTACTTCTAAATCATTGGAAGTATTGCATTCGTTTCGAATATCTGTATACTTATGGCATTCCATTAATATGTGGTAGATAGCCAAGCCTGTGTTACACTTCCCACAAATCGGGGGTTGTTCTTTTGTCACAAGATAGCCATGATTTACGAATCATGTGTGCCCAATTCGGAGTCTTCCTAATACAACTTCATCTCTTCTGTTGTCTCTTGTCGAATATTTCCATGGACGGATGGTGGTTTTAATAGTTTTTAATTTATTGTTCTGGGTTTTGTTCCACATGTGTTGCCAGTTTTATCAATTTCTTCTTTGAGTGGTTGTTCGAGTTCTGCAGATGTAATTGTTGTAGGGGTGTCGAGTTGGTGGGCTTCTCTGGCTGCTAAATCTGCTTTTTCATTTCCATCTGTTCCCACGTTGCTTGGAATCCACATGAAGTAGACGATCCTTTTTAACTCTCGGAGCATTTGTATTTGATTATGTACTATTGGGTTGTTTGTAAATTTATCTTTATTACTCAATAGGGCACTGAACGAGTCAGTGCATATCAGGAATTTTTCTTGAGTCGAACGTTTGCAAATGCAGTAATATAACGCGAACTGAATTGCCAATAGTTCGGCCGAATAGATGCTGGTTAATTTGTTGAGTTTGAATTTTTGGCAGGCATTTTCTTCGTAGTAGGCGCAGGAGGAAGACTCGGCAATTTTCGAACCATCAGTGTATATGATCTTTGGGTGTTGGTATTTTTCTATAGCATAAATGAAAGTTTCCTTTATTTTCAAATAGTTGATCTCTTGGGACGATTTGTTTATGAGTTTGGTGATTTGTTAATCTATAGATATTTCTGGAATTGTCCAAGGTGGAGTTGAATCGAATTCATCAAAACTGTTTGAGTTTCGTAACAGTTTTTCTGTTATGTAACTTAGCCTAAATCCAATAGGTTTTGGTGTAGTGGGTTTTTGGTCACATAGCCGTAAGTAGAGAGGGTGGAATATACTCTGAAATGTCGGGTGACCCCTTTGGGTCACTAGTTTGGCTAAGTATTTTGCCGTCTAAATGTCAATGGTGGGATTCCGGTTTCAGCACACATGCTTATTACTGGGCTAGAGCGGAAGGCTCTTATAGATAAACGTAATCCAGCATTATGAATTGCATCTGGTTTGCCTAATTTATTGAAGTTTGCTGAACCATATACCAAGCTGTCGTAATCCAATTTAGACAATACCAGAGCTGTGCATATTGTTAGCATGGTACTTCTTTCTGCTCCCCAAGATGTGTTAGCCAGTACTTTAAGAATTTCAAGCCTTTCAGATGCGCGTTTTTGGAGATTATTTATATGTATATTCCATGTCAGTAAGCTGTCGAGAGACATACCTAGGAATTTAGCATGGTTGACATATTCTATTAGGGTGTCCTTAAGATAGAGATGTGGTAAATCATTTAAATTTCTGCGCTTTGAGAGTATTATGCACTTCGTTTTTTCGGGGGTAAACAAAAAACCTGTTTTTTTTCGTCATCTACGAACGCTTTCTGTTTTAGTTCTGTTCTTTTACATTGTTGGTCAGGCAATCCGTTATCTCGTTCACTGCAATCAAAAAAAGATTGGTACTCAAAATACTTCCCTGTGGGACACCTGCTTTCATTATTTTTTCTTTGGACAGTGTATTGCCAACTGCCACTTGGAAATACCTTTCCTTCAGGAATTCCTGAATGAGTATAGGCATGTTGCCTCGATAACCCCATTGATGTAGTTGACTCAAAATATAAAAGCGCCATGCTGTGTCAAATGCTTTATGAATATCAAAAAATATACCAATTGCGTGCTGTTTGTTAGCAAATGCATTTAGAATTTCCGCTTCTAGTCTAGCCAGGTGATCTACTGTAGACCGCTTTTTCCGGAACCCACACTGCCAGTAATTTCGTAGACTTAAATGTCCTAGTGTCCACGCTAAGCGTCTGTTTATCATACGGTCAAGAATCTTGCATAAATAATTTGTGAGAGATACAGGCAGATAACCACCTGGCCAGATTTTCCTGTCTTGGGGATGGGTACGATTATAGATTTTCTCCAAGCATAAGGGAAAAATCCACTTCTCCAAATTATGTTGTACAAATGTAAGAGGTTTTCCAGCATCTTCCTGGAGCATCATCCTGGAGATTTTCCTTTTGTGCAGTTCAGTGCAGATCTGAGCTCAATCATTGTGAATGGTCGATTGCAGTCTGCAGTTTCATTGCTTTCGTCAGAGAAGAAGTCTAGAGTTTCTTTTTCTTTCTCTTCTTTGTATCGTAGGAATTCCTGATCAAAATGGAAGTCTTCAAGGCTGAAAACCTTTGCAAATTCTTCTGTGATCTTCGATTTTTCTAAGCAGAGTTTATTTTGAATGTTGGTAAAGGTAGGTTGAGATTTCTCCCCCCCCCCTATCTGCACGTATTTTTCTCCAAACTTCAACTAGTGGTGTGTTTTGGGTTATACTTGAGACATAATTTTTCCATGACTCTTTTCTGCTTTTATTTATAACCCATCTACAGAACGCTTTTTTGCTTTTGAAGTCAATTAAGTTTGCTTGAGTCATACTTCGTGTAAACTGTCGTTATGCTTTTCGTCGGTGTCGAATTGCTTGTTTACTTTCGTCGTTGACCCAAGGGGCAGGGCGATGTTTGGGATTTTGACTTGATTTGGGAATGGCTTGGTAGGCCGCGCTGTAAATGGATTTGGTGACGATCTCACAAGTTTCTTCTGGAGTATCCGGTAAAGGTCCACCTATTTCGGCCAATTTCCGGAAGAGTTCCCAATTAGTTTTGTGGATTTTCCACTTTCTTGAGCGGGCATGTTTTCGAAAGAAGTAATTAGTAATGGGAAGTGGTCACTTGAATATTGATCAGGTAATACTTGCCAGCTGGTTTGTTGGATGAAGTAGTTGCTGCATGTGGAGACATCGATTGCTGAAAATGTTCCATGAGTGTCACTTAAAAAGGTTGCTTCTCCAGTATTAAGTATATGTAAATCCTTTTGGTGAAAGGATTTCTTAAACATCGTGCCTCTTTTACAGTTTGTACTCGAGCCCCAATAAATTGAGTGGGCAAATGGAATGTTCTGTAAATTTTGTATTGTACAAAAATGTACATATTTTAGTTTTCGGTAATCACCCACTCTTACTCATGTCATAATGACAATAAGCTGCTATATCATAAACCATTTCATTTCAAGGTTAAATACCAAATATTGTTTTCATTGCACTATTAGTTTGTGAGAAACATGCAAATATGTCATGTAATGACGCCGTCAATGAAGAATTATCGTTCTTTACTCGAGAATGTTTATTTGAGTTATACCATACTCGATATTTAGCCGTTTCAGTCAACACTAAAGATCATATTCGTTATTGGCTCCGTTATGAGTCGGATCATAAAATATTTTATGATGATATCCCAGAGCTGGAATAGTAATAGCTAATCGTAATATTGACTGTATACTATTAGAAAAATACTCTAATAGAGATTTAGTAGCAGTTCAAATTTTTTACCAAAATGTTTGCTTTATCATAGTCAGTGCTTACTTTGATATCACATATGATTTAGACAACAACTTGTCTAGCTTGTTGGCTATATTAACTGAATTTAGAGATCAAAAAATATTATTTGGTATTGATAGCAATTGTCGATCGAAACTATGGTTTGAAAAAACAACTAATACTCGAGGTAGGCAACGAGAAAACTTTATAATATTAAATAACATTCATATTGCAAATATTGATTTAGATATGCCAAATATAAAACCACCAAATGTAAAATGTTCAATTATTAAATAAAACTACAAAATATTCCTCATAATAATCGCTCAAAAATATTTTACGAAAAAGTACATTGACGCTTTAAGATTGGGCAACTTTCTCATCATATGTAAAGTATGACAGCTTTTATTAAATTCGCATGTAAATAAATTAAAGGGTGTAGTTATATATTAAGAGTGGTATTAAGATTGTTAATGAAATCAATTATTATATGTAATTATTAAATTGATAGGTTTTTAAAGTGTATTCAAGAATCTGAGATAATTTTATAACGAATAATACATTCGTTATAAAATTAGCACGAACGTATTATATAATTATAAATGATATTAATTCATATATAAAGAAATTAATGGACATAATTATCTGTAAATTATTTATTGAAAACAAAAATATTTCCCGTTTCCAATTATAATATATTGACATTTAATTAAAATAAAGCTTCCGATATTACTTGTGTGATCGAAAAATATTATAGAAACAATCTTGTTAAACTATTGATTCTCTAAAATTCTTCTTGTATGCATTTTTTCGTTACTCAAATATTAGCCAGGTTATACGTACTTTCTTGTTTCCTGCCGTCAGAAAGCCCCCCCCCCCTTCTACTCATTGATTTTTAACATATAAATAGAGAATGAGATCACACGTGTGTTATATCAGCCCTAGGAAATCTGCACAGTTTACAGCCAATGCGTGGCGGACTTTATATTAGCACATTTCCATGAAGGGAAAATCAGCTACTGAGGTCGTACTCATGACCGGATTTTCGAAAAACTTCTTCAAATGTACCCACGTCTGTTAACGCTCTAGTGGTCGCAAAGGTTGTTTGGTTACGATACTTAATCGTTTTGTATAATAAGAAAGATCATGTTCTTGGACTACTAAAATTTGAGTGATTGAGATAAATATTATTCTGATTCTTCATAAATTACAGTACTAGATACAGTAAACAGTTTTCAATCAAATTAATATGCTATATTCTGATATATTTCAGTAATTGTTATTCTTTCCGGTGCAGAATATTTCTATTTATCTGTTTGCAATGGGAAGTTATTAAAATTGACTGAAAGATTTCTCATTACCGTTTGTGTTTTTTCGGTACTTGTGTATTATATCCACCACATTTTAGTTCCACTAGTTCCACGCTAGAATGCGCTACTGAAGTGTGACTAATGAGGTTATCTTTTGTCATAGTTGCGTTTGCTGTTTACTTGTGTTTGCTGTTAATTGTGCTTTTTAGTGTTTCTTAGTCCTTTAAAAATGCCTCTTTGGGATTTGCCAACGACTGAAGAAGACGCTTTTAAATATTTACAGGAGAGGAATATTTTGACTATCAGAAGAAAGTGTTCTAAATCACATTGTGTGAAACTTTATAATGGAAAAAAAAAAGTGTTTTTTGGAAGTATAATGTAAGAAAGTGTGGTGAGCAAGTCGGCGTTCCGATTGGCACTTGGTTCGGAGGAAGTAAAATTCCATTTTGTAATGCATTGAAGTTCATTTACTGCTGGTGCGAAGAATTGACATTGTCAATTTTTGCAAAAAACAACTCAAAATTTCCAATAAGTGCATTTTAAATTGTATTTCCACACATTTCCCGCCTAAATGTGAATAAAATGTTTTATTTTTATCATTATAATTTTATCATATCCTTTTCTTGTCCTTTTATTTATCATTATAATTCCGTAGAAGGTTATAAGGTAAGTATAACCTCCCTTGCGGGCAATGAATCGTACTACTTAAAACAGTAGCGCACTCTAGCGTGGAACTAGTGGAACTAAAATGTGGTGGATATAATACACAAGTACCGTTCTTTCACTTAATATTCACGGTGGTCTTACCAGTATGAAGGTTTATCTATTGTAATCCTTCACGCGGGAAATCTGCTTAGTTTACGCAGCCCCTGCGTGACGGACTTATTTTTGTCTTCTAGGAGTTCGTAGCTAAGTAGATGGTGGACCGTGAGGTTAGATCAGGACGTTTTGCCCTTAGTGGTTTTTGCCAGTTGGAGGGATTTCAGCCCCTATTGCAATATGATCGTGACGAGGGTGTGGGTGGAGCCTATCATCTGGAGACCATCCCCTATGCCCAGCCCCTTACCCAAAAAAAAGCAGCCCTCCACCAACTCCCATTTCCCTGCCGATATCCCACACCGATTCAGCCACTAATGAGCCACTATCTCAAAACTATTTCGGTTAATTAAGAATTTATAAATCACAAAATAGTTAACGGGAGGACACTCATTATGAAAACCGCTTATCGCTGTTCGCTGCTCCTACTGAGTAGGCAGTCGTAGTGATTCTGTTTGCTTTCTTATCAGATAAAGTCACTCAGGGGCTGCGTAAACAGATTTCCTCCTTTTAGTTAAACATAGATAAATCCATATGCTGGTAACAAAACACCACCATGAATAATAAATGATAAATAGAAACGGTAAATGAAATCTTTCACCGCCCGGAAGGAAGCGTCACAACTGTAAACACCGGAAAGATGAACAATTAATAGCACATATCAGAATATAACATTAATTTGATTGAAAACAATGTACTATATCTAACTCTGTAACTTATAATGAATCGGAATAAATTTTATCTCAATCAATCAAATTTTAGTAGTCCAAGAATTTAAGACGGGGGAGGGGTCACAAGAACATATTTACATTTATCTCGTATTATAAGGTGTCTTGAAAACAATATTTGGGATTTAAACTTCGAATAATGCTATTAGCAGATTTCCCTTAAGGAAAATCAGCTATTGAGGTCGTATTCATAACGCGAGTTTTGAAAAATTTCTTCAAATGCCCATCGATCGAGATGACAAAAATGAGGTCCGTTCAAAATTATATATATATATATATATATATATATATATATATATATATATATATATATATATATATATATTTGTCTGTTAACGCTCTAGCGGTCGCAATTTTCATTTGATCGTTACCAAACTCGATATTTAAACATTTTATGTAAAAATAAAGATCAAATTCGTTAATGGCTGAAATCGGACCAGTGGGAGGGGGGGGTTTAGAGGGGAGGATTTTCGAAAATTCGAAATATCTCCGTTACTATACGTCGGATCAAAAACTTATATAGAATCAATCTTATTGCAAATTGTATTTACTATAAATAGTGTTATATACATTTATCCCGTATCTTGAATACTAACCGAGATATTTGCATTTTTCTGTTTTCAGCTTCAGTTTTCTGATTTCTTCGGGTCTAGTCGTGAGTTTCCGTGAAGAGCTAGTTCGGGCCGTTCTCATAGCTGTTCGGCTATCTATTCTGAAATTTCTCTATTTTAAAACTTCACGTGGGAAATCAGCCCCTGCGTGACGGACTTGTTATTATATAACAGAGTATGTAACACGAGTAGAAGTGGGGGTTTACTGATGGCTGAAAACTGAATAATACAAATATCTTGGTTAATATTCAAGATAGAGAATAAATGCGTATAACAATATTTATAGTGCATTTAATGCTCAAGAAGATTCATTCTATACACTATTTCGATCCGAATTAAGTTACGGAGATTTTTCAAATTTTAAAAATTCTCCCCCTCTAAGCCCCCCCCCCCTTTGTCCGATTTCGGCCGTTAACGAACTCAATCTTTCTTTTTTCACGAAACGACTAAATATCGAGTTTGGTAACGATCAAAAAAAACATTGCAACGGCTAGAGTGGTAACAGACAAATGTTTTATGTATTGTTGGTGCAATGAATTGAAATGACATGAAGAACAGTTCATGTGGACGTAAATAATAATAAACAAAAAACATATACATACAGGTAATTCTACCTTGAATGCTCAGTCTACCTTGAATTTACAATACAAGTTGATGTATATATATATATATATATATATATATATTATATATATATATATAATATATATATATATATATATATAAAATTGTAACCTCTGTCTGTACATTGGTTTTTTTTGCGAAATTTCACGATAACTTTTCGTTTCACATGTCATAGACACCATAACTGCATTTTGTTTCTTTGGTGTCTGTTTGTTTGTTTGTTTGTTTGTTTGTTTGTTACCTTTTCACGCATAAACGGCTGAACCGAATTTTATGAAACTTGGTATGTATATTACTACTAGCCCAACTTAGACTTTAGGCTATATTAATATTCTCTATGACAAACAGGAGTGGGGGTTATAAGGGAGGCCTGAAATTAAAAATAGCGATATTTCGTTTCCTATTGCTTTTTCAGCAAATATGCACATAACAAAAGTTGTTTATTTTGTTATTTAGAGTAACTTTTATTATGTGCACTTTTGCCATATACGGAAGTGTAAATGCGTTATACGCTAAAAACTATAGCGGGAGTCCACAATTTTATTTGGCACAAAAGACTCAACCGAACTAAACCAAACTCGGTATGTGAATTAGTACTAACGCCTTCCTTATAATAAGCCATACTAACATTTCTAGGGACGGGCAGGAGTGGGGGTTATAAGGGAGGCCTGAAATTAAAAATAGCGATATTTCGTTTCCTATCTTTTTCAGCAAATATGCACATAACAAAAGTTGTTTATTTTGTTATTTAGAGTAACTTTTGTTAAATGCACTTTTGCCGTATACGGATGTATAAAGGCGTTTTACGCTAAAAATTATAGCGGGAGAAATTTAGAGAAATTTGCTCAACACTTCATTTCAATATGAACTACCAGGTACCTCTCCTGAAAAAATTAATTCAAATGTATGTCAATATTTTCTCCTTATTAATTCAAATCTATGCATAATGCACAGGAGACGGGAAATATGACAATATGCAGGACAGTGAAGTCTTACATAAAAAAATAATTTTATTATTAACAAATGCCAACAACGGGTATTAACCCTATACTCTGGAACGGGTAAATGTCAAAATATTGTGCAAAGTAAAGCCTTGCCAAAAATATACCATCACCATTCAGCCTCAAATGAATAATAAAATAATACTTTGAATCAATATTTTAAGGAAAACTATGGAGATGCTGGAGCGGAAGGAGGTCGGAGCCTAAACAGTTAATTGAGTTAATTTATTTCCTGTGAAATGCTGGCATTACTGGAAATGATTTCCACTGAGCTCTACTATTACGAATATAATCTAATGTACAAAACTATGTTTAAACTATATGTGCTCGGATTGGTTTTTGACAGGAAATAAGTTTCATTATAGAGGATATTTAATTGTAATAAATGCTATCCACGATTATGGTTTGAAGTATTCAAAAAGGTGAGTTGGAAAAGTGGAGAGGGATAGATTAGGAACACATTTTTATTTATTCTTCAAAATTAATATTTCTCATCTATACGTCGCCTGCCTGACCCTCACGGGAAAACAATGCGCCCAGACGGGAAGTGTAGTATACATTGAAGCCTTGCTCAAAAAAAAAAAAAAAAAATACTATTATCATTCAGCCTCAAATGATTTCCCGAGCGAAGCCGGGTACCTTAGCTAGTATATATATATAATTGAACGGACCTCATTTTCGTCATCTCCTGGGTAGGATCGATGGACTTTTGAGGAAATTTTTAGAATCGCACGTCATGAGTACGACCTCAATAGCTGATTTCCCTTAAACGATATCTGCTAAAATTAGCATGCAATGTATTGCTAATAAAAATAAATAAGTGTAATCTCCTTTTCTTCTTCACCAGACCATACCTCTGCATCTTAGTCATCCTCATAATCCACGAGACGGCTGACCAACACGATAAAATGATGAGACGATGAAGATTTTCAAAGAAATAATGACACTTTTCAACATCATCATCGCCCCACCATTTGCTATCGAAAAGGCAAATCCAGCCCACAATATACTGCCACAGTTGATTATGGAATATGTGTTTATCATCATACACGTGAACCATTGCTGAAAATGTAACATAGTAGAATAGCAATAAGTGTAACAACACACAGCAATAATTAGTTGTAACATAATAAAATAAAATAACAGTAGCATTGTAACTTTAATATAACTTGAACATAGCTTTAACATAATATAACAATAATCGTGATAACATATAGCAATAACAAATGTAACATAATGGAGTAACAATTATATATCAATTTTATTACTAAATAGAAATAGCTTTAATAAAAAATAATATTACAATAATTATAATAACGCATATCAATAGTTGTAACATAATCTAATAGCTACAGTATAATAATTATAATATAGTTCAACAAACAATATTAAATATACTATAGTGATACAAAAACTTAAGGCTGTGACCAAGCTAATTATAACAGGTTTGGGAAGGTTATACTTAG
The DNA here is from genome assembly GCA_019009955.1 of Riptortus pedestris. Lineage (NCBI taxonomy): Eukaryota > Metazoa > Arthropoda > Insecta > Hemiptera > Alydidae > Riptortus > Riptortus pedestris. Next base: position 125,695,133 of record CM032233.1, read on the forward strand.
TACTCCTAATGTAAAAAAAGGAACAACAGTCATGTGCAATAGTTTTTAAGTATCATTAGCGTTGGTATGTAGAATTAACACGTACCTGTACTTTTTAGCCCTGAAGAAGAGAAAATAAATATTCTCAAAATATTGGAATAAACTGAGATTATTTCACCAACACTGACCTCAAATCAAAACATAAAGCAACACCATCTATATATATATATATATATATATATATATATATATATATATATATATATACATATATTTTAACGGACCTCATTTTCGTCATCTCCTGGGTAGGATCGATGGACATTTGAGGAAATTTTTCAAATGGCGCGTCGTAAGTACGACCTCAATAGCTGATTTCCCTTAAACGAAATCTGCTAAAATGTATGGCTACTAACAAAAAATAAGTGTAATCTCCTTTTCTTCTTCACCAGACCATTCTTCTCCATCTTAGTCATCCTCATAATTCCCGAGTCGGCTGACCAACACGATAAAATGATGAATTGATGATGATGATGATGGAAAGAAATAATAACACTTTTCAACATCATCATCACCCCACCATCTGCTATCGAAAAGGCAAATCGAGCCCTCAATATACTGCCACAGTTGATTATGGAATATGTGTTTATCATCATACACGTGAACCATTGCTGAAAATGTAATATAGTAGAATAGCAATAAGTGTATCAACACACAGCAATAATTAGTTGTAACATAATAAAATAAAATAACAGTAGCATTGTAACTTTAACATAATATAACAATAATCGTGATAACATATAGCAATAAAAATAGCTTTAATAATATATCAATTTTATTACTACATAAAAATAGATTTAATAAAAAATAATATAACCATAATTATAATAACGCATATCAATAGTTGTAACATAATCTAATGGCTACAGAATAATAATTATAATATAGTTCAACAAACATAAGAAAATAAACTATAGTGATACAAAAACATAAGGCTGTGACCAAGCTAATTATAACAGGTTTGGGAAGGTTATACTTAGTACTCCTAATGTAAACAGAGATACAACTGTAATGTGCAAAAGTTTTTAAGTATCTTCGGGTGAACCGAACTTAACAAAACTCGGTATGTCAATTAGCATTACTTCCATCATTATAAGTTATATTAAAATTTTTAGGTTCGAACGGGAGGGGGGTTGTAAGGGAGGCCTGAAATAAAAATTCACCATATTTACATGTATAAGAGACGGGAAATATAAAAATATCGAAGTCTGTGAAGAATTATGGAACAAATAATTCTATTATTAGCAAATCACCTGCAACGACGGGTATCAATCCTAAACACTGGGACGGGCAAATGTCAAAATATTGTGCAATGTATAGCCTGCTAAAAAATACCATCACCATTCAGCCTCAAATGAATTCCCGGGCGAAGCCGGGTATCTGAGCTAGTAAATATATAAAATTGTAACCTCTGTCTGTACATTGATTTTTTTCGCGAAATTTCACGATAACTTTTCGTTTCACATGTCATAGACACCATAACTGCATTTTGTTTCTTTGGTGTCTGTTTGTTTGTTTATTTGTTTGTTTGTTTGTTACCTTTTCACGCATAAACGGCTGAACCGAATTTTATGAATCTTGGTATGTATATTACTACTAACCTAACTTAGACTTTAGGCTATATTAGTATCCTCTGAGACGAACAGGAGTGGGGGTTATAAGGGAAGCCAGAGATTGAAAATAGCGGTAGTTCGTTTCCTATTGATTTTTAGGCAAATATGAATATAACAAAAGTTGTTTATTTTGTTATTTAGAGTAATTTTATATATATACACTTTTTTCGTATACCGATTTATAAACGAGATATGCGCTAAAACCTATAGCGGAAGTGAACAATTTTATTTGGGACAAAAGACCGAACCGAAATAAATAAAACTCGGTACATGTATTAGCACTAACGCTTTCATTACAACAAGGCATACCAACATTTCTAGGGACGGGCAGGAGTGGGGGTTATAAGGTAAGCCAGAAATTGAAAATAGCGATAGTTCGTTTCCTATTTGTTTTTCTGCAAATATGAACATAACAAAAGTTGTTTACTTTGTTATTTAGAGTAACTTTGGTTATATACACTTTTTTCTTATACCGAATTATAAACGAGATATACGCTAAAACCTATAGCGGAAGTGAACAATTTTATTTGACACAAAAGACTCAACCGAACTAAATAAAACTCGGTATGTGTGTTAGCACAAACGCTTTTTTTATAATAAGCCATACTAACATTTCTAGGGACGGGTAGGAGTGGGGGTTGTGAGGAAGGCCTGAATTTAAAATAGCGGTATTTCGTTTTCTATTCGTTTTTCGGCATATATAAACATAACAAAAGTTGTTTATTTTGTTATTTAATGTAACTTTTGTAATATTCATTTTTGTCTTTTAACAAAGTATAAACGAGATATATACTATAAACTAAATCGGGAGTCCACTATTTTATTAGGCGCTAACGATTGAACCGAACTTAACAAAACTCGGTATGTCGATTAGAATTAATTCTTCCATGATTATAAGCTATATTAAAATGTTTAGGTTAGAACGGGAGTGGGGGTTATAAGGGAGACCTGAAATAAAAATTCGCGATATGGTGATTCTTGATGGTTTTTCCGCGATATTTTATAAAAATATAAAAATACCATCATTAGTCAGTCAACTATGATTTCCCGGGCATCGTCGGGTATATTAGCTAGATTGTATACAGAAAATACGTACATTATAGATGATATTTAATAATAATAAATGCTATCCATGATTATCATTTGAATTATTCACTGTGTGTCAAACAGTGGAGAGGGAATGATTAGTGAGTTATTTTCATTTATTCTTGAAATCTAAAATTTTATTTTCCATAATTCGCCCAACGGACCCTTACGGGAAAAAATGAGCCCAGACGGGCAGAGCAATTGTACACGTCGAAGCATTTACCAAAAACAAAATAGAATATTTCCGTCTCACATGATTTCCCGAACGAAGCCGGGTACCTTGGCTAGTATATATATATATATATATATATATATATATATATATATATATATATATATATATATATATTGAACGGGCCTCATTTTCGTCATCTCCTGGGTAGGATCGATGGACATTGGAGGAAATTTTTCAAAACCGCGCTTGATAAGTATGACCACAATAGCTGATTTCCCTTGAGGGAAATCTGCTAAAATTAGCATGCAATGTATCGCTAATAACAAAAAATAAGTGTAATCTGCTTTTCTTCTTCACCAGACCATTCTTCTCCATCTTAGTCATCCTCATAATTCCCGAGACGGCTGACCAACACGATAAAATGATGAATTGATGATGATGATAATGGAAAGAAATAATAACACTTTTCATATTCATCATCACCCCACCATCAATTTTATTACTACAAAAAAATAGCTTTAATAAAAAATAATATAACGATAATTATAATAACGCATATCAATAGTTGTAACATAATCTAATATCTACAGTATAATAATTATAATATAGTTCAACAAACAAAAGAAAATAAACTATAGTGATACAAAAACTTAAGGCTGTGACCAAGCTAATTATAACAGGTTATGGGAGGTTATACTTAGTACTCCTAATGTAAAAAAAGGTACAACAGTCATGTGCAATAGTTTTTAAGTATCTTTAGTCTTGGTATGTAGAATTAACACGTACCTGTACTTTTTAGCCCTGAAGTAGAGAAAATAAATATTCTCAAAATATTGGAATGAACTGAGATTATTTCACCAACACTGACCAAAACTCAAAACAAAAAACAACACCATCTATATATATATATATATATATATATATATATATATATATATATATATATATATTTTGAACGGACCTCATTTTCGTCATCTCCTGGGTAGGATCGATGGACATTTGAGGAAATTTTTCAAATGGCGCGTCGTAAGTACGACCTCAATAGCTGATTTCCCTTAAACGAAATCAGCTTAAATTAGCATGCAATGTATCGCTAATAACAAAAAAATAAGTGTAATCTCCTTTTCTTCTTCACCAGACCATACCTCTGCATCTTAGTCATCCTCATAATCCACGAGACGGCTGACGAACACGATAAAATGATGATGATGATGATGATATTGAAAGAAATAATAACACTTTTCAACTTCATCATCACCCCACCATTTGCTATCGAAAAGGCAAATCCAGCCACAATATACGGCCACAGTTGATTATGGAATATGTGTTTATCATCATACACGAGAACCATTTCTGAAAATGTAATATAGTAGAATAGCAATAAGTGTAACAACACACAGCAATAATTAGTTGTAACATAATAAAATAAAATAACAGTAGCATTGTAACTTTAATATAACTTGAACATAGCTTTAACATAATATAACAATAATCGTGATAACATATAGCAATAACAAATGTAACGTAGTGGAATAACAATAATATATCAATTTTATTACTACATAAAAATAGCTTTAATAAAAAATAATATAACGATAATTATAATAACGCATATCAATAGTTGTAACATAATCTAATAGCTACAGTATAATAATTATAATATAGTTCAACAAACAATAGAAAATAAACTATAGTGATACAAAAACTTAAGGCTGTGACCAAGCTAATTATAACAGGTTTGGGAAGGTTATACTTAGTACTCCTAATGTAAACAGAGATACAACAGTAATGTGCAATAGTTTTTAAGTATCATTAGTCTTGGTATGTAGAATTAACACGTACCTGTACTTTTTAGCCCTGAAGTAGAGAAAATAAATATTCTCGAAATATTGGAATGAACTGAGATTATTTCACCAACACTGACCAAAACTCAAAACAAAAAACAACACCATCTATATATATATATATATATATATATATATATATATATATATATATACATATATTTTGAACGGACCTCATTTTCGTCATCTCCTGGGTAGGATCGATGGACATTTGAGGAAATTTTTCAAATGGCGCGTCGTAAGTACGACCTCAATAGCTGATTTCCCTTAAACGAAATTAGCTTAAATTAGCATGCAATGTATCGCTAATAACAAAAAAATAAGTGTAATCTCCTTTTCTTCTTCACCAGACTATACCTCTCCATCTTACTCATCCTCATAATCCTCCAGACGGCTGACGAACACGATAAAATGATGATGATGATGATGATATTGAAAGAAATAATAACACTTTTCAACTTCATCATCACCCCACCATTTGCTATCGAAAAGGCAAATCCAGCCACAATATACGGCCACAGTTGATTATGGAATATAACTTGAACATAGCTTTATCATAATACAACAATAATCGTGATAACATATAGCAATAACAAGCGTAACGTAGTGGAATAACAATAATATATCAATTTTATTACTACATAAAAATAGCTTTAATAAAAAATAATATAACGATAATTATAATAACACTGATCAATAGTTGTAACATAATCTAATAGCTATAGTATTATAATTATAATATAGTTCAACAAACAAAAGAAAATAAACTATAGTGATACAAAAACATAGTGCTGTGACCAAGCTAATTATATGAGGTTTGGGAAGGTTATACTTAGTACTCCTAATATAAAAAAAGGTACAACAGTCATGTGCAATAGTTTTTAATTATCTATAGTCTTGGTATGTAGAATTAACACGTACCTGCACCTTTTAGCCCTGAAGAAGAGAAAATAAATATTTTCGAAATATTGGAATGAACTGAAATTATTCCACCAACACTGACCAAAACGCCATAAAAACAACAACACCATGTATATATATATATATATATATATATATATATATATATATATATATATATATATGTTTGAACGGACCTCATTTTCGTCATCTCCTGGGTAGGATCGATGGACTATTGAGGAAATTTTTAGAATCGCACGTCATGAGTACGACCTCAATAGCTGATTTCCCTTAAAAGAAATCTGCTAAAATTAGCATGCAATGTATCGCTAATAACAAAAATAAGTGTAATCTCCTTTTCTTCTTCACCAGACCATACCTCTGCATCTTAGTCATCCTCATAATCCACGAGACGGCTGACGAACACGATAAAATGACGAGACGATGATGACATTCAAAGAAATAATGACACTTTTCATCATCATCATCACCCCACCATCTGCTATCGAAAAGGCAAATCCAGCCTCAATATACTGCCACAGTTGATTATGGAATATGTGTTCATCTTCATACACGTGAACCATTGCTGAAAATGTATCATAGTAGAATAGCAATAAGTGTAACAACACACAGCAATAATTAGTTGTAACATAATAAAATAAAATAACAGTAGCATTGTAACTTTAATATAACTTGAACATAGCTTTAACATAATAAAACCATAATCGTGATAACATATAGCAATAACAAATGTAACATAATGGAGTAACAATAATATATCAATTTTATTACTACATAGAAATAGCTTTAATAAAAAATAATATTACAATAATTATAATAACGCATATCAATAGTTGTAACATAATCTAATAGCTATAGAATAAAAATTATAATATAGTTCAACAAATAAAAGAAAATAAACTATAGTGATCCAAAAACATAAGGCTGTGACCAAGCTAATTATAACAGGTATGGGAAGGTTATACTTAGTACTCCTAATGTAAAAAAAGGTACAACAGTAATGTGCAATAGTTTTTAAGTAGCTTAAGTCTTGGTCTGTAGAATTAACACGTACCTGTACTTTTTAGCCCTGAAGAAGAGAAAATAAATATTCTCGAAATATTGGAATGAACTCAGACTATTTCACCAACGTTGTCCAAAACTCCAAAAAACAACAATACAATGTGTATATATATATATAAATATATATATATATATATATATATATATATATATATATATATATATATTGAACGGACCTCATTTTCGTCATCTCCTGTGTAGGATCGATGGACATTTGAGGAAATTTTTAGAATCGCACGTCATGAGTACGACCTCAATAGCCGATTTTCTCTTAAGGGAAATCTGCTTAAATTAGCATGCAATGTATCGCTAATAACAATAAATAAGTGTAATCTCCTTTTCTTCTTCACCAGACCATACCTCTGCATCTTAGTCATCCTCATAATCCACGAGACGGCTGACGAACACGATAAAATGATGAGATGATGGCGACTATGTAAAGAAATAATGACAGTTTTCATCTTCATCATCACCCCACCATCAGCTATCGAAAAAGCAAATCCAGTCCTCAATATACTGCCACAGTTGATTATGGAATATGTGTTTATCATCATACACGTGAACCTTTGCTGAAAATGTAAAATAGTAGAATAGCAATAAGTGTAACAACACACAGCAATAATTAGTTGTA